>CM070512.1:9223961-9623961 GCA_036346375.1 Guadua angustifolia | reverse complement strand
ATTTTCTAAAATGGTAAATCTTTCTTTTATCCAATATCCCGCGCAGGCCGCTTTCCACCCTCCGGCCCGTTTCTTCTCCCCATTGCCTATTTCTCGGCCCACTCCGCTACTCCCTCTCCTGGCCTAGCCTCACGCTGCCTATCTCTATGCCGCACCCGCTAACACGCGGGGCCCTCCTGTTAGAGATTGGCGTTGTCGTCCCCGCCGTCTCCGCACTAGACTTCATCTTCGTGCCGAACCCGTGCACCCGCTGCCGCGTTTCTCACATGAATCCGCGCCGCAACCGCCCTGGAGACCTCGGTGTCCGCGTCTATAAAACCTGCTGCCACTTTTCCCTCCCTTTTCTCTGTGTTTCGTCGGCCGAATCGTTGCCAAATCCAAACCCTAGCGCCGCGTGCCCGTGATCTTCTTTGCGGCCATTCGCTGCCTTGATAAATCTCTACCGTTGTTGCTTGGACCGTCGGGTTCCTCGCACCACCAGCTTCCGTTTGACCTAGATCTCGTCCCGATCCGTCGTGTTTTGCTCTTCGGCCACATCTCCTTCTCCGGCACCGGCTTGCCCGCGCCGCCGCTGAGCTGCCTCACCTGTGCCACCCATGCCACGTGGCGCCATGTTAGCGCCATGCGTCGCCGCGTTTGCGCCACCTCAACATCACGCCGCTCCACGTCCCGCCACGTTAGCACCTCCTTGGCTCTCGCGCTCACACTGTGTTGCTCGCCGCATGGCAGCCGTGTTAGTGCCGCGTGGCTGCCACATCTACCCTAGCCGCCGCGTGGCATCCCACGTCAGCCCGTCTACCATGTCACCTTTTGTCATCCCTTGGTGAACCCGGTTTACCGTGAGTCGTTTCGCTGACGCGTGGGCCCATGTGTCAGTCATATTTTCCTTTTTCTTTTTCAATTTTCCAAAAAATCCAAAAATTCTAGCCAATCACGCCTTGCTATGTGTCAGCCCTTTCTTTTTCTCTGAATTTTGGTTCGAGGAACTTTCTAGAGCCCGTTCTCTTTCGTTCGACTTCCGATTCTAGTGATTCAAATTTTTAAATTCATCTAAATTCATGGTCTACCTTCAAGTACCATTATATTCAATTTTTAAATTTTGCTTAAATTTATTTTATTTATTTGTTCTTATTTTGTGTGTAGACAACGCAGTCGAAATTCAGTCAAACCAACAACCAGAGGTAGAACCAGCAGGAGGCAACGAAGACAAATCTTCCTTAAACATATTGATCCCAAATTTTATAAAATGCTTATATTGTTTTAAATTATGCATGCTTACTTTTATGCAATTTACTTTAAATGTGGTCTTAAGGTTTAGTTAAATTCCAAATTTGGTATACCCTTATTGATATTAATCATGACAAACCTTTGATACCGTAGATGATACTAGCTATTTTATTTGGTGATAACCAATAGTATAACATGGGATAGTAGAATTGCTTAGTCCAACTTAGATGTTTCGGTATTGTGCCAATATGGAAATCACTTTAAACATTGTTTAAACTTATTGGTGAAGTTGCGGCAATTGGTATTGCTGCTGTTATTTAAATAAAACAAAGTGAAAAATAGTTTAGACCGGCGTGAATGGATGTTTGGTGGGTGCTGGATGCATGAGACCTTATAAAGTGAATGTTCCATCCTAATCAATTAAGGATCAAAGCATGTGTTACCATGGACCGAGCATTACCGTACAACCACAAGTTTATATGAGTACGATTGTAGCTAATTAATTTGTGCATCTCGTTATTAGCTTCGCTATTCGTAGAATGTGGGTGTCAAATGAAGACAATTTTTTCCACATGGCGCAAGAAGGGGCTTCTGACAAGGTGGATGGAATCCTTTAGCGGTGAAATCTTAGCGGACAAGGTTAATAGCGGGGTTGTACATTATAAAGACCTTATCATGATCTCTCTACCGACACACCAAAAGAAGTGTGTTAATTGCATAGCAACAAAAGTCGATCATGTTTTGTGGGTAAAGCAGTACACACTCTGCAGAGCTAAAACTACTTAAGTAGCCGTGCCCACGATCAAGAAGCGGTAGAATGCGCTTATACATTGTAGATTTCATGGTTTTATTTTAAATAAAAATAATGGTTTGGGAATACGTGAGTGGATGGAACTCTTGGGTTATGGTTTGGCGGTTGGAGCCAATCAGATGGTTAGAACCTGCTTAGTTGTCACTACAAATTCAATTATTATTCAATTACATTTTGGTCAAATGATGCTTTATAAATTACTATTTATATCTAAAGTTAAACATTACTTTATGCTAAAAGAGCCATATTATACCTTCAATTGTTCAGCCATACATATAGTTATCATGCATTTTATTTTTAAGACTTGCGGAGTACATTTTGTGCTCACCCTTACAACATCCCAACTTTCCATAGAGGAGTTTACAGAAGCTAAAGGTAACTACGAGTTCTATGCTTGTAATTATGATGAAGACGATCCAGATTATTTGGACGCGTACCCCAGTCGATTGCCTATTGGACTAATGGATAGGCTTAACCTACTGATGTTATTTCGTTTCCACTGTTTCTAATTGAATTCAAGACATCAGACTGCTTATTTGTAATAATTGGTCACGAGGCTGATACCTTTTTGCTTAATTAATATTATTTGATTCATGATATAGTTGTGTTATCATCACTGTTTTCACTGTGTGTGCTAACTTTTTCTAGACTAGCATGACTGTACACAGAGAGTTCAGATTTAGAAATCTAGTCTCGACATATAATTTAGTAATCTGGTTGTTTAATATACCTAGTATACATACGATACTTTAATTTATCTTAAATTAGTCAGAGAAGTGCGCATATTTCTAACGATTATTGGGCTCCCACTAGGCTGCTGTAGCAGCTGATCCACTGCCTCAACGTTGTAGCTGGGCTTTCCTAAGTCCTCTCTAGATGTTGGACCAGGATCTGAAATTTTATTTTCAGTTGACATTTTGAAGATGGTAAAATTCAAAATTTTGGATAAAAACCAATCCAAATTCAGAAGGAAAATTTAAAATTTAGAATTTTTGAAACAAAATTCAGCCAAAATTATCAAAATTTTAGCCAAAATTGCCGAGATTTTGGTTAAGTTCAACTGAGTAATAATGGTTCAAAACATATTGAAAATTTTTCAAAATTTTTTGCAAATGGTCCTGACACATCAATAATATTTCCATAAAAATTTTAGATGTTGATCAAGCCTAAGGAATTTTTAACAATTATGATAGTGTTACTATCCTGATTAAAATCTGATCGACAAATTTCAATTGAATGAAAAATGGTACAACCCACATTAGGAAATTTTGAAAAAAAATTTGGATGGTCTTGATGCAACAATAATATTGCCATAAATTTTTCATATGATGATAAATCTTGAGGAATTTTTAAGAATTTAGATAGTGCTATTGTCTTGATAAAAAGCTGACCGTCTAATTTCAATCGAATGAAAAATAGTCAAACCATGTTAGAAACTTTTCAAAATGGTTTTTAATGGTCCTAAAAAGTATCACTAACACTCTCATAAAATGTTAAGATGATGACCAAGTCTGAGAAATTTTCAAAAATTCTTGGAGTGCCACTATCCTCAAAAAAGACTAATGATCAATACATACATTTGATTGAGCAACCAAAAATATTTAGAATTTTTAAAACTTTTAGACAAGAGTTATGAGGCAGTTCTTAAGCTCTCATAAAAATTTTGGATCATGAGCAGATACAAGTGAATTTATAAATTCTGACAAGGGTAATGTATCATTTATATTCCTTCTATTTTTGTTTTTTAAAAGATAACAAATGAAGTTCAATGCTTCCATAGATTTGATTGAGCAAACAAAAAAAATAAAATTTTAAAACTTTTGGAGAAGGGTTCTAAGACAATGCTTAAGCTCTCATAAAAATTTTGGATCATGATCACACTCTAGCAAATTTATAAAATTCTAAAAAGGTTACTATCTCAGTTTCATTTATTCTATTTTTAATTTTTTAAAGATGACAAATGAAGTTCAATTCTTTTGAAATTTTTTTTGCATAATCCTAGACTTCTTAAGATGGTACCATAAATTTGTAAGAGTACGATCAGTCTTGTATAATTTTATAAAAATCTAACAGTGTTGCTACTAAAATTATAAAACATCTTAGAAATTCGGTTTTTCAACAAATTTTTATAGAAGATGACATTCTTAAGGGTTATTGGGTCAATTCCAAACCTCAAAAGTCAAAATCTAGTCAAAAACTAAGTTTTTTATTTCTAAAAATACTATAGCAATTTGATTTTTTTATCGAACCGATATTTTGAATTTCGTCAATGTCCGAAATCTGAGATCTTGCCAAATTTCATCGAGATTTTTAACCTTACATTGGACGGCACCGACCTTTGAAAGGACCGATATATACGCCTAGAGGGGGTGAATAGGCGTAATTAAAATTTGCAATTAAATAAAATCACAGGAACAAAATCCGGATGTCGGATTAATTGTCGAGATAGTCCGGAGTTAATGTCAGGATAGTCCGGATTAAATGTCGGAGTGTCGGACAAGTGACCTCGAAATGATAATTTTAAATCCTTGCAAATTTGCAACAATCTAGCTGAATACAAATGTTCTAAATAATCTCGGTACCTTAGAAAAATCTGAGATCTAGAGCCAAGCACAATGAGTAAGTAGATCGGGGCTCCAAAAAACTTAAGAACCACAAACCCTAGCTCAAGCAAATGAAGAACACAAAGACAATGATTTTTACGAAGTTCGGATTCTTGAAGGAATCCTCGTCTCCGTTGAGGAGGCACAAAGCCAGGTCCCTCTTGACCTCTTTCCTCCGGTGTTGCACAAAGCACTCATGGGTTCTTCACTTCTTGCCTCTTTCCTTTGGAGGCAAGGCTTGCCTTCTAAGCAGCCAGGGGCTCTCCACACGAAGTCTTGGAGGCTCCGGTGACTCCTGCCGTCTAGGAGCCCTTCAAACTCCAAGAGTAACAAATCGCCGCTAAATCAACTTGGAGGATGAACTTGTGCTCAGAATCAACAAAGCAAGCTCAAAGCACTTAAATCCCTTCTTTCTCCCCAAAGAAACAACTCAAATCAAAGATTTTAGTGGGAGAAAGAAGCTAGGGCTGAGAGAGTGTGAGAGAGCTTTAGACTTGAATCTTGCAATGAATGAGAGTTATAGCAGTTAGATTTGGAATGAGGGCTTAAATAGCCCCCAAAAATCCAACATTCTGAGCGTTCTAGCGCATCCGGATTGTCAGGACTTTATCTTGGATACTCGGAAAATTTCCCGAGTGTCGGACTAAATCCCGGATACTCGGACTTACGAGGAAAACCAGCAGGGACCCTAGCTCGGAGTATCCGGATTTAATCCCCGGATACTCCGGACATTTTCCCCGGAGTGTCCGGACTAAATGTCCGGATACTCCGGACTGACCTCCTCGGCCAGGAGTATCCTTTTAAAGGAAATGCATTATTTTGAAATTCTTTTGAGATGCAATTTTCATCCTATGAGCACAAGCATATCCTAGAAGCGATTTTCCGTCGTACCCCCCTTAATAGTACGGCTATCCTTAGACTCAATAAAATAAAAGATTTACGACTGAAGTCTTGATGCCGCCTTTTCAAATTTTAAGAGTGGTGGGGATAACCAATCGCTTTTCCAAAGGTGATATCTTCTTGATAACTGCATAGAATCTCACTTGCACCGTTAGTATACATAATTGTGTTGCCATAAATCACCAAAACATATTGAGGGGCCTAGATGCACTTTCAATCTCCCCCTTTTTGGTGAATTGATGACAACACAATTGAATTGAATAAAAATTGAAATGATATAGTATTTGAAGAACCAAATACTTGGAGGTGGAGCTCCCCACGAATATGTGCATTACAAAGATTTGAGTAGAGCTTGAAATGCACAAATTTAAGAGAGAAAAGTGCAAGAGCTCCCCTAAATTGTTGCTTCGATAGATTATGACATGATATCACACAAATGCATAACGGAAAGGAAATAGATATTAAGCAAATAATTAGACATCAAAACTAGTTCATGATCACAACCACAACCAAAAACACGGTTCAACTAAGCAACAACGAAGATTAAAACAAAGTAAACTAAATCAAGCACGCTCAAGCGATAAATCAAATAAACTCTAGCTCTCTCCCCTTTGGCATCAAGACACCAAAAGGAAGAGTCTACATAAAAGAACTACTAAATAAATCGGCACGGACGGCTCGTAGTCCTCCTCCTCGCTATCGTGCGCCACCGCCACTTGTTTTGGCCAGGAGGTGCATGAGGTGGTAGATCGAAAAGCTGCCGGATAGCGGAATCCTTCTGAGAAACATGAGTTGACTCCTCGGACTCGCTCTTGGTGGAAGATCCTCACCTATTTGGGCGGTGGCGCGGAACTCTCGGCGGTGCTCACGCAGCTCACGACGGGTCTCCTTTACTTGCAGACACATCTTGACATAAGCAGAATAGGCACTTGAGCATTCTCTTGATGGTGTCGCGGCTAGTCTGAGAGAACCTTCTCCGTGGGAGAACAGGAGCTGGAGGCTGGAGGAGGCTGGAGGCGCTCTGCGGAGGCTGGAGGAGGTGGAGGAGAGCCGAGCAAAAGACCGAGTGACAGGAGGGCGACCCTGGGGCCTTGTCCACAGGAGGCTGCGAGGCCCGGCGAGGACGGACCTTGTAAGCCACATGCTCCACATCCTTCACGAAGTCAAGCCCGTGGCGTGCTCAATCCACGCCATTATGAATGGCGCATATCCTGTTTCTTTGGAGTTGCTCATTGAGTTGTAGCGGATGGACTCCCGGATGAAATCAACCACGTCAAATCCATGAGTGCGCTCAACCAAGTGAAATAGCAAATTTCTCACATAGAACCGATGGTGGCGCATCTCCTCCTTGGGCCAAAGAGTGACCGAAGCAACAGAAGAAAACGGTGGCGGCCAGGACCCTTGATAGTGCCCATCACAACATCTTTGAGATGAATCATATAAATCTCCAAATTGCTTTCGGGAGCCATGACCTTCTTATCATGCGACTTGGCATCCCCATTCGTGATCTCATTTGCAATATTCAGCAAATGTCCTCTTGGTCACCACATACCACGACTTGTCGGTCATCCACCAAATAAGCGTCATCCTTTTATCAAAGAAAAGAGTGGCATAAAATTGCATGATTACCTCATCGTTCCATGAATGCATGAAACTCATAATGTCCTTTACTTTATGCGCTCACAAATCTCGATGACCTCGTCGAAGGCGGATTCGAGCCTCGGACATATACAACCAATCAATCCTTTTCATCTTCATTACTGGATGCTCCATAGGCAGAAGAACAGTCTCATAAAAGTCAGAGTGAAACCTGTTCCGGAACCAGCTTGTCGACATACTGGTCTTGGTGGAACTCGAGCGGATCTTTGTTCCTCTGCGCAACTATGATCTTCCCCTTACCAGGCCCCACACGATAATCAACCACACGAAGTGGCATCATCTGGCCTGGATATCTCCACTGGGCTGAAGCTTCTCAAGGGACCAATCGCCAACCTTGACTCTTGATATTGCTTCTTTTTACGCTCCGGCGCCTAGCATGCTCATCTGCGGGATGCTCTTGGCGAGAAATTCATGGGATTACTCGGCGGGAGGCGAGGCGGAGCAGCGGGAGGAGGCGGTGAGGAGGTTTGCACGGCCTTGAGAATCTTCTTCACACTGCCTTTTCTTCTTTGGAGCGCCGGTGGGAGAGGAGGCGACTCAATTGGGCGCTTCTTGACACCAGAACCTCCTTGGGAAGAAGACATCTAGAGGAACAACGATAGGAGTGAAAAAGAGTTGCACTAAAGTAGATTTCACAATTTAAGATTTTGGGCGAGAGGTACAGCTCGGATACTCAGGACATTTTGTCCGGATAGTCGGACAATTTCTCCGGAGACTCAGGAATTTAGTCCGGAGTGTCAGGGTTTTGTCAGGATACTCGGAGAAAATATCCGGAGACTCGGGTTTATGATTCAAACCCAAAACCTAAATTGCAAACAATGAGGAATTTCTAAGAGCACATTTCAGAGATTGACAAGGTGGCGAATGTACTCTAGCGTGGAACCCTAACCTAGGAATTTCAAGGAATCAAAGAGAGTTAGGGCAAAAGCGAAGTCATACCACAACGAAGAACATAAAAAGCGAAGAAATGACGAGGAGATCCTTCCCCAAGCCCTCAAGGATGATCCGGAGATGGAGATGGAGGAGAAACACGCCGGAGATGGAGGAGAACCGGAGGCGGCTAGGGCGAAGGTTTGAGGTGGATCGGTTGAAACAAATAAGAAGAGAAGAAGCCCCTTGCAGTCTCAAATAACCACACCCTCGGTCCGGATACTCAGGACATTTTGTTCGGAGACTCAGGACAATTTGTCCGGATACTCCGGACAATTAGTCCGGACTGTCCGGGCTGAAGGCTCGGGATCCAAAGGAATTTCAAGGAATTGAAAGGGATGATTGACTTGAAGCATTGAGGAGAGTAGTCCTAAGATGTCCTTTGCACAATGTGACCAGCGAACACAAAATCAAGCAATCCATAGTCACATGTCATTGGGCACGATCCGAAGATCAAATATTTCAACAAACACAAAAAGATTAGAGAAAAGAAACAAAAGGACTTTTCTAAAGGAATTTGCAAACATCAATCAAGGCGTGCACTTATCAAGCCAAATTAGAGAATCAAGAATATTTAGCCCACTCCTCAATTCGCAAAATCTCTTCTCATCAAGTGGCTTGGTAAAGATATCGGCTAATTGGTCATTAGTGCTCACATGTTGAATATCGATATCGCCTTTAGTGGAATGATCTCTTAGGAAATGGTGGCGAATATCGATATGCTTAATGCGGGAGTGTTGGGCGGGGTTGTTGGCAATTTTATGGCGCTCTCATTGTCACACAAAAGTGGCACATGGTTATAGGTTAGGCCATAATCATTTAGGGTTTGTCTCATCCAAAGCAATTCGCACAACAACTCCGTGACTATATATTAAACCCGGTGTGGATAGAGACTCTTGAGTTTTGCTTCTTAGAGGACCATGACACAAGGGATCTACCTAAATTGACAAGTCCCAAGTACTCTTCCTATCCACCTTACATCGGCATAATCCGCATCGGAATAGCCGACTAACTCAAATGATGAACCTTTAGGATACCAAAGTCGAAATGAGGGTGTGCACTAAATACCTCAAGATTCTCTTCTGGCCACCATGTGGCACTCTTTTGGAGCGGCTTGCGTGCACACATGCACACACTAAGCATGATATCGGGCCTAGATGCACAAAGATAAAGTAAGGAGCCGATCATCGAACGATATACCTTTTGGATGACTGGTTTACCTTCCTTGTCGAGGTCTAGATGCCCATTAGCTTGCATCGGCGTCTTGATTGGCTTGGCGTTTTCCATTCCAAACTTCTTGAGCATGTCCTTAATGTACTTCGTTTGGCATATAAAAGTTCCTTCCTTGAGTTGTTTGACTTGAAATCCGAGGAAGAACTTTAACTCGCCCATCATGGACATCTCGAATCTTTTAGTCATTATCCTGCTAAAATCCTTGCACAAATGTTCATTAGTAGATCCAAATATAATATCATCGACATATATTTGGCACACAAATAGATCATCATCGATATGTTTAGTGAAGAGTGTAGGATCGGCCTTTCCGACTACAAAACCTTGACCAAGAAGGAAATCACGAAGACACTTGAACCATGCTCTCGGCGCTTGCTTAAGTCCGTAGAGAGCCTTGTGAAGAAAGTAGACGTGGTCCGGATGCTCTGGGTCTTCGAAACCGGGTGGTTGCTCGACGTAGACCATCTCGGAGAGTGGTCCATTCAAAAAGGCGCTTTTCACATCCATTTGATATAACTTGAAATCATGGTGAGTAGCAAAGGCAAGTAATATTCTAATAGATTCAAGCCTAGCTACTGAGGCGTATGTTTCATCGAAATCCAAACCTTCAACTTGTGTGAAGCCTTGAGCAACCAACAGTGCTTTGTTTCTAGTCACTATACGTTTTCGTCTTGCTTGTTCGAAAGACCCATTTGGTTCCAATCACGTTTTCTTGGGCCTCTCGACAAGCTTCCATACTTGATTCCTTTCGAAGTTGTTCAACTCCTCTTGCATAGCCATCACCCAATCCGGATCTTGAAGAGCTTCTTCTACCTTGAGTGGTTCAAGAGAAGAGACAAAGGAGTAAAATTCACAAAATTTGCAAGTCGAGATCTAGTGGATACTCCTTGTTAATGTCTCCAAGTATGTTGTCGTAGGGTGATCGCGTTGTATGCTTTGATGAACTCTCGGATGAGGAGTTGTTGCATTTATCGTTGAATAGGACCTCCGTCATCTTGAGAAGTGTTGGAACCATCTTGAGCTTGAATGGATGAGGAGGATCAACCTTAAAGCAGCGATGTCAGGAATGTCGGGGTTAAGTCCGGACACTCAGGAGATTTTGTCCGGATACTCGGACATTATCCGGACACTCGGGTTGGGGTGCTCGGGATTGCATCTGCTCCACGGTTTTACCTCCCCAATAGCCAATTTCTTGATTGCTTCGCATGGAGGTTCTTCCTATTAATTTCATCACAATTAACTTGTTCTACTTGAGAACCGTTAGTTTAGTCAAATGTTAAATCGTCACGCGAGATTTCAACTACACCGTGGTGTTATTGAAAACCGATATCGTAAGCATTTGATCCATATCAAGTAAAATCCTTCATCTACTTTAGGAGCAAATTTTGAAGACTTAGCCTTTTTGTTGAGGATGTAGCATTTACTTCCAAAGACCGGAAGTAGGATACATTTGGCTTCTTCGGTGAGGAGCTCGTCGCCGTCTTCTTTAGCAACTTGTGAAGATATAATCGGTTGGAGCTGTAGCGCAGCGGTGTTGGCGGCTTCAGCCCAAAATATGTCGGAAACCTTGTACTCGTCAAGCATCGTCGCGCCATCTCGATGAGGTTCGATTCTTCCTCTCGGCCACCCCATTCATTGAGGAGAATAGGGGCCGAGAACTCATGCTGATGCCTCCTTCATCGAGATACTCCTCAACACGGTATTCTTGAATTCGTGCCGTTGTCCTCCAATTCTCTTGATCTTCACTTGAACTCATTTTGAGCTCTTCTCATGAATTTCTTCAAGCTTCCTTGGACTTCGCTTTTGTCATGCAAGAAAAACACCCAAGTGAAGCGAGAAAATCATCAACAATAACTAACCCGTACTTGTTTCCTCCGATGCTTATGTAGGCGTCGGGCGAACAAGTCCATGTGTAACATCTCCAACGGTCTTGAGGTGGTCATCACATTCTTTGCGGGATGAGAGGCTCCAACTTGTTTCCGGCTTGACCGCGCTACACACCCTATCTTTCTCAAAGACAACATTCGTTAGTCCAAGGATGTGGTTGCCCTTAATGAGTTTGTGAAGATTCCTCATACCAACATGGGCAAGCCGGCGATGCCATAACCAACCCATGCTAGATTTAGCCATTAAGCACGTTTCAAGGTTAACTCTATCCGTAGAAAAATCTATAAGATAGAGATTACCCTTTAGCGACCCTTATGACTATTGAACCATCAACCCTCTTAATGACATCTACACCCTTCTCACTAAACACACAATTATAGCCGCTTCACATAATTGTGCAACGGACAATAAATTGTAGCTTAGAGATTCAACAAGTAAAACATTGTTTATATGGAAATCATTTGTAATTAGAATCTTACCTAAACCTACCACTTCACCTTTTCCGTTATCGCCAAAAATGATGCTTTAAGCTATTTGTTCCATTGGCTTCCAAATCTTGTGAACATTGCCCTTTCTCCGGTCATATGATCGTACATCCGCTATCCAAGATCCAACTTGTTCCACCGAGATATAGGCCTACAAAATGAAATTTAGTTTTTGCTCTTTGGTACCCAAACTTGTTTAGATCCCGCACATTAGTGACAAGAGATTTGGGGACCCAAATAGATCGCACACTAGAAGCATTCTTGGGCTTACCCCAATATGGTGAGCAACTACTCTCTGAGGCTAGTCCTCTTTAGCACATATGAAGCAAAGAAAGTGGATTGAGCCTTATATTTAGAGTTTGCTTCCCCTTCTGAAGTGAATGGGCTTGTTCAAAGGTGCAACCACAATGTGGTTTCCTTTGCCCTTAGGAGGACATAACCAAGCCCATGCTTCATGGGGTTACCTTTAAACTTACCGAGGAACTCCTCTAGTCCTTTGCTAGCCTTATAGGACTTTTGTAGTCCATCTTGAGCATTCCTTGAGCTTCTCATTTTCATTAGCAAGAACTTGCAAAGTCTCAAGGTTAGTGGTACAAATATCAATATTGACATTATAGCACCTAAGCGCATCCATTGCTCGTTGAAGGCAATGAAGAATTGGAGTTAATAGTTGAGGTGACCGGAGGGCTATTCTTGAGATCAACAAGCTTCAACTCAAGAGCTTTGCAAGCATCCTTTGCCTTAGCAAGTTTCTCTTGAGTGAAGCATTGGTGATCTCGAGGCTAATCACCTCGGATTTAATTAACTTTGAATTCTCAACTAATCTTTCATTTTGCTCTTTTTCAAAAGACAAGCTCTTCTCTAGCTCGCGATTCTTTTCTTTTTCGAGGATGAGCAAATCCTCTTGAGCCTCGAGTAGCTTCCTTTTGTTCTACAATTTCCTCCAATTTTTCAATGTCTTTTAAGAGCAAATTTAATTTATGAATGTCAAAGTTCTTCATAGACTTAAGCACGGTGTTAACGTCATCATTATCACTATCGCTATCGTGCTCATCTAGACATTCATTAGCAATGGAGGGAGTGGAGACTTTTGATGATACCTTGTGCCCTTTGCCATAAGGCACATAGGGCGTTATCGTCATCGTCGCTCAAGTTGTCGAAGAGGCTCTTCGACGTTGTTGAGTGGTAAACGCAGCGATGGCGGCAGAGCAATTCCTCCTTCCTCGTCGACTCGGTCGGAATCGGAGTTGGAGTCGGTGTCGGAGTTCCACTCCTTTCCAATGTAAGCACGACCCTTGCCCTTGTACTTCTTGCTCTTCTCCTTGTCCTTGCCGGAACTTATCCTTCTTGTGAGACTTCTCATCTTTTCCTTCCTTATCACGGACACTTTCGGCAATAAAATGACCGGTTTCGCGCATTAATAGCATCTTCGAGTAGAATGTCTTCCTTTGACTTTCTTCCAAAGCTCTTGATGACTTCCTTGTTTGAAGTTCTTCTTCTTGAAGAATTTGTTGAATCTTCGCATCTAACGAGCCATATCTTCATTTGTCAAAGGGCCACACGACTCTTCGTCTTCACTTTCGCTCTCTTGACTTGGCGCACAATTTTATTGCCTTTAGAGCAATGCCCTTCTTCTTTCCCGACTTGAGTTCTTCCACAACCTCGGCTTCCTTTACCATCATCTCATCCATCATGAGCGGCCAATAGCGTCATGAGGTGTCAAAGTGTCAAAGTTGGGCGGTCTCGGATCAAGCGAACAAGGTTGCGGTTGGTAGGAGTGATCCGCCAAGATATAATCTTCACCACACCTTGTCGGACAAGTCGGTGCACCCAAGACCTTTTGCTTGATTTACAAGCACCATTAGCCGATCAAACATCTTGTTGTAGGACTCTCCTTCTTCCAATGTGAACAAGCTCGGCTCACCAATAATGAGCTCTATCTTTGATTCACGAACACTTGAAATCCCTTCATGACTCACTAGGAGTCTATCCCAAATAGCCTTTGCTTCCTCAAGTCCATCCACACGGTTGAACTCGGAATCACTCAAAGCATTAAACAAGGCATTGGCGGCCAAGTCATTGAAGTGTTGATCTTTATCTTCTTCGGGAGTAAGGTTCTCGGGATCATTAGGCTTGAAACACATGCGCACAATCTTCCAAATAGGCGGGTGAAGTGATCTCAAGTGCATCTTCATCTTATGTTTCCATGCCGCATAGTGAGTGCCATCGAAGTGAGGCGCTCGGCCAGGAGAACGCGAAACATATGATGAAGAGCTTGGGACACCGAGGAGCGATAATCAAAAGGAATTGCAACCCCAATACGGTGCCCGTGCCCTTATCTTGGTCATGGGCTTGGTATTCTTATCTCTGTTTGCGACATATTTATTCTCCAGCGGTTAAGCCAAACTAAGGAGATTTGGCTCGATACCAATTGAAAGGACCGATATATAGCCTAGAGGGGGTGAATAGGCGTAATTAAAATTTGCAATTAAATAAAATCACAGGAACAAAATCCGGACTGTCAGGATTAATTGTCGAATAGTCCGGAGTTAATGTCGGATAGTCGAGATTAAATGTCGAGTGTCAGGACAAGTGACCTCGAAATGATAATTTTAAATCCTTGCAAATTTGCAACAATCTAGCTGAATACAAATGTTCTAAATAATCTCGGTACCTTAGAAAAATCTGAGATCTAGAGCCAAGCACAATGAGTAAGTAGATCGGGGCTCCAAAAACTTAAGAACCACAAACCCTAGCTCAAGCAAATGAAGAACACAAAGACAATGATTTTTACCGAAGTTCGGATTCTTGAAGGAATCCTCGTCTCCGTTGAGGAGGCACAAAGCCCGGTCCCTCTTGACCTCTTTCCTCCGGTGTTGCACAAAGCACTCGCGGTTCTTCACTTCTTGCCTCTTTCCTTTGGAGGCAAGGCTTGCCTTCTAAGCAATAGGGGCTCTCCACACGAAGTCTTGGAGGCTCCGGTGACTCCTGCCGTCTAGGAGCCCTTCAAACTCCAAGAGTAACAAATCGCCGCTAAATCAACTTGGAGGATGAACTTGTGCTCAGAATCAACAAAGCAAGCTCAAAGCACTTAAATCCCTTCTTTCTCCCCAAAGAAACAACTCAAATCAAAGATTTTAGTGGGAGAAAGAAGCTAGGGCTGAGAGAGTGTGAGAGAGCTTTAGACTTGAATCTTTGCAATGAATGAGAGTTATAGCAGTTAGATTTGGAATGAGGGCTTAAATAGCCCCCAAAAATCCAACCGTTCTGAGCGTTCTAACGCACAATCCGGACTGTCAGGACTTTATCTTCGGATACTCGGAAAATTTCCCGAGTGTCGGACTAAATCAGGATACTCGGACTTACCCGAGAAAACCAGCAGGGACCCTAGCTCGAGTATCCGGATTTAATCCCGGATACTCGGACATTTTCCGGTGTCCGGACTAAATGTCAGGATACTCGGGACCGACCTCTCGGCCAGAGTATCCTTTTAAAGGAAATGCATTATTTTGAAATTCTTTTGAGATGCAATTTTCATCCTATGAGCACAAGCATATCCTAGAAGCGATTTTCCGTCGTACCCCTTTAATAATGCGGCTATCCTTAGACTCAATAAAATAAAAGATTCTGTTGAAGTCTTGATGCCGCCTTTTCAAATTTTAAGAGTGGTGGGGATAACCAATCGCTTTTCCAAAGGTGATATCTTCTTGATAAGCGCATAGAATCTCACTTGCAGATTAGTATACATAATTGTGTTGCCATAAATCACCAAAACATATTGAGGGGCCTAGATGCACTTTCAGACACAGTACTTATTTCTTGTCTTTCTGTTGTTAGCGACAGCGGTGTCGGACATGCGACAATGGATCACGCGACATGCAGCGGAAAGGAAGCCACCAAGGAGGCACAAAGTTTTAAGAAAAGAAAACATGAAGTCTTCATTCATATCAGGAGTTTCCACAGGTGGCACGGACATGCTTGGCATGCATTAGGGCAGTCCCAACCCTTCACCTCAGTTGGTGTCTATAGAATTAATTACGCTGCTAACTAAGCAAAAATCTGATGTGGCATAGGAATTAAGGAATGGAGAGAAGGAAAAACAAAGAAACCGTATCTCATACAAGAAACTGGGTCGACGCGGGTATCAAGACGCAAGAAACAAGCAAAATCAGGGTTGGACATTTCTACGTGTTGATCAAGATGTGTTTGTGATGCATGCATTGGTTTATTGCTTTCTCTCTCCTCTAGACACTGCTCATGGAAACCATGGGTTGGGACTGCCCTTAGAGGTGGGCATTGTGCCGGGCCGGCCCGGCATGGGCCCATCGTGCTTCAGGCCTAAACCGTGCCGAGTCGTGACGGCCTATCGTGCTCACCGTGCCAGGCCGGGCTAGCCTGGCTCACCTTTAGTAAGCCCAGGAACGGCCCAGTTGCGTTTCGTGCCTGCTTCATGCCATGTCGGTCTAGGTCCTGCCCATTTATACTATTGCTACGAGAGAAAATAACCACGGATTGATTTCTTTGTTTATCTATTTAGGACTTCCTTTTGCTCTAGTTGAAATAAAACCCTATTGTGTTTATTCTTCTCGATTTGCTTAATTCAGTTGCTTCTTCCAGTCACATGCATGCAGCTATGCATTTACTCTTTGATTTGCTCACTCACACATACAATGCATGCATGCATTCCCTTCCTTTTCTCTAGTCCATCCAGAGTTTTCTTCGTATATTTCTTGATTTGCTTACCCACACATACAACGCAGGCACGCACGGGCTATTTCGGGTCGTGCCGGCCCGAGCACGGCCCGGACTGTCGTGTTGGGCTGGGCCGCCCATCGTGCTCGATTGGTAGGCCTGGTACGGTCCAAACAACCCTGCCGTGCCAGCCCGGCCCGTTTAAAATAGTTCCGTGTCGGACAGTGGGTTGGGCTAGACCGGACGTGCCTTGTGCCAGCCCAAAATGGCCCGGCCCAATGCCCACCTCCAGCATGCATGGCGCTGAGGAGCGGTGAGACGATGGTTTTATTGTCTCAAGCTCCCATGCATGGCGGTGAAGAGTGGAGATGGATGGGGATTAGGGCTAGAAAAGAGGAGCTCGGCTCTGGTGCAAAGGGAGCCCTACAAATAGTATTTTCTGGGTCAATTAGGGTCTGATATATGTCCTATGCAACCTAATTATGAATCAACTATTCGAAAGATTATTTGGTTGATATATAGAAAGGTTTGATCACGACTAGCACGAAATTCTCCTCGTCTCGTTTGATAGAAACAACCTCAGCCCTTCTCATCTTCTTCCATTGCTTCCATCTTGATGAGATCTTTCTGCCAAGTGCTAACTACAAATTATTTGATGGAGAAACGATATGGCAGTTCATTGGAAGATGTCTCATCCTATCTCAGTGCCTTCAATCTTATCAGGTTTGTTCTTATTGTAGCCATTGAACATTGGATTAGATCTCTAAATCCTTTTACGATGAATTGATGTGGCTGAGCTTCTATGACTTACCGACCTCGATGTTGCAATCTCCTGATCATGGGTGCATGGCAAGTGCTCTGCTCGTAGCCTACTGTGATCCATGGCCATGGGCGATATATAGAGATAAGAAATTGCATAGACAGGGAACTATGGAGTACAACGGTTGTCAATGTTTGGATCCGCATGTCAATTTTGTTTTCTCAATATGCATATGCAGAACAGGTAGATAGACCAAGAAAGAAAACACAACCATACTTACTCGATCCATGGTAGCTAACTAAACAAACGGAGGCTATTAACATTTGACTGCTACATGGCATGAATTGATTGGCCATGAAAATGTTGGATGGAGGGCACTCTGCACGGGAGCCGAACTCAGAGAACAGAGAGTTCGGCTCTGGTGCCCTGCAAATAGTATTTGTTGGGCCAATAAGGGTCTGACACATGTCCTATGCAAGCTAATCATGAATCAACTATTTGGAAGCGTTAGCATCAGAATTTGGCAAGATATGACTAATTTGTCAGATTAAGAGTAAAATGAATGTTTCTGGCCGATATCAATTAAAAGGGAATAGGTAAGTTAAAAATAGGATTATAGCAGATGTTGATTCAAAAATATAATTTTATCTATACAAAGGCAGATACGAGTCATAACTGGTAACACATTGGAGAAGGATAAGATCGACCGATCCACTATAAAGGGAATCAAGAGGAGAAAAAAACACAATCCAATTAATCAAACAACTGGTATATACTTTTATTTACTTTTCCCTGTCAATTAGGAGTAGCTTTATAATTTAGAATCTCTCATGTAATCCAATTTTGATCAATAAAGTTGCACTTCGCTGATTATTGGTGTTCCTCGATTACGTCAGGTTTGATTTTCTTCAATTTTGTTGTGCATCGCCTTTTTAGAAAAAAAAATCTTTTACTATCTAATCAGCCTTAATTGGTTGTTTAGACTTATCGTCACTTTTGATTTAATCGGCTTCTGGTAGTTATTTAGATCTTTATCGATTATTACTTTAGATCGGTCTTGAGCATATATTTTTTATCTATCTTACCGATTACAGGATCAAATCGACTGGCACGCCAAAAACTAATTTAAACCCAACGTTTATTTATATTTGAACCGATCAATCTATCGTCGTATTTTTCGACGCAACAGAAATATTATTTGGTTGATATATAGAAAGGTTTGATTATGACTAGCACGAAATTCTCCTCGTCTCTTTTGATAGAAACAACCTCAGCCTTCTCATCTTCTTCCCTTTGCTTCCATCTTGACGAGATCTTTGTGCTAAGTGCTAACTACAAATTCTTTGACAGAGAAAAGATACGGCAGTTAGTTGAAAGATGTCTCATTCGATGGGTGGTTTGTATATATGATACGGGAAGGAGATTTGGATGGTTAGATCTATATCTAATGGCTAAAAGAAATTGACGTTGGTCCCTAGGTCACTCCACTCCTCGTTGCTCCCGTCCCACACCGACACTTCCATCCTCCGCCATGGACCTTGACCCCTCCGTCTCCGACGAGGACGACGACCTCCAGACCCTCGTCCCCCAAAACCACACTAAGGCCCCCTCCCCGTCCTCCCGCTCGCCGGCCTCCTTCCGCGTCTCCGACCTCCGCCCCGCGCTCCCCTCCTCGGCCGCATCCCTCGGCCGCCTCCTCTGGTCCCGTCGCTATCTCCTCCTTTTCGTCGTCCTCCCCCTCCTCTTCGTCATCCTCTTCGTCTCCTTCGGCGGCGCCTCCTCCCTCCGCCTGCCAGCCGCCGACCCCGCCGCCTCCCGCATGCGCGAGGCCGAGCTCCATGCCCTCTACCTACTCCGGTCCCAGCGCTCCGGCCTCCTCAGCCTCTTCAACCGCACCGCTGACTCAGCCTCCGCCTCCACCAACACCTCCACCCCCATCTCGTTTTCTGATCTCCAGTCCGCGCTCCTGAGCCAGATCAGGATCAACCGCGAGATCCAGGCAGCGCTCCTCTCCGCGCACCGCTCCGGTGCCGGCAATGCGACGGAGGATGGTTTGGATCGTGCTCTGCCGGTTGCCGGGTGCAGGAGAAGGGAATTGCCGTCCAACCGGCGGACGATAGAGTGGAATCCCAAGAAAGATCTCTTCCTGTTCGCCATCTGCTTCTCTGGGCAAATGTCGAACCACTTGATTTGCTTGGAAAAGCACATGTTCTTCGCAGCGCTTCTTGGCCGGATCTTGGTGGTGCCCAGCCAGAAGGTGGATTATCAGTACGACGGGGTGCTTGATATCAACCACATTAACGATTGCATTGGAAGGAAGGTTGTAATTTCCTATGAGGAGTTTGTGGATAAGAGAAAGGAAGTGACCATCGATCAGTTCATATGTTACATGGCGTCGCCCCCGTGTTTCCTGGATGAGGAGCATATTAAGAAGTTGAAGGGCTTGGGGGTTTCAGTGGGCAAGATTGAGGCGGCTTGGCCAGAGGATGTGAAGCTGAAGGAGCCAAAGAAGAGATATGTGCGGGATATTACACCGAAGTTTACAACGGATGCCAAGGTGCTTGCCATCGGTGACATGTTCTATGCTGATGTCGAGGAGAGTGGGTGATGCAGCCTGGCGGTCCATTGGCTCACAAATGCAAAACTTTGATCCAGCCAAGCAGGCTCATAATGCTCACTGCACAGCGTTTTGTGCAGACTTTCTTGGGTGGAAACTACATTGCTTTGCATTTTCGGCGACATGGCTTTCTTAAGTTCTGGTAAGATACCATTTCGTTGATAATCAGTCACCTCCATCTTTTAGCAACATACAACTTTTAATCTGTGAGCTATAAGGTGTTTGTGGAACTTTTGAACAAACATGTTGGCAGGGCTGCATTTTGTTTTATGAGGTTGTGTTTGTTAGGCTCTAGTAGTAGCTGGCTTTAACTCTTGGGTTGCAGATACATTATCCTCTTTTAGTTATTCCATGATTGCTGATGCTTTGGACAGTGCAATTTTGTAAAGTGCAACGTATGATTTTTGTCCCCTTAAATAACTCATACGAAACCAGGCACTTGTTTTGATAAAAAAAAATGGTTGGACTCGATCCTAGATGCTTCACTTAGATCTAGGCATATAAATTTTATATAAAGTCGGGTGCTAGATTTCATCTCCAAGCCAAGCTCTATCCAAGACCAAGAGTTAAAGCCAGCTGACCACCAGCAGTAACTCCCCAGAGTGATGGGGGAACCTGCCCCTTGTATAGAAAATCCAATGACTATTGTGAGTATCTTATGTTTTGTGCATGACTATCTCGTCTTAAACAAATATTGTTATAAATTTTCTTAAACAACTATCTTTTCCTGTGAGGCATTAACTGGTATTTTCTTATCTTCCTGCAGTAATGTGAAGAAAGACAGCTGCTTCTTCCCCATCCCTCAGGCAGCAGAATGCATTCTGCGGGTTGTTGAGAAAGCTAATGCCCCAGTGATATATCTATCAACTGATGCTGCCGAGGTCGAGACAAATCTTCTGCAATCCTTTAGTTGTATTCAATGACAGGCAAGTACCTCTTGTGAGAAGGCCAGAGCATCACAGTTCTGAGAAATGGGATGCCTTGTTATACAGAAATCACATGGGTGAAGATAATCAGGTATACACATATTAGTTCTACGCCCACCACAACCCCCCTCTTTTGTGTGTGTGTGTTGGGGGATTCTCATATCGAGGGCAACGATGTGTATTAAACTGCAAGCCGCTCCGATTGCTTTTGCAGGTTGAGGCCATGCTCGACAAGTCAATCTGCGCACTGTCGAACGTTTTCATAGGATCATCAGGCTCTACCGTCACAGAGGACATCCTCCGGCTACGGAGAGGCTGGGGATCAGCGTCCCACTGCGACGAGTACCTTTGCCAGGGCGAGCTACCCAACTACGTAGCAGAGCAAGACTGAGAAAGCAACATCCTGGAAAGATCGATAGCTGCAGTTTTTCTTGACGACCCGGTGACACATCCTGTAAATTGGCGTGTACATCTAGTGTAAAAGAGTGATACCCATATCAGCGGCGTCCTCCATTGATTTGTACGGCGTTATTCTTACACGGTTAGGTAAATACAAAGAGGCTTACTCCGGCGAGGAGACCTAACCTGAGATGAGAGGGTTTCGTTGGGGAGCACGGCCGCTCTAGGGGTTGATCTACGTGTCAAGCTATACCGGCGTTATCTAGTTTAGCACACACGATTTCTTTACTATATAAGTATATAATCTTCTTATTACAAACTATAAGTCAGTGCTATGAGTTTGTAATAACCCTGGTGATCCCGATTAACTTTTCTCTTATATCCGCTTCTAAGCCACGTGGATCCCTAACTTCACCCAGCCTCTCTGTGGGCTATAGCCCATGAGAGGAACGTAAGCTATCATCTGGTGCATGGGGCCCACTTGGCTCAAAAGCCCAAGAGGCTCTTGCCCGCCGGGCGCTCCGGCCCGGCCCTACAGTCCGGATTTAACAGGTCGTCGCACGCATGCGGGCCGCGACCTCGCCGCTCGGCCAGCCCACCCGCGCTCGCCGCCATTGAGCTCCCGCACGCAGCATTTGTCTCGAGATTCGTATCGCTGCGTGCCTTGCTGTTAGGAATGGCAATCGGGTGCGGCAGGTACGGGTAGTACTCGCCCATACCCATACCCGAGAACCAAAATCTCCCCCACGGGTATACCCATGAAGGGTCATGATGAAAAATCTCGCCTATACCGAATCGCTCATGGCAGTACAAATACCATGGTATACTTGGTTTACCGTCACCATTAACAATCTTTTCAAACAAATTGCACTAGGAGCTAATGAGTTATGATACTAACACAATCTTTTTGATGAAGTTATGGGTATTAGCTATATTCTATGGATTAAAGAATGATTATCAATGATTCAAAATTTCAAATGTACATGAGAATAAAAATTAAAATAATATATGCAGACAAATAATACACGGATGCTCAAGTTCAACAATTACTGAAATGAGTTACCACAAAATGGGGATCAAGGGGCCAACTGGGTACCTATTTTAGTTCGTATATCAATAGGTTATGGCGGGTGTCGGGTGGAGCAGTGCGGTGAAGCTCCCCCATACCCATACCCTTTTACCCATCGGGTAGAATTTGGCCCTCATAAATATACCCGCGGGTAATAAAAGAGGAATATATCCACCTCTACTAGGGTTTTTACCCGCGGGTATACGGATAATCGGGTAAGATTGCTATCTCTACTTGCTGTGTTCTCTATCCCTTAAAATATACATGCACGATTCTAGATGTAAAAGGAGATAAATTGAACGGCGGATGATGAGATCGGAGATGTCCTCTTAAAATATAATATACTTTTCAGTACTACAGTGCATACACATAAGCTATATATGCCGAAAATGCGGCTATGGTAAATTCAAGGAGGTGTCTAGTGTTTTTTATTAAATAGTACTTAAATTTTAAGCAAATTTTAAGCCTCCAAATCTATGTTCAATTAATGGAATCAATTTACTTTCTCTCCTCTCATTTAAATACTCTATGGACAAAAAAAAAGCTCCATTAAGCAATTCGCTAGATTCTATCCGCTAGCCAAAATAGAGAGATCCTGGCACAGCCTGGCCATATATACGAACGATTCTAAGCTATATCTGGAGCGTGTACAATTAACTGGAGCCGTCAAACTGGGCGGTGAGTGTCGGTCAGAATATTGATCGTGTTGCTCAAAGGAGATAGCGTAGACAATATCTTAGACCTAACTATCTTGCACTGGTTAATTACCGAAGTTTGATTGGTGTGTTAATTACGATCAAGATTCTGCCTGGCCATGATCTGCAACAGAGGTGCTTTGCCTGTACTCCGCATGACACACGTGACTCCTTCAGAATGTGAGGGAGAACCCAGCGACTCTGATCTCACTAGCAAGCCTTTGCACCGAATTACGCTTCACTGCTCGAAGGTGCTTCTATGTATTACTATGTAAAAGTTATATAAATATTAAAATACGAATAAATAGTTGATAGTAATTACTGATTTTTTTTATTTGCTTTAAAATTTATATAACTTGTATTATGAGGATGATACATAGAAGTAGCGCTCCCCACTTTTTTCTTTGAAGTGAACATTTGTACCTAATGCTTCATTGTTGCCGGTTGATCACCAACTTCACTGTGTCTTCGGTTTGGCATTGCGCGCAGGCGAAGTACTGTGGCACTATTTGCCGGTTGCTTAATTTGACCTTAGTTCTTGTTCTTACTTGGCACCAGTGGTCCGTACGTGACGACAAGGTAATGTCGGCATGAAATTTCGACGCGTGCGCGTACGTTTGGAGGGTGTGGGTTTAAGAAATTTTTTTGGCTGCATTGACGTAGAAGTCGGTAAAATGGCCGGTTGTTTTAACTTCGGATTATAAAAGAAGTTAATTTTTATTGTAGGAGAATCAGGTCGGACCGACTACGACTTCTATGTTCCAGACCGGGCTGACGAGAATCAGTGAGAATCAGATTTCAGCCGGATTCTAATTCTATGTAGATGGCAGCTTTTGATTGTAAGAAAAACTATCCAGAATTCTCCTATTCGACAAACAATGCATGTTTTTTTAAGCAAAAGTTGTGCAGAAACTGAAACAAATGAGACCAGTGTCCCTCACAAATTTATTAATTAATGCTTCATGTAGAGAACTCTCTTAACCCATATTATTGTGATTTGATTCTGTTTCCACAATACAGTATAGATTTCTCTCTCTTTTAGAATACTGTACTATTTAAATTTCCCTTCAATTAATGCAAGATGATCGTACGTACAGACCGATCGAGTCATAACTCACAGAAGCTGTGGTTTGGCTCGGCAATCTCTGCACACCGCCTAGAGAAGTCAATACAAAAGCACCCATCTGTACCAGCACATGTGTTTTGGTCTTGTGGAAGCTTTGGTTTTTCTGGCCTTTGGTCTTTTTTTTCATGTTTGATCCAACATCTTGAAAATTTGCATATTATTGTTTAAATATTTATTTATGATTTTATGGGCTTTTTTGAATTTTTAGTATTTTATAAATGTTTTTTGCTATTTTAAAATTTAAATAAATTATTTATTTGAGAAAATTTTACCCCAAATCATGTCACAAATAATTTTCCTAAGATCAAAATATCTCTGGGAATTTCTATGAATTTTCCCCCAAAATTTTTAACTTTATTTGCTATTTTCTACAAAGCTTTTCTATTAATCTCAAAATTGGAAAAAGTAAACCCTCTCACTGTACATGTGGGACCGGACCCGCCTGTTAGAAGTGTCTTCAACCTCCAGAACTTGTGCTCTCTCTCTCCCTCCATTGCCGACTGAATCGAGCTCTAAATCCCGTGATTTTCGCACCCGATTTCTTCCCCGGTGTGCAATCGAACCTGTGCTTTATCCCGCCCTTCCTTATCCTCTTCACCGCCAAATCCCACCATATTAATGCCAATTTTTGCACAGTTTCGGTGTGTTGTCATCCTCGCATTGGCTCTCCCTTATCCGAGCTCTTCCCTCCCCTATAAAAGCCATCACTGAGGTCTCCTCCCTACATGCAATCCATTTTCCCAACTCCTGATCTCTCTCTCTCTTCTTCTTCATTTGCTTAGAACGCCGCTAGCCCTGGTCATCTTCTCCAAGTCCGGCTGCTGCACTCCCACCTCGCAACTAATGCCCCAAGCTCCATTTCCCAAGTCTTCCACATCACATCGTGTCCCCGCTCGTCACAAAGATAACCCTTCAATCAATTTGGAGTTCACTCTCCTTTGTTTGAACTCCCATTAACTCTATTTTTCTTTCTAAATTCATATAAAATCCTAAATTAATTATCTATATAGTTTTGTATTTTCTTTGAATTTTTCTATTTTCAACATTTAAATTTTAAATGTCGAAAGAGTACCAAATCAACGATTCTCAGCACCAGTTCTTTGAGTAAGGCAAGTTACATATTTTTTATCACGTTAATTCCAAATTTTAAATTATATTCTGACTTGAATTACGGCATGCATAATTTTATCAGTGTAATTTAAATCATGATTTAAAAGTATAGTTACCTCTTAATTGTTATGACCACATTTGACATTTGAAATCCTCGTACTTTTATCACCTTAAGTAAAATTTCACTGATTGGTACATTAATGTAGTATTAACTAGTGTTATGGCTTAGGCATGCTTACACCTAAATTTAGAGTCTTTTTGGGAGTTTGTCTCAAACAAAGATGCTTTGGTGATAAAGGTTATTCCTTGGTATTGGTGTGCCATGGAATGTTATGAAAATTGATATGATGAAAATGTGATTTAGACCAGGCGAGAATTGATTGCTAGGTGGAGATAAAACGGTTCTGGTTTGTGAAAAATCTCTCCTAGTCTAATAAGGACCGATCTGTGAGCTATTGAACGTAAAGTCTATCCGTACTACCACAAATTTAGTATGGGACAGACCTGACTAACTAATTTACAATGTTATAATGTCGGTTATGCCATTGAGTTGAATGTGGGGTTAGTTAGACTGCCACATAGTTCAAGAGGGGGCTTCTGACTAGGGTGGTTTCTGTTGGGGAACGCGGTATGCTACGCTAGCACAAATTAAAATTTCTACCGCATAACCGAAAAGCTACTGCAAGAAAGGGATCACAGATTGGATTACCACTAGATCGCGATTCTTGGAATCCTTCAGCGTTGGTGTAGTGGATCGTCCTTCGCGGATCGTCCTCGCTGCGGATCGTCCTCATTGCGGTTCGTCCTCACCACGCCTTGATAGCAGCGGCGTCACCACACACGATCCACACATCCGGGGTGGAGCAGCGGCGTCGTCGCGTGCAAGCAATCGTGTCGCTTCGGCAATGGCAATGAGAGGTGGAGGCTAGGGTTACGGGCGTGAACAACAACATGCACGCCCACCCTTCTCCTCTCCTTATATAGCCATGCGACGAAACCCTAAGCCAGGGCCCATCAGTGCGTTAAGCCCACGAGGTCCATTAATTACGGATCCAATCCGAATTAATGCGTCCTAGCCCGTTAAGTGTGTGACCCTGTAGGTTCATGTACATTTGGACATAGATTCGGAAAACCCTTTTTTCAATCCAATAGCTGGTAGCGGTTCCTTGCAGAGCATGCCAACTCCCAAACGCATATGATCAAATCAGATAGAACCTTTCAAAAGTACTCATTTAATAATCTCTTTGCCAAACTATATGAAGATCGAACTCAAGGCGAGATGTATGTCATCCTTTGACAGTTCAATCCATCTCTCGTATCCGTGATATATTAATAAGTTGTGATTGACTTCTCAATCACGGCATGGCCATGCACTTCCTTAATCATATCACACGAGTGGCCTAAACATATATCTCCGATTACCTTTGAGTGGCAAATTCCATCTTGATTGCTCACTTCCTCTCGCATGTTTCATAGTAAACATGAAAGCTACCTTTATAACTATCCGGTTAAGAAATAGCGTTTGGTGGCCCTAAGGTAAACTATTACACATGTAGAGAATGTGACAATCTCAGATCTAAGGATCATACATCCACTATGTATGAGATACATCGATGATACATAAGAATGTAACATTCTCGCAGTGTCCCATTGCGGGTCTATCTAACCCATGTTCTTCATCATGAGTTCACAATGTATTGATGATATCTCCATATCCTATGATCTATGAAACATAATCATCGATCAATACATGTGTTGATCTATTCATCGTTGTCCTATACGATGATACCCGTCGAGATACTTACAAATTATATCAATAAGTAGAGAGTTTCATAAGCAAGTCACATACTTGTGATCAATATAATGATATACATTCATTGGACCAATAATCATATTATTATTCATAAGCATAGTCATGTTACAATCATCTCTATGACTGCCTCAAGGGCATAACACTAACAGTTTTAACTCTATCAGCAGTGGAACCTTAGCCGGTATGACTGCTTTGGAATGGTGCTCTGTAAAGACTTTGTCATAATCTCTCTACCAAACACCAAAGAAAATTTATTAATTGCATAGCAACAAGAGATGATCATATCTTGTGGGTAAAGTCGTACAACCTTTACTAAGTGTAAAACTAATTAATTGGCCATGCATACGGTTATGAGCATCCCAAGTAGGTTTTTCACAGATTAGACTTTGATTTTCCAAAAAAAAAGTGTTTAAAAATGATATAAAGATGAAGTGGTTTCCATCTGGGAAGTGGAGATGAAGCTTTGGGTTGGATCTCATGTTGAAAATCGGTTTAAAACTCAATTTTACTATACCAATTACGCATTTGAAATTACTTAGGGTGTGTTTGGTATAGCTTTAGCTCCACCAGATCTGTGGAACTGGAGTTGTTGGTACATTAAGAGTGTTTAGATGGGTCATCTTGTTTATATTTCAGACTAAAAATATAAACTTAATTCACTTTATTTTAGCCTACAAGTTTTAGATCTCAAGTGGAGCTGAGATCTGGAGCTCTACCAAATAGTGCCTTATTGTATTAAAAATG
Source organism: Guadua angustifolia (assembly GCA_036346375.1). Taxonomy (NCBI): domain Eukaryota; kingdom Viridiplantae; phylum Streptophyta; class Magnoliopsida; order Poales; family Poaceae; genus Guadua; species Guadua angustifolia. The sequence goes on along the minus strand of CM070512.1, from coordinate 9,596,275 downwards.
TTGCTTTATGCTCAAACTAATCATATTATATATTCCTTTGTTATCTTTTCATTAATATTGCATTTCCTATATGACTTGCAGAATATTTTTATACTCACCTTGTTGTATTTGTTGTTTTTAGAGAACACTTCATCTCCGATGAGAATCTCGATGACTAGGCCGTTGCTCTAGTCGATTGCTTGTGGTAGATTTGTTGGGTCCTACTACTCCTTTTTGCTTTCGGTAGCTAAATTTTTAATTGGCCTACGAGCTATTAATATTGTATAACTTTGATAATTAAATGAATAAAATTTCATATGATACGTTGTGGTATTAGCTTTGTCTATTGTACATATTAGATTTTTCTGAACTAGTACAGTATATACAGAGGGTTCGAGGGTGTGTCTCTCAAGTCCGACATTTGATTTTTTTATTCAAATAAAATTGCAAATCTAGTCAATTCTCAACTATAGCAGGCACTTAAAGTGCATCCATACCACGGCCAATAAACCTGCCGCATTCATAAACCTCGATAGGTGACACATGTCACCTCCCAATCCTTCTATGGCCGAGAAGATGACTATATTTACAATTTTATTAGGATATAAGCCAAAGTTGCAAAAAAAATTGAGCCAAGGAGAAAGAAAACCAATAACTCTTGGTTATATGGCATGTCGTAGTGCCTGGCCAGGATATGTAGTGACCTAGGTTAGCTTCTACTCCCTTTGGACACAAATAGTTGCATCTTGGATATCGACATAATCTCTAAAATATAGTTTTGACCACTAATTTTTATTTAATATATTTATAAAACCCAATAAAAATTATAATATTATAACAGTACTTTGCAAAACAAATCTACACATATGATTTTCATGTATCTAATTCAAATATTTAAAAGATATTGATAGTCAAATTTTTAAAAATTTGACTATACCTATGCCCAAAACCACAATTATTTATAATTGAAGGTAGTATTCACAAACCGATCCAACACACAACAATATGCAATGTCTCATCTCGACATGCATATTTGCACTCGGAGCTGAAATGGTGCATTTGTAGGCGTCTTAAGACAAAGTATACATACATACATACATGTATATACATTTCTCACATTGGTCAAAGAAAACTCACCACCTCCGTCAACCTCTGTATTGCTCTCCATCGATCTTTTTCGTGCTCTAGCAGTAATTCACTGGATTATATACAGTAAATCCAAACTTTCGATGCAGTAATTGTTTTTTTACAAAGTTAAACAATATTCGCCATGGATCTCTTTTGTTAAGCACATTTTCTTCCAGCAATCGCTTTAAACGGATTATTGTAAATAGGATAAACATTTTAGAAGATACCATTGTTCAAAATTTGCAATCAACTCAGATTTCTCTCTCCACCCGCCCGTCTATGCTCAGTGTGGCAGTAAATCGGAATGTATTTGAACAGGTATCCATTATTTATTGCCGCTATTGCATGGCTAAATGCGTCACGGCTAGGTGGGACAGTAAAATCTAACAATACGTTTGATAAATTGGAATGTGTTGAACGCAAATGTTGTATTAGTTTTTTACTATCGCTATCACATAGCCATCATGGGCTATGATTAGGTGTAGCAGTAAAATCTAACAACACGTCTAATAAATTAGAATGTAATTGAATGTAAATGTGGTATCTATTTTTTACTACCGGTATCACATGGCTATCATACGTCATGACTAGGTGTGGTGGTAAAATCTAACAATACATCTAGTAAATTGGTGTAAAAGTTTATTCATCTATAATTTATTGACGAGATATATCATTATGTTTCTCTCATCATCCATAAGTAACCAGTAAAAATAAACATTCGTGGTCAGAACTGCCAACCAAATGTTATAGCTAAAACAAGAAAAAAACATTCTATTACCTATAAGGAATCGTATTTGTTGGTTCGTTGACCACATCACTAGTTGGCTTAGTCTCCGTACGGAAGTGGATGTACGTGAGGTGGAGGTGACCAAATTATTTTACTCTTAAGAGTAGAAAAGTGCTTCCGTGTACGATATATAATTTGGTTGGTTGAGATATATATTTATATTATCATAGTCTGGTTGGTTGATATATATATATATATATATATATATATATATATATATATATATATATATATATATATATATATATATATATGAAAATGGTTTCACACGTTATCATAGTCGCAACGGGTTTGTATCGCATGTATACTCGTTAACAATGGATCTTTGTAGTCTGTACCGAGAAGGAAAAGTACACAAATCAAAAGAGCAAGTAGTGCTGTAGTGGTCTATAGAGCTCACTTATCCAAGAAAATTAATACCCACAAATATAGAGAGAAGATTATAACCACACCTAGTCCAAAGCCCATAATACATGTCCTACCATCCATACGTATGTCATCAGACTCCATTTCAATTCTGTAATACAAAAACGTAAGATTAGAAGCGATGGAATCGAATCATGGAGAGCATGATATGGATCTCTATCTATGCAATGACGCAACAACAATTTTTCTTCAGAAGCAAGAAATGATGCAACAACAATCTCCAGCTTCGAGCTTTCTCCTCTGCCCTCTGCCGCTCGATTTCGGATAGGATAGTCTCGTCGTCTCGTGTGCCGCCGGTGGCCAAGCAGCGAGTGTGGCCTGTGGGCGTCCGTCCGTGGCGGTGGTTGGCTGGTCAGTCTCCGTGGAAGAAAAGCCCAGGATCTTCTCTGTTCTCTCTCTTTTTGATTCCGAACACGAGAACCAAAGCTGTAGAGATCAATCAGTTCAGTCGACCCAATCAACCGGGCGCGAGTGACCCCGCCGGCCCGCCGTCGCTCGCCATGCATGTGCTGTTTCTCGTCTTCTTCCTCTGCTCCGAACGCCACCAACCGCAACCACACGTCCATCCCCCGCGCCAGCCCCCCCAAAACCACACACAAACACACACCTAAATTATTCGCACAAATGCAGGGAGAGAACAGAGAAAACTGCGTTTGTTTGTGTAGTAGAGATTAGGAATTACATGGACCGATGTAGTACAGGGACATGGGTGTGTAGGTATACACCTAAATTTTTTTATAAAAATCTCAGTATATATCAAGTATATTAGGTGCATATACTCGTAAGTGTATTAAAAAATAGATATTTTAATCTTCAAGTCCATTTCAACATGTCTCATTCACTCCTTTTTCCAATCTTCTCTATGCGGCTCAATCGTTAAGGTTGTCTTTCTTCATTCCTCAAGCCCAACACCCAACTGTCCCTCCATTCCTAGCACCCTATACTCTCTCACTCTCTCTATGAAGGTGACACAGGCGGTAGCCAGCTGCCAACAACAGATGAGGTCCATGGGGCACGAGCAAGCTAGCTAGGAGCAGGGTAGCAGACGAGCGTCGAGCAGCCACCAGAACCGATGAATGGGTGGAGGCAACAGGGTTGGCAGTGGCGCAAGGAGCGGTGCGTGGTAGGATAGCCATGGCCCTGCGGTCGTAGCATGCATTGACTCGGTGATGTTGAGTGCGATAGCTGGCAGGTCAGAGCGGAGATATCCATCGGGCAAGGAGCAGCACACAACGTGTTGCATGGCAGCCCTATATTGCAACGAGCATTGAGTCAGGATAGAAGGCGTGACACTGGTGACGATCGACGGGGTAGGAAGCAATACTAAAACAATAGGCAATAATTGGGCATTTAGTATGGACAACTACACAAGTGAATTTAATTCTTGATTCCTAAATCTGAAATCCTCAATTCACAACTCTATCAACCTTATGTTAATTTATAATAGTGAATCATGATTTTTTTTTTAAAAATGTACTATGTAGAGCATTCAAAAATAAAGAGGAAAAATGTAGATTTGAAATCCCTAATTCACAAATTTTTAAATTATTTTAGGTGTTGTCTCTAGTAAGAATAATTTGTACTTTATATTTTTTATTGTAAATCTTTATATGTTATATTAAATAATATTTTTATAATTTCAAACACCTATTTTAAAAATCCTGGATTTGCCGCTCGGAATACACGTTTGAATACTAATGATGGTGCTAAATTACTACTCATATCCTTACCATGTCAATGGTGTTGTTACATCTTAGTTGACTATAACACCAACCATTAGGTAATTCATATTACACGCGAGACACACTGCTGATAAAAAAAAGGCAGATGTGAAGGGCTATTTCATGCTTGTGTGTATCATGTTAACACAGTATGGAAAGAGTAAGAGGGTGTTTGGTACGGCTCCAGCTCTATCAAGATTTATAGAGTTGGTGGAGCAGGGTAGTTCTAACTCTAGAAATTTATGGAACTATAAATGTGGATACATTAAAAGTGTTTAGATGAGTCATCTTGTTTACATTTTAGACTAAAAATATAAACTTAATTCACTTTATTTTAGCCTACAAACTCCAAATCTAAGGTGAAGCTAGGATCTAAAACTCTGTCAAACAAGGCCTAAAACACCATCACAAAACCAAACTTGGTGTAACCATTAAGTGATCAATGCGGCTTAAGTGTACTGCTAGATGTACTGTACGTAGTCAAAACTTTGCTTTTCATTTTCAGTGGTACACGAAAGAGAAATCTACTTCACAAATTATAGAATAACCATGCTACCTGGTAGGTTTATGTACATATACAATGTTCGTCTCAAAGAATGACAGGAAGACTAGCTACCTCGCTTATCGCTTCTTTCCTTCAGCCATTTCGCCCCCTCTTTTGACCCGTCTAACTCGACAGTTTGCTGACAAGTTCAATACTTCCGTGAAGAAATTGGCTAATGAATTGTCCAACTTAAACAACCAGTGGTCATGTGAATGTACTGTCAGCTAATTGCATCAGAAAAGCAGAATTGATGCTGTTCAGGTTTCTGATTAATTTAAAGCGAAGGTTAGTACACTCATCTCGATTAATTCCACCGCACCTGTATCTGAATGGTCTATGTTACGGTCAATGCATTGCCCAAAATTTCAATGAGATGTAAAGCAGAAGCAAAGGCGACTACAATTTCTGGGTTGGTGTGAATGGGACTGACCGACTGAGTGACGAGTGAGAGATTTTATTTTAGATGATTCAAGGAATGCGAGACCGCTAGGATGTCTGGATGTGTAGCCATGGTGAGATAAGACGCACAACCTGACGTGTAATTTTTACTAGCTTCTCCCCATGTTCGCATGAAAGATAGTTTGACTGAACAAATCAAATTGATCAAGCATACTTAGCCCAATTATGGAGATTGATTAGCATGGAGAAACATTACATGGAATTCAGTTCCAAATTTTCAACTACGAATGAACCCAAAAAAAAAAAAAGCAGCCATGAGAGGCTTGCTGACGCACAATTTTAATCCCTAAAATTTCACCAGCATTTATAAGATAATCTAGGCAACCTAATTTCCCCCATCAATGGCTGCGCCCCTCGGCAACCGAAGGTTGTTTTAGCCACCGGCCGGTGGGCACCGACGCACCGTTAACCAGCAGGCGAGACGAAGGAAAGCGTGGGAGGAGGCGTACAGCTTGTAGAGCAGAAGCTTTGGCCTTTTCTTTTCCCTTCACTCATTTTTTTTCTCATAATTTGGCTTGTAGAGCAGAAGCTTTGGCCTCTCATATATATATATATATATATATTGCAAATCTGATATCTTCTGAATAAATTTACAAAAATAATGTTTTTTTCGACCGCAGAAGACGTGTTATACACCATGCCTGTGGAGCTCGTTAGCTTTTTGAGCCTACGACAGGCCGGTGCGCAACAAACCTTGAAAGGAGCTCACGTGCTCGGTAGGCCTTCTACCGAGCTCCATGAGCATGACAGATACCTTTCACGGTTAGGGGGAGAGAGAGAGGCAATTTTACAAATTTATTTGAAACTAACTTGCAAAAAAAGATTTCAAGGAGGCTAGAAAAGCTAAGGATTCCATCCTCATTTCACGCGCGTTGGAGACAAAACGCTCCATGAAGCGTGAAGATTGCCTCGACGCACAACACGTCGTGCGATGGGGACATCTGCATCAATCCATAGGTGTCCCTTCCCTTTCTATCATTCATCGCACGCAAATACTCCCTCCATTCAAGTATATAAGACGCATTTTTTAATTGTCTTATCCATAAATATAAGACAAATTTCATATTCCTATGCAAAATTTACACGATGTTCTCTCTGTACTTCTAATAAATATCTAATTTTACATTGTATTCTTACATGCATACATTACATATAGTACTTAGGACCTGTTTGGTATAACTCTAGATCCCAGCTTCACCTAAGATCTGAACCTTGTAGGTTAAAATAAAGTGAATTAAGTTTATATTTTTGGTCTAAAATGTAAACAATATGATCCATCTAAACACTCTTAATGTACTCATAACTCCAACTCTACAGATATAGTGAAATTAGAAATATTCAGCTCCACCCTACCAAACACACCCTTAGTAATAATAATTAGAAATAATATAGTCTTTATCAAAAAAAAATTTGTCCATGTAACAAGAAGAACACACCCTTAGTAATAATAATTAGAAATAATATAGTTGACGAATACTCATACCAAGGGTACCCCACAGCAAAGTATACATGCTTGTATCTCTCTCAGTCATCTGGGCTCGTAGCCCAAATCAATCTTGCAAATTGGCGGGAGAGGTATTACCCAAGTCTCTGTTCCCACAATGAGATGGGATTATCATTGAATATTGGTGGATCACCGAATGAACCATCTTAGGCCCGATCACTTCAAGAGACCCGGAGGACCCTTGGCTCAGACCGAGCCTCTTAGGGCGCTCGACTTTGGTCCTGGTCGAGGCGCCCTCGCCGGCCCGACCAAGCCGTGGTCGAACCCCAAAGAGCTCGGCTTGACGGCCCCGCCACATTACTAATCGGCGCCAAGTTTCCACCGCCCATGGATCGACAACCATGCTTGGGACGGTGGCTCTTCCCAAGGTGGCGGAGGTCACGAGTCAAGTATCCGTCCACTTGCCCCGTCAGGTATAGTGAAGAAGCGCGCTCCAACCCGAGGCGGTGCCAAGGCACAGCGTAGACGGCGTCATCGTCTGACAGGCAAGTACAGGGCAGGCGCGCGCCTTTCCAATGAGGCACCACCCATTGTGTCTACCAACTCGGCATGGGTGAACAACAACCCGTCAGTCACCAGGACCGAAAACCAAGACTCCAGGGCATAGCATACCCCTACCTCTTTTCTCCAAACTTTCGTGTAACCTGCCCCCTCCGACTATATAAAGGGAGGCAGGGTCCCCAGCAACGGGGGGGCTCTCTTCTTCATGAACCAAAAACTCTCTCCGTCTTCCCACCGTCCGGCTCGCTCCCCCGATCCGAGCGGTCGGACGAAGCATCCAAGCACACCCACGCAGATGAGCACTAAGGGCCTGTCCTTAGTCCTCACATGTAATCCACCATACCCCGATCAACGAGATCCTCGGCCACGAACTGGAAGTAGGGACGTTCAGCCCGAACCAGTATAAATCTGAGTCTCCTCAGTCTGATCCAGTGTTCATCCGAGGCTTTGCTAGCCTAACCATTCGAGGAGAGGGGGCGTCCGATCCCCTATACTTATAAATATACTTGCCGGTCATACGAAACACCGACAATAGTTTTTACCAAAAAAAAATTTGTCCATGTAACAAGAAGAATAAGTACTGCAAACTTAGACGGAGGAGGTTGTAGTATTGTAGCTAGCGCCCTTGCTGCCGTACAAGGTTCCGATTCCGTACGGTGGCGCGTACCGCTGGCCCAACCTACCACAGTACCACGACTCCACGAGAGCGACATGTGCGTTCGCTGCACGCCCAACACCCGATGTAGTGTCTTTGGATCTAGATCCAATGTAATACTGTAGCACACACTGTACATTAATACTATTGTGTAATTTAGACCGTTCGTTATATAATATTCTGTAGACCTTACCAGATTTCTTTTCATGTTTCTGGTCGGCGAAACAATGGCTCGCTGTGCGGGATTAGAAGCTTTGCTCTTTTGCCTCTTTACACTTCTTTTTCTTTTAACTTTTTAGCTTCACCTCAATAAAATTATAAATCTATCGTGCTTTTTTACTGTTGGTTCTACGGTCGAAGAGAGCGATCTTTTTGTAAATTTATTTGCAAGGAGATTAGATTTGAAAAAAATATACGAGCGGCTAAAAAAAGGTACGGATTCACTGGATTGGCATTTTTACCGGCACCAGGCCGGCCGGCTACTGCTTAGTGCTTACTGCTACTGGTCTTATAGATGGCGTGTTTTTTTTCTTTCTTTCTTGATCAGGTAGCTTTAGGCGATTGCTTTGGTCGGTGACCAAACACAAACAGGGTGACGAATACTGTCGACTAGTAGAGACTGTTGTTGTTGCTCCTCGATACGTTCCCTCGGAATTTTCTCAACTTGGGAATTCATATGCCGTTGCGGAGTCAGGTTCAGCGATTACGACCGGTAGCTTTCCCTGGTCAAGGGTTACTGGTTGATCAGTTTGATATATACTACCCACATTGACCGCAGGAATCACATCGTCCAGGGCTTTCTACTATGTTTTTCAAGGGGTATAAGATGAATACACACTACCTACGTAGACCACACTGAAACACTGCACATACACATATATGTGTTCTTTACATACGCTAAAGAATTAATCAGAGACTTGACGATCTTTGAAGTGCGAGAGCGTGCTATCTCACTTAACATGTACGCGTATGTGTACCCGTTTTTAATTGATGAGCACCGATGTCCAACCCAAGGTTCAAATGTGAGTGGACAGAGAGTTCCATGACTCTCTACTTTCTAAGATGCTGGAGGTGAGGACTAGCGAAAGGCAATGTAGCAACCGTGGCAATAAGGAGCGCTCAAAGCTTTAATGCAGTTTATTGGGACTGCAGCTTAAGCGGTTGCACATGGACCGTTAGATCAAAAGTGACGGTTCAGATCTTTCAAGACACTATAGAAATATACTATAGCAACACACTGTAGAACGATCTGAACCGTTCGTTGACTCGATTGAACAATCCTAACCTATGAAAACTGTACAGATCCCTATCCCTCGAAGGTATAGTTATCCCTTACATTGTGCATCAAAGTCAAGACACACTGAAAGTGAAGTATTAGCTTTTTTGATAAAAGCACGAAATATTCGTGCAAGCAAAACCGTTTCGAACATAATTTTGGCAGAATAAACTATTGATGGTGGCTTTATGTACGTTCTTATTTTAAGCAGAGAGAAAAAAAATCCTAGAACTGAAGCCTGAACTGAAGCATGCTGCATGCTGCGTGAGGGAGCAACATGGCAACTTGGCTCAGAACTCAGAAGTGATCTGTCGAGACAAACTAAAATATTAGTTTTGGAGATATGCTCTCCATGGATACAGATAATTTGCCCTACCAAAAGAAAAGCAGAGGAGCTGAGCGCATAGTGTTCGACATTCTAGTTAAACCTAGTTAGTTAGTATAAGCGGAGTATTCGATTAGGCTTCAGACTGCTTGGATAGATTGAGGTGAGCTAGAGCTCTAAATGACTAGTAACACATTTATTCCAAGGAGAGCTAGTTGTGCCTTACTTCCACTTTGCACATAATACAAGTTTTAATGGTATTTCCTAACCCTTCCTTCGAGTTTACAAGACGTATTTCTTTGTGACATAGTATATGAAGATATTTAAAATGACTATATTACCTCTAATTATTATTATCAAACATTATATTCAATATATACATGTAGATAATATAAAGTAAAGGATATTTATTAGGGATATAGAGAGAACATCACATTAATTTTATGTTAGAATATAAAATACGTCTTATAGACAAGATCATTAAAAAATATATCATATAAAATTAGACGGCAGAAGCATTTATGCATTGCTTGGACGGTCGCTTTACGGCGTTGAACAATGCAAAATGTTTCATTAAGTCATTAATGAGATACTGAAGAGTACTTCATCAAGGGGAACATTAGAACATTTTATTTCTTCGCGTTGACGATTGATGCAACATGTCACTCTCAAACGTACTGGTCGAATCATATTTCATTTCTCTGTACCTAAATTTTTATTGAACCATTTCAATTGCACAATAGCTTGAAAATATTAAAAAAATGAATACGGCAAATTGTAGAACATGGGTCTTGTACTCTTGTCCAAGGATCCAAATATTGCCGAAATTTCGCGAGATCTCGGTTTTCAGACGTGGACGAATTTTGAAATGCTGGCCGGGGTAAAAAAAATTTTAAAATTTAAATTGCTACAGTAATCTCAAAAATCTTGTCGCGATCTCACCATTTTGACAGGATTTGGTCCAACAACCCTTAAGAAAGTCATCTCCTATGAAAATTTGATGAAAAACCGAATTTTTGAGATATTTTTTAAAAACTGCAGAAATACTATTGGATTTTTATAAAATTGTAAATACTTTATCATGATGTGAGAAACTTATGGTACCATCCTAGGAAATGTAGGATCATACTGAAGTTTTTTTAAAATAATTTAACTTCATTTGTTATCTTTAAAAAATCAAAAATAGAATAAAGATAATTGGGATAATAACCTTGTCAAAATTTTATAAATTTTCTCGAGTTTGATAATGATCCAAAAGTTTTATGAAAGATTAATAATTGAACTAGTACCATACTCTAAAATTTTTTAAAAATTTCAACTTTTTTGTTTTCCCAATCAAATCTATGTATGCATTGAACTTCATTTGTTATATTTCAAAAATCAAAAACAAAAAGAACATAAATAGTACATTGCAATTGTAAGAATTTTATAAATTCACTAGAGTGTGATCATGATTCAAAATTTTTATAAGATCTTAAGCATTTCCTTAGAAATCTTCTGCAAAATTTTAAATATTTTTTAATTACTAAAGCAAATCTATGTATTGATTATCACGCTTTTATGAGGCCGTAGAACTGTCAGAATTTTAGAACTTTTTGAAGCTTAATCATCATATGAAAATTTTATATAAACATTTATGATATATCAAGACTATCCAAAAATTTTTTAACATAGTTTGTACCATTTTTTTATTTGGTTGAAGTTTGCCGTAAAGCTTTTATCAGATAGTAGCACTTTCCGAATTTTTAAAACTTCATGATGCTTGATCATCATCTCAAAAATTTTATGGGAACATTAGTGTTGATTCATAACCATGCACAAAAAAATTCAAAATTTTATAATGTGGTTCGCTTCATTTTTCATTCGGTTCAAACTTGTCGGTCAGCGTTTTATCAAGACAGTAGTAATATTTTAATTTTTAAAAATTGCACATATTTTATAATTATATGAAATTTTTATGGGAATATCATTGATGTGTAAGAAACCTCCAAAAAACTTCAAAAAATTTCGACAATGTTTGAGCTATTTTTCGCTTGGTACAATTTTGTCGAGATCTCGGTAATCTCGCCGAGATCTCGGCAAAACCGGCCGAGATTTCGGTTTTAAAATCCGGAATTCAAATTTTGTTTTTACAATTTATCCAAAATTTATTTGAAATAGCGAGATTTCGTTCTCCGGTCACAGCCGATATTTACAACGAAACCGAAATTTCAATCCTTTCGTCTTGTCTACCCATATCATTAGTAAATATAATGTACTATATTGCTAGTATTTTCTATGGTTACGAATGGAGCACCAGTACCCATATGGCCCAAGTGTGGTTGCTGGGGGAGCATGGCATTTAGCTGAGCTTCACTATCAAGGGGCCAGAGACAAATGAAGGGGCCTCTCCAACTCAGCAGCACATTGGCAGTTTTTTGCCCTTTGTTTTCTAAGTTAGGGTCAGATTTGCTACGTAAAAGGACAAGAGGGCAACAAGAAAGTACCCACAGTAATTAACAATTCTATTCTTCATTCTTGCAGCAATATTTTCTTTCTTATTGGGCTGGCTCCTTTCTGGTAAAAAAGAGAAGATTAAAACGCTGCAACGTTGCTGACATAATTCTTCCCCCGTTATATTGAAAGTATTCTTTTTTAGTGAGCAACCGTTTCCACCCATGGATTGAACAAAGGTTTGGTCGAAATCAAACAGATTTTCTTTGCAAATTGGCCATGCCTTTTCTAATAAGCCACTTTCTTCTGCTGGGATTCTAATTTGCTAGGTTAATTCGCAACAAAATTCTAATATCGCTAACAACTTTCAGCTAGGATCCCTAAGAGTTTTATTCCGGTACAGATCACATATTTTAATGCGGCATATCAAATAACCGGATTATTTTTTATCGGGACCGACAATCCTAGAGTGTTTGTTTGGCTATTATTAGCAGCAAGTGAAGCTAATCTGATTATCTCATAATTGAATAATCACCCAATTAACCAACGACCATATCTAGGATCCCAAGTTCCTATCAGCTATAGCAAACAGGATTAAAAAACCTAGCCAGGTAAATCTCAGGTTAAAAGAAAAACCAGTAAAATTTTCTAGCTTTTCTATGACATCTCGCGCATCGATCTAATCAGCTCTGCTTAGCCTCGCGCCCGTCGTAATCTCTACCCCCTTCTTCTTCGATCTCTCTCCCTCCCTCTCTCTCTGCCCACACAGGCGGCACACACCATGTGTGCCCACATTTTCTCTTCCCTAAATAGGTCTCTGTCTCCTACATCAATCCTCTCCTCCCCCACCTCAGTCCCTACCCACTCCTAACAACACAAGCACGGCAACGCGGCAAGAACCGAGCTTTCCCCTGTGTAGTAGAGTAGAAGCGGCAGGGGAAGCGAGATATAATGATGGGCGCCAACGCCAACGCCGCCGACCGCCCGGCGTACGCGGAGGTCGACCCCAGCGGCCGGTACGGACGGGTACGGTACCACCGCCTCAGCTCGCATCGCCGTTTCTTGATTCGTTTCGTTGCCAGATTGCTGATGCTTGCTCCTCCTCTGCCTGATGCTGCAGTACAACGACGTTCTTGGCAAGGGCGCGTCCAAGACCGTGTAAGATCCGGGCTCTGTCGTTGCCGAAGCCGGATGCTTCTTTGCTTGCGCCTGACTCGAGGATGCGTTGTTGCTGCAGGTACAGGGCGTTCGACGAGTACCAGGGGATGGAGGTGGCGTGGAACCAGGTGAAGCTGCACGACTTCCTGCAGAGCCCGGAGGATTTGGAGCGGCTCTACTGCGAGATCCACCTCCTCAAGACGCTCAAACATCGCAACATCATGAAGTTCTACACCTCCTGGGTCGACGTCTCCCGCCGCAACATCAACTTCATCACCGAGATGTTCACCTCCGGCACCCTCCGGCAGTAAGCAAGCAATCTCCTACTCCCTCTGTAACGCCTCAAAGTTGCTTCCTTTTATGTTCAATCTATAAAAGGTCTATTCTTCTCTGTCTAATTGCGAGAGAGAGAGAGAGAGAGAGAGAGTATCTCCTGTTTTTTGTGCTTGATTAATTGTTTCTTGGACTGATTGGTTGTGATTCGCTGGTGTGGTGATGATTAGGTACAGACAGAGGCACAAGATGGTGAACATATGGGCGGTGAAGCACTGGTGCCGGCAAATCCTAAGCGGCCTGCTGTACCTTCACAGCCACGATCCGCCGATCATCCACCGGGACCTCAAGTGTGACAACATCTTCGTTAACGGCAACCAGGGCGAGGTAAAGATCGGCGACCTTGGCCTCGCCGCCATCCTCCGCAAGTCCCACGCTGTCCACTGCGTAGGTAGGCCGTCTGATTAACTAACTAGTCCTGAAGGATGTTTTTCGATCCCAATTGGCGATAGTTTTGTGGAAATTTGATGGGGGTGGAGGTGTCGGATTGTTTGGCCAGGCACACCGGAGTTCATGGCGCCGGAGGTGTACGAGGAGGAGTACAACGAGCTGGTGGACATATACTCGTTCGGGATGTGCGTGCTCGAGATGGTCACCTTCGACTACCCGTACAGCGAATGCATTCACCCGGTGCAGATCTATAAGAAAGTGATCTCTGTAAGAAATGCCTCTTGGATCCTTTTAACCATTCGCAGCTCTTGTGATTCTGGTGTGTGGCTAGTTCGAAATGGTTTTTGCTGATTTTGGCTAGTGGTTTCCCTGGTAGGGTACTAAGCCGGAAGCTTTGTACAAGGTGAAAGATCCCATGGTGAGGCGATTTGTCGAGAAGTGCCTGGCCACTGCATCCCATAGGCTACCGGCGAGAGAGCTGCTCAAGGACCCCTTCCTGCAGACCGATGATGTGGCTTTTTGTTCAGGGGGTGGAGATCACAGCCTGATGAACGGTTGTCTGCAGATTCTGCGGCAGCCTTGTTTAGGGCATGCTTATAGTAATGGAGCCATGATGAGTAATGGATTCTCAGATAGCATTGACGAAGATACACCAACAGAAGATAGATGGGATTGCGAGGATGATGACACTAAAGCTGATGGCATTGAACTGTTCAACGGGCACGAAGATGAGCCTCTTGGCAATGTGGATATCACAATCAAAGGAAGAAAAAGTGAGGATGGAGGCATCTTCCTCAGACTACGAATTGCAGATAACGATGGTACACACAATGTCAATGCCTTAAAACTCTTCTGTCGAATTCAGTGTATGAAAATGTCGATTCAGATATACTGTGAACACTAAATTTCTCATATTGCAGGGCGGGTACGAAACATTTATTTTCCATTTGACATTGAGGCTGATACCGCATTAAGTGTTGCAACTGAGATGGTAGCCGAGCTGGATATAACTGACCATGAGGTTACTCGAATAGCTGAGATGATCGATGGTGAGGTCAGTGCATTGGTGCCAGATTGGAGGCCCGGTCCAGGCATAGAGGAAGCTCCGGACACTACATACTGCCATAACTGCGGATCCAATGTATCATCATGTGGTTCACTTTATGCCTACATGTCGTCAGCTGCTCGAGGTTGCCAATGTGCAGAGCTACATGGGCGGTTTGAGGAGATTATGTTCCAAGCTGATGGAAAGCAGGCCGATTTGCAGGACTCAGGAGGAAGATCTGATGATGGAGGCGATCAAACAGAACAATATGTCGAAGACAAGGAACCCATACACATGAATGGGTTTGTACAGATGGGAAGAAGAGGTCCTTCTGATCAGCTTTGCTTTAGTTCATTCCAAGAGCAGTCCTGCTCATCTAATCACTATGAGAACGACAACTATCACACAAAAGGGTTCGACATGAAGCATGAAGTAAAGATTGCAAAGTACAAAGCACAGAAAATGGCACAGTTGAGGAGAGCTATTCATCCATCTCTGGACTTTGACAACTTAAATGGAGTAAGTAGGATGAAACCTTCACTGAACAAGTTAGAGTCTTTTCATATCGGTAAGAAGCACAATTTCCGCATACCGACCTGTGAGCGAAGGCCAGACACAGGAAACATCAGTCAGCACACTGACATGAATAATCGAGCGTGTCGGAGCAGACACCCTGATCCGGGAGCCCAGAGGGCCCGGCATTGTGAGGTCAACACCGAGAGCAGTCCGGATTGTATGTTTACAGCCAGAAGCCACTATGCTGGAGCTCAATTGCCAACAAATCTCCCAAGGACAAAATCTGTACCCCTAAATGCTATTGATGCCTGAAATGCTTTCTTGCCATGTAAACTGTATAGAGGATTGTACATTGTTTCGGTTCTTTTTGTATGCAATATGAAGCATAGCTGGTAAGAAAGAGATTGAAATGTGACTGGGGTTTTCTGTGGATTAAGCCTGAGCTGTATGTAACTATCTACCTTGTGAATCTAGATGTATTCATTTTAGGCTGGTAATTGCATTTTGCTTCACTGGGTATCTCTTGTTTGATTATACTATTTTGATCTCATTGGTATAATCTCAGGAGATTGAATATATGAAAGAGCTTTGTCTGTGTCCCTGTGTTATGATCTGGTGCTATACTTGGGCATGTCAGCATATGGTCCAGTAGAACAAAGGAGGATGTATTTTTCATATCTTCAGAGATGTCATTGTCCTTGTTAATTAATTAGGCAGAAAGCAAGATGGCAAAAGAAGCAAAGTGCCAAGCTGTCAGTCACATGACCAAAAACTAGGAGCTGGAACTCTGTCCTACACAGCATAGTACATGACACCTATCAAATGGACATCCATCTCTCCTAGTTGCAGTTGATTAGTAGAATATATCAAAGCTGTATCAAAGCCTCAAAGGTACCGACATGCCAGCTTATGTATTTGCCAACTACTCCTCGTGGATGCTGCATTCTAATCATTTGATCCATCCATCACAACACTGCATCCTACTCGGCTGGCTTTTTTGCATGGAAAAATTGATAATATGCCACCCCTGATATTACCGCTCGGTAAAATGCCACTCTCCTCTCAATGACATGTGGGACCTTCTGTGTCTATAACAGTGGACCCGAGTGGCATTTTGCAGCCTCACACTACACAGTACACACAAGAGATGAGGCCTCTCTCTCTCTCTCTCTCTGTGCGCACGCGCGCGCGCGCTAAATGTGTAGTTTTTTAAGGTGAAAGAGCTGGAGAGATGATAGACAGATATTTGATCGTCACAGGAACGTAGCCTCTTATAGAAACTTCTTGCCCCCGTATTACTTCTTTGTAGAGCAGCGGAGGCTCACTCCATGCTGCCTGATAATTCAACTACTGGTAGATGGTTAAAGGGTGGTGCTGCCATTGGTCCACATCTTGAGACTTGCAGGCCTGCCAGCTCGGCTTCCCGGAGCAGGAGTCAGGACAAACGGGTCTATGTCCATCAATGGATAACTTATGGAGAAGACTTGGCGATCCTATCGGAGTTCTAGGAGATTTTTTTTTCTTTACTTCCCCCTCTTCTTGCGTTTGCTACTACTACAATTTTGTATGCCTCGCGAATGAGCAGTACTTCTATGCTTCTGTGGTAATTAACGAGACGAAATGCGAAGATCTAATCGTCGGATTTGAACCCTGGTCTAGACTAGAAATTTAATACCTTATCAAATGATGCAACTGGCTGGCCCAGAGTAATTCTCAGTGGGCTCCGTCTGAGACTAGACAATTTTATGGTCATGGAAAGCGGCGATCAAAATGCGCGTCTAAAGATGAGTCAAAAGTGACAGTTAAGGAACTCCACAATCCTGATAAAGTGACTGATAACTGATAGGCATAGCCTAACAGCTTTGTAAAGGCAGGTTAGGTGCTCATATACTCAGACAAGCATTTGTTTTCAAAAGAAAATCCAGGTAAGCATCATGCACCAAGGCAGGAGGCGTTCAGGAGATGAAAGGCTTCTCGTATGGCTGTGCTGCCTAATACTCACTACTGTAATAGTACGTACTAATTTTGACAGGTGTGAGTTCAACAAAAAAGAAGTGTAACAAGTTCATGGTAAGTAGGCGATATCATTCAAGATGCCTTTGTCATGGTTCAGTATCGGAAATACATTTGACAGCTACCTAAGTAGTACTATGGAAGATTGGGGCTGTTTGATTTGAGAAATGCACTGCACCCATTATAAACATGAGCTTAATGGGTTAACCTAACTTCTTTTTGCAGCATGACCGATTAGCTGCGTGGTGGCGAAAGCCTGTGTAGGAGTAGACCGTGAAAAGGCTACGACCTGATCCAAAGTTTAGACAAGGCGGTTGCTTTTTATGTGAAGAACTAACAAGTGGGTTGCTAGACAGATGTAAGAGTCTATCGTCTATACCTACACTGCGGGTACAAAATATCGAAATTTCGATTTTTAAAAGATTTTTTATTTTTGATTATCGGCAAAAATCGATCGAAATCGTCAGAAACCGAAGGGCTAAGAAATCAATTTTTTTAAAACAAATTCAGAAAAATCGAAAATCAACCGGTTTTCGGGACCGATCGATTTTCACCGGCCAATTGAATGTTTCTTAGAAAGTTTGAGTGATTTTCACCGATTATCGACTGGTTTACGTCGCATAAATTTTTCTGAACTTTTTTAATTGGTCCGGTTTATTAAACGGTTTCTAATGCCGCCGAGCAAGCTCGATACGACCGATAACCATAATTGTCGGGGATTGTATATTTCTTATGGCGACCGTCATACCCCAGGCAGCTGCCGACCATGCTCGGTGCCCCAGGGAAGGCCCTTGGGTGGGCCGACCTCCGGGGCTACCTGGTTCTCGATCAAACCCGCCCTCGAGCATGCTAGCTCGGGGGTGCGCGACCGAAACAATCAGGCCCAAGGAAGGGACCTCGGGCCTCACCAAAAAGCTGGGCGCAGTCCACAAAGGCGACGTGGCATTAATCGCTCGGCGGCTTGGAGGACTGCACGGCCACAATCTGAGCCCACTGTACACACATCGCGGTATAGCGAAAAGCAAGGAAATAGTTTCACCCACGTCCGGGAACAATGGGACGCCGCTCTGTAATAAATGTTGTAATTGTCTATAAATACCCCCTCGCACGTAGAATTTAGGGTTGAACTCTTTTACTCTTCCCTCGTACAAAGTAATTTCTTGATGGTAGCCTGAGGGTTGTCCTTAGAACCTCCCAGGGTCCCCGAGTAAGCCTCCTGTAATTCATCCTTGTAAGCTAGTGCAATCACTGGACGTAGAGTTGTTATCTCCCCTGCGAGAGGCCCGAACCAGACCAAAAAAGGACTCCTTCGTTCGTTTGTGTCACCACGATCCGTAGCTCGGCAGGCCCTCGGACGCTATACCCTCCGCGGAAAAGGGGTCTTAGGTTGATCCCTCATTCAACAAGTAAGCTCGGCGGGGGATCGGTTCCCGAATCGTCGACAATAATATTCGAGCAATTATCAATGATATTTTGAACCCTGCCTACGCTACACTTACGTTGCTCCCAATACCACCGATTCTTTCTTTTTAGGGACGGAAAGGAGATTTGCATTTCTTGTACGCATAAGCAACAGGATAAAGTGGATACAAGTAGTGATGTAAGAATGCTCTAGACTCACGAGCTGCTCGAACTCGGTTTGAACTCTAAACAAGTTGAGCTTAAGCTTGAACCCAAGCTTGCGAACTCCAACAAGCGGAGCTCGAATAGCTCACAAATCTCAGTAAATTTATAGATCACTTGTTAAATATTATTGCGTATTAATTTTTCCTGAGCTTGCTCGAGCTTGAACTTTTCTTATTATTGAAAACTAGTGCATGTTGAATTGTTGATTGATATCGAGTTTATTCGAGTCGAACTCGAGCCTACTCAAACTTCCGAAAAAAATCACAAATAAACCTATCTAATATGTACTTCCACTGTTTTTGAATACATATCATATACCTATTTTCAATGCCATTTATTACTATGAACTAAAGTAAAATATATTATTTAAAGATATAATAAAGATGAGTAATATATTCTTTTATAGGTATATCTCAATAAAGATGTAAGAAATTAGAAGGACGTCTATCTAGAAGATGCTGTCATACGTGTTGCAGTTCAAAGTAGCTTTCCGAAAAAGCTGCCTCGTCACTCATCACTTTAATCATGCCTTAGAGCAGCATGCTGACACGGTTGGCCGTAAACTTTAGACCCGTACATTTAGCTAACACTACGTGACATGGATGCCTCGTTCAATTTGGAGTCTCGGAAGTCGGATCTTGCGATGACGCGCTTGCGCACGTGTGGTTCAATGCTTTCTTTGCCTATTTGTACGGATTTATAAATCTTAAAATAAACGAAGAGATAAATAATCACTGTCTATTATTTAATTATATTCTAATATCTATGTAACGGTCAAAAAGAAAAGTATGGAGGCACCTGTCAAGACCTAATTATCATTTATTTATTGAGAGTAGCTAGTCAATGATATATTATTGAAAGTACTACCAACAGTGTAGCAAAGGTTCGTAGAGTTTCAACGGTACAATGAGTTTCATATATGTTTTAATGATGCAACAAGTTTCGTAGAAGTTTCGGATTTAAAAATCGAAGCATCAAGAAGGTTTCAACTTGACATTTGAGTAGAATTCAACAAGTTTTAAAAAGGCTTCGAGGAAGCTTAAAAATTCAAGCAAAATTTTCATCCTTTTTCATCAAGTTTCACTATGTTTCAAAAAGTTTCAATGCATTTTTAGAGTGTTTCAATGGGTCCAAATAATATGAAACTTCATTGAAAAGTGTGTTTCCAGGAAATTTCTAGTTTAAAAGTTGTAGTTTCAAGAAGGTTTAAAATAAAGATTTTTGAAGATTTTAACAAGGTTCAGAAAATTTTAAACAAGTTTCAAAAGGTTTGGAGGAAGTTTCAAAAATTCAAGCAAAAGTTTTATCCTTATTTCATCAAGTTTCATTAGATTTCATATTTTCTCAAAAATGTTCCAGAGAGATTAAGTGCATTTTCAGAGTGTTCCAATGAGTTTCAATATATGAAACTTGATTGGAAAATTAGTTTTAACAAAATATTCAAAAATAAACCTCAAAGTTTTGACGAGTTGACAAAAAATCCAAGGAAATTTCACAAGTTTCAGGGGATTTCTGTAGTGAAAAATATAAGATTAAAACTTTACAACTTGATGTGTCACACAAAATTCAAAAATGTTTCAACCAAAACTTAAACCTGTCAGTGGCGCCCATCCCCCTCCTAGTTGGCATGAGTGAGAGAGAGACAGAGAGATCTAGGAATGGTATAGCATGTTTCATGAGAAGTTTCATACAAGTTTCATTCAGAAATGTTCGTGGGGTTTAGCAAAGTTTGACAAAAAATTCTAAAAAATCAAACAAGTTTCAAACATGTTCACAAGCATGCCTACCTCAGCTAGCCGCGTCATCACCATCAACCAGGACCCACAAGTTTGCGCCTCTATCTCCAGCCGCGAGCCGTGACTCCTCTTCCTGTGACACCACCTTCAACTCTAGTGACAAGCCGCGCCATCGCCTCTTTTCATGAAATGACATTGCTTCTTTTTCGGCCATGAGCCATGGTTGCTTTTTTGGCCTAACCATCTCTACCTCTGGCAATGAGGCACCTCGTCGTGAAGTCATGTCTCCTCCAACCACGATCGTGCTGCTGTGAATTTTATATACCTCATTCATTTTTTATTTTTCTGTATATATGTGGAAAAAATAAAAATAAAAGTTTGACCAGGAGTTGTAGATTGTGCGGGCCGCCAAGAAGGGCTAGTGGTGGCAGAATCGATGTGTCGCAGACGGTTTCGCTGCTCTTCCGTGTCTGTACCAAGATTTTGAAGATCAAGGGTCGCCAGGTGTCCTCGTGCCAAGCCTCGTGGTTGGTCTCCGCCCGACCTCGACCTTGGGCTTGGGCAGCTCTGGGCATGACCAGAAGATCGTCCCCTTTTCTAGATCGTGAGGCTCGAGGTCATCCCCGGTGCCTGGGTACGACTTGAGCCTCGGGGGCTAGATGTCGGGGACTGAAAAATTTCTGCCTGGTCAACGGATGGTCAGCAGACCCCTAGCTCGAGCTCGGACCGCGAAGTTGTAACACCCCAATTTTTGCTTTTATTGCATTTAAATGGTATTTTGAATTTTTGGGAATTTCTGGAATTTATTTGGATTTATTTGGAATTATTTGAATTTATTTTGAATTAAGCCATTTATCAAATTAATTAAATAATGGAAAAGTTAAAATAAAGTTTTGCAGAAAATATTTTATTTGAGTCACAAATGTCTTAAAATATTTTTGGGAATTTTTCCAGAATTTTTCTAGTATTTTTAAAGCCCCAAATGAATTATTTGAATTTTGGGAATTATTTTTAATCGAAAAAGAATTAAAAATCGGATGAATAGTATTGGGCCGAATACTGTGCAGCCCATCTCGCCGAAACCCTAATCCAGACGACCGTGGGATCTCAATCCAACGGTTGTCGATCGTCCGCGTTGCGCGCATGTGCGAAGTCGTTGATCGCGACGCTGATTCACGGATTGCTTCGTCTTCACCGAGTCCAGTCGGATCGCGCCATCACGCCACAACGGAAACCGTTAGGGTTCCGCGAAAACTTCAGACGCCGAGGTCGTATGGCGAGCCGACCCGCCGCCGTTTTCTCCTTTTCCTTGCGCACGTTTTGCCCTAGCTTTTCGTGCCCGAGCCGCCGCCAATCCTCGCGAGTTACTCGCCGTAGTTGCTGGTCGTGCCGCCACGATTTTCTTCGTTTCCGGCGCCGGTGAGGCCGCTCTGCCACCTTGAAGGTCTCCCTCGAGTTCCTGGAGAGGAGACGCACCCGAGGGGGTAACCCATTCGACCGGAGACACGCCGGAGAGCCGCGGGCATCGTCGTCTTCCCCACTCCATCAGCCACCGCCGCGACACCGCCGAATCTCGCGAGCTTCATCAGCCGCACGATCTCCATCCGACCGCTGAGGTGAGTCCACGTCGCCCTAGGAACAGTGAACCCCATCTTCTAACCTCCGCCGTTAGAGGTAGATCTAAGGGCAGCCGTAGTGCCACGTCGCGCCCATCAGGCATGAGACGCCGACAAGGCGGGCCGCATGTCGGTCGCACCAAGACGAAGCGATCGGCACGCGTCATCGACGACGCGACCCACATGTCGACCACACCGAAATCGCTCACACGAGACGCCGACAAAGACGGGCCCACTCGTCGGCCGACGCACGCGTCGTGTGACGTCACCGTGACGCTATGCCGACGCCACGATGGGTCCCACTGTCGCTGAGTTGACCGAGTCGTCGGCCGACGCCACGATGACGCCAAAGACGGGAGCTTGTCAGTACGACGTCAAGAAGGCCACGTGTCACTCTCTGGTGTCGACACGTGTCATAGATGACGCAATAATTAATTTACCGAAAAGAAAAATATTTATTTAATTCGGTTTATTAAATTAAAATGTAATTTGAAACTTCAAACGCTTATAACTTTTGCGTTTTAACTCCGATTTGAGTGATTCCAATTTCTATAAATTTGTAAAATTGTGATCTTTCTATTTATGAATTTTAATTGAATTTTTGAGCAATGTTTGTCTACTGTTTATTTATTTATTGTTGTTTAATTGCGTCTGGCGTAGACGTTGAAGTGCCCGGTTTCGAGGAGAAGTTCTCGACCGAGAGCAAGCTCAGAGCCGAAATCAAGACTTTTTGAAGGCAAGTTGTGTTTGATCATGTTGGACCTATTAGAGCAAATTATTTTGATTTAAACTATTGCATGCTAATTTGATAGAAATGATTTTGAATAAGTTTTGGGATTAGTTAAATGCCTAAGTTGTCAGACGCCACCTTGTCATATATAATTGTAGGCCATGAATCTTTTGTCACCCTAGGATATGGATTAATAGTTGGACTTTTATAATTTGCCAACATGGGTTGAGTAGACCAAGTAGTATGCTTAGCCCCGCCACGTGGACATTTCATGATTTTGGAATACCAAAGTGAATATTGACTTAATGAGATATTGAACATGCTTTGTGAATGAGACATGTGTTATTGAGTTGATGATGGCACGTGGTGCAATGGTAAAGAACCGGGTGGGAAAATGATTTAGACTGGGGCAAATGGCAAGATTGTTTCGTGGGCCAAGAGTGGCAATCGGGCGGTCGATTTGGTTTTTATTGGTTTTGGATAATTGAGATCACACTTGGTTAGTCTTGCCTCGGCCAACTAAGGACTTAACCTTGCGAGCATTTGAACTGAAGTCTCTCATACTGACCACAAGCTCCGTGAATGGGACGGGCTTAGCTGAGTAAACCGGAAATCTATTCTTTGGTACTGCTGTGGTGGTGTGAGGCCCGAGAAGCGGAATGAGAACTCACATGGCGCAAGAGGGGGCCCTGGTGTGGTAACCACCCTCCAAAGGTTGAAACCTTAGCGGCAAGATCGGGTTTAGATGGAACTTTGGAAAGGCTTCACACGGTTATTTGCCTTGGTGGTATTTGATCGTATCTTGTGGGTAAAGTGTATAACCTCTGCAGAGTGTACAACCTATTCAATAGCCGTGTTCACGGTATTGAGCATCGCCTCGGTGATTACTGGCCAAGGGTTAGATTTTCATGAAAATGACTTGTTTATGGAAAATGCTTGGGTTGGTGATGATGAACTTGACTTAGGATGGAAAAATGATTTACGATTGAAATGTTTGTGAAAGCTATTATTCCTACTATCGCTTTTTCGCTTTGCAATCTATTACTGTTTATCTTGAATGCTTTACTGCTCATGAACCATAGCCTATCCTTTGTACTAAGCCATGCATGTAGAATATTAGAATTGCATTCTGTGCATGACTTGCTGAGTGCTCAAAGTACTCACCCCACAACAACACAACTTCGCTTGAAGAAGAAGCAACCCCTCGCCAGAGGAGGAGTATCGGAGGAGCCGATTTAACTAGGGAGCGAGCCCGATCGATTACGTGGCAAATTGGTTGGCGCCACGAGTTTATTTTATTTCATCTGCTTTTGAATATTTTAATAAGTTCTCGCCCTGCGAGGCGTATCTTTGTAACTCGACCATAAGGTCTACCAACTAGTTGAGTATTTAATTAAAGTACTTCATTATTCGCTGGTTATGACTGTGATATGTACCAATGTTGAGACTGTGTGCACTAGCGTGATCCTGGACTAGTGCTGAATACACAGAGGGTCCGGATTTGCAAATTCGGGTCCCGACAGAGGTGGTATCAGAGCCATACTGACTGTAGGACTGGCCCTTAGTTAGAATGGTCGGAGTGAGGATAAAACTATTTTCTAAAAGCTAAAATGCGCCAAGATGATAATACAATCTCGACTTACCCCTTCTCTTCTTTTCATACCCCTTGCTGAATTTATCATGATTCCGCTTTACTTTAAAATTTCTGAGTTTCACGTGAGTGTCCTTTGACAGATGAGGATGATCCACTCTTTTGGTGAGCGATCGGAGGGCACGCCATGAGCTTTGGCGATGATGCACCGCTGAGGATATGACAGCCGATCTACCGAGGGACTCTGTGGATCGGGCAGATTGGATATTGCCCGGATGTCACTATCACGGTTTACGCCGGATAGGGCGAGGGCGAAGTCGTCGATTCGTGATCACAGCCTAGGAGGTTGTCATTTGACGCCGGGATTCAGAGACATCGCGTCTGGCGATGAGGCGATTGCTCGCACTCTACCCCTGAGAGTTGGATGGCACGGTGTTTCGTCACCACCCACGAGAGACACTCGCTACAACCGGAGCCCATCGAGGAGGAGGATGCCACGATCACCCACTGGCGGATATGTTATCGCCAAGAGGATGCTATCGACGAGACGGTTCAGAGCCGCAGAGGTCTCGTGGACGAGTTCACACAGCTTAGGGCTCATCTGTTGCAGACTTGTGAGTACTTGGCCCACTCTATCCAGAGGATTGGGGAACTGAGAGGCACAGACGGACGAGAGCCGAGCCGGTCTTTGAGCTACACGACCTGACCGGAGGAGCCACAACAGAGCCGCAGCCAGAGCGAGCGAGCCAGTGGAAGTGAAGTTGGAACCAAGGAAGTGAAGCCAGAGCGATGGAAGTGAAGCCGAGCGGGAGGTTGAGCCGGTGCAGAGGCGATCCAAATGGAGGATCGTTGGGATAGGTTTGTACCGCACCAAAGACACCGCGGTGTATCCACCAGAAGTTCCGGTGGGGATGGCTCGAGGAGTGAGCGTTAGGATTAGCAGTTGAGACTCTGCGTGAGTCGCTGTCTGGAATAAGAGTCACCCTTAGAGGCGTTTGACTCCGGAGTGTTAGTTCGATTTGCTTCTTTCATGCTTGTGAGTGATTGGTATGTGTTACAAGGCCCTTAGGCATTGTGAGCAACCATACCCAAATATTAATAAAGTAATAAAGTTGGATTTTGTGTTAAACCTTTGACCCTGCATAAGTACTCTATTACTTGTCTATTCTTATTTCCCTCTCGTCTCTAAAACCATGGAGCAATCGGCAGATGGTGAACACCCGTGGAAACCAAGGAGGAAATGGAAGTGGTTCTCGCTCAGCTGGAAACATCGATGGGGAAGGACTAGGACCTCAACCAGCACCGCCAGTTGATATGCAGAACTTTGGGGCCTTTATTGCTGCACAGACTCAGTTGATGCATGCCATGATGCAGCAGATGCAAAGCAGTCATCGCTTGCCGCCGCCCAAGTTAACCAAGTCAACCCAAAGGCAGAGGCCACACTCGAGGTCGCCGAATTCATGAGGACACGACCGCCTACATTTTTCGGGAATGCCAATCCATTGGAGGCGATGATTGGCTAAGGACGATAGAGAGAAAGTTGCACATTACCCAAAGGTGAAGGAAATGAGAGGGTACTCTATGCCTCTCATCGGCTTGAAGGAACCGCAATTTGAATGGTGGGAAAACTATCAGGCCGCCAGAGCACCCACAGACATCACCGAGGAGTTCACGATTGCTTTTCGGCAATATCATGTGCCCAAGGCATCATAGAGCTGAAAAAGGAGGAGTTTAGGGCATCAAGTAGGGCAATCAATCGGTTCTCGAGTATCTCAATAAGTTCACGCACCGCACGCTACGCACTGAGGATGTAGCAACGGATAAGGCCAGCAGCCTCGATTCATGAAAGGACTGAATTCGTGGCTGCAGTGGGACTCATAACCCACACTTTTCCCGATTTTCAGAGCTAGTGAACAAGGCGCCGATATTGGAGGATAAGCGCAAGGAGCCGGAGGACAACCGAAGCGCAGGATGGCACAAACAGGAGCATGCCAGGAGCGCAGCGCTTGAGGGTTGCACCAAATCGCTTCTTCAGATTTCAGCCAAGGAATGTGATGACGAGCCGCCACCAGATACCAAGACCTACGGACAAATTTCCATAACCGACACCAGCTTGGGAACGCAGCCATGGGAGCCGTTAGCTGGCGCTAGACGTTGTTACGCCTCAAGAACGAGCCGCACTTTGCCAATTATTGTCCTAAGAAGGAGGAGGAGTGACACCGCCGCTTCAATCTTGGAACTACTCCAACGAAGACACTGCGCTAGAGCAAGTCGTGGAGTTACACAACTGAGCCGCCACACGATCGTGGTAAGAGGCGAGTTAATCATGTCACCGCTGATGCAAAGGCAGAATACATCGGACGTCAGATCGGGTAAGTTACTTGTCAACTCAAGATTCGCAATAGCTTTTATTTGATTCGAGCTTCGCATTCGCTTATATCTCGGATTTTTGCTGTGAACAATGGGTTGAAAATGGTGAACCTTAGGCATGTATTGCTAGTACAATCCCCGGATCGTAACTCCGATCCGATGTAGGATGTTCGGGGTAAAGTTGCTTATAGATGGAACTGAGTTCTTAGCGAACTTAGTGGTGTTGGATACCTGCACCTAGATGTTATTTTGGGAATGGACTGGTTGTCTAAACACAAGGTTGTACTAGACTGTGGACGAAGAGTCATATCAGTCAAGAGTCCTTGTGGGAGAAAGATAGAGTTTCAGGCAACTGCCGTTCGGGATGGACAGTTGATGGTCAATAGTGTGAAGGCCGTCAGCATAGAAGATGTACCAGTTGTCAGAGAATACCCGGATGTATTTCCAGAGGATTTACCTGGGATGCCACCAGACAGGGACATAGAGTTTGTAATTGAGTTAGTACCGGGAACAGCCCCGATAGCTAAAAGACCTTATCGGATGTCAACCGATGAGTTGGTGGAAATGAAGAAGCAGATTGAGGAGTTAATGGATAAGGGATTTATCAGACCAAGTTCGTCACCATGGGGAGCACCGGTTCTGTTTGTCAAGAAGAAGGACGGAAGTTACCGGATGTGTGTGGATTACCGCGCACTGAATGAAGTCACTATAAAGAATATGTATCCGCTACCCAGGATCGATGACCTATTTGATCAGTTGAGAGGAGCCGGAGATTTCTCCAAAATTGATCTACGATCAGGATATCACCAGCTGAAGATTAGGTCGGAGATGTGCCGAAGACCGCATTTTCGTCAAGATATGGACACTACGAGTTCACAGTTATGTCTTTTGGTTTGACGAATGCACCTGCATATTTCATGAACATGATGAACAAGGTTTTCATGGAATACCTGGACAAGTTCGTTGTTGTGTTCATAGATGACATTCTAGTTTACTCCAAGACCGTGGAAGAGCATGCGAGCATCCGGCTAGTTCGAGAAGTTAAGAGAGCAAGAACTTTTCGCTAAGTTTAGCAAGTGTGATTTCTGGAAGAACAAGGTGGAATTCCTTGGACATGTGGTGACCGCCGAAGGAGTCGCAGTTGACCCAAGTAAGGTGGAAGCAGTGTTGCATTGGGAGCCACCCAAGACGGTGACCCAAACCGTAGTTTCTTGGAATGGCGGTTATTACCGCCGATTTATTGAAGGATTCTCAACGATTGCGAGACCTCTTACGCAATTGTTGAAAAAGGAGAAGAAGTTTGCATGGACGCCGGAATGTGAACGGAGCTTTCAGGAGTTGAAGAAACGTTTGACAATGGCGCCAGTGTTAGTTCTACCGGATCTAAGCCAGAGCTTTGATATATACTGTGATGCATCGCGCCAAGGGCTTGGTTGCATATTAATGCAAAACCGTATGGTCGCCGTGATATGCGCTAAGGCGCTTGAGGCCGCATGAGGAGAACTATCCGACGATGATTTGGAATTAGCAAAGTGTAGTGCATGCATTGAAGTTATGGCGACACTATTTAATTGGGAACAGATGTGAGGTGTACACGGACCATAAGAGTCTTAAATATATATTCACACAGTCGGACCTGAACATGAGACAGAGGAGGTGGTTGGAATTAATTAAGGACTATAATCTGGGAATTCATTATCACCCTGGAAAAGCCAATGTGGTGGCAGATGCTTTAAGCCGAAAGAGCCATTCTGTGAACATGTTGGTGGAGGAAAACCAGGTTGAGTTATGCAAGGAATTTCAGAAGCTGAAGCTGGAAGTTGTGCCTAAAGGATTTATAGCCACTCTAGAAGTGAAGCCTACTCTGGAAGATCAGATTCGTGAAGAATGTATGACGATGTCAAGATTCAGAGGATTAAGTCTAAAATGGAGGAAGGCAAGGCAAAGGATTTCAAGCTGGATGAGCAAGGTACATTATGGATCAAGAATCGCATTTGCGTACCGCACAAGAAGGAACTGAAACAGCTGATTCTGGAAGAAGCTCATGACTCCAAGTACTCCATTCATCCGGGAAGCGCTAAGATGTACCAAGACCAAGGAAAGATTTTGGTGGCAAGCATGAAGCGTGAAGTTGCAGAGCATGTTATGCTTGTCGCGACATATGCCAAAGAGTCAAAGCAATGCATCAAAGGCCAATAGGGTTGCTACAACCATCGAAGATACCGAGTGGAAATGGAGGAAATCGAATGGACTTTATTATCGGTCTCTGAGGACCCGACAGGTATGACTCCATATGGGTTATAGTGGACCGGTTGACCAAGGTCGCCCACTTCATACCGGTGAAAACTACCTACTCAGGGGACCGCTTAGCAGATTTGTATATGTCAAGAATTGTGTGTCTGCATGGAGTTCCGAAGAAAATTGTATCCGACAGAGGTACTCAGTTTACCTCAAGATTTTGGGATAAGCTGCATGAGGCCCTAGGGACCCGTCTGAACTTCAGTACCGCATATCACCCACAAACAGATGGGCAAACGGAAAGAGTTAATCAGATACTGGAGGACATGTTGAGGGCATGTGCATTGGCTTATACAACTTCGTGGGATAAGTGTTTGCCATATGCCGAAGTTCAGCTACAACAATAGTTACCGAGCAAGTTTACGATGTCGCCATTCAAGCGCTTATATGGAAGACCCCGTCGAACGCCACCGAATTGGAATGAGACCGGAGAACGTCATATGTTTGGGCCGGACATTCTTCGAGAAGCTGAAGAGCAGGTAGCCATGATCAGGGAAAGATTGAAGATTGCACAATCGAGGCAGAAGAGTTATGCCGATAATCGCCGCAGGGATTTGAGCTTTGAGCCCGAAGATTTTGTGTACCCCAAAGTTACCCCACTCAAAGGAGTTAAGAGGTTTCACACCAAAGGGAAGCTAGCACCAAGATATGTTGGCCCATTTAAGATATTAAGCCGTAGAGGTGAAGTAGCGTATCAGCTGGAGTTACCACAGTCTCTAGCAGGTGTGCATGATGTGTTCCATGTGTCACAATTAAAGAAATGTCTCCGAAAGTGCGAAGAGCAGATGCCGTTAGAGTCGGCCGAGTCAGCAGGAGGATTTGACCTATAAAGAGTACCCAGAAAGATCTTGGATACGATGGACCGAGAAACGAAATAAATCGACCCGCTTCGCAGAGTTCAAGGAGTAACCATTCCGAGAGCGAAGCAACTTTGGAGCGTGAAGAAGACCGTATGTGAATTTCAACCTATTCCTTAGTCATTACTCAATCTCGGGTCGAGATTCCGTTAAGGGGGGGAGGTTTGTAACACCCCAATTTTTGCTTTTATTGCATTTAAATGGTATTTTGAATTTTTGGGAATTTCTGGAATTTATTTGGATTTATTTGGATTTATTTGGAATTATTTGAATTTATTTTGAATTAAGCCATTTATCAAATTAATTAAATAATGGAAAAGTTAAAATAAAGTTTTGCTGAAAATATTTTATTTGAGTCACAAATGTCTTAAAATATTTTTGGGAATTTTTCCGAATTTTTCTAGTATTTTTAAAGCCCCAAATGAATTATTTGAATTTCGGAATTATTTTAATCGAAAAGAATTAAAATCGGATGAATAGTATTGGGCGAATCTCGTGCAGCCCATCTCGCCGAAACCCTAATCCACCGAATCGTGGGATCTCAATCCAACGGTTGTCGATCGTCGCGTTAATGCGCGCGCATGTGCGAAGTCGTTGATCGCGACGCTGTGGATTCACGGATTGCTTTGTCTTCACCGAGTCAGTGTCGGATCACGCTGCCACCGCAACGGAAACCGTTAGGGTTCCACGAAAACTTCTGACGCCGAGGCCAGATTTAAGGCGAGCCGACCCGCCGCTTTTCTCCTTTTCCTTGCGACGCTTTTGCCCTAGCTGTTTCGAGCCGCCGCCAATCCTCGCGAGTTACTCGCCGTAAGTTGCCGGTCGTGCGCCATGATTTTCTTCGCTTCGCCACGGTGAGGCCGCTCACACCTTGAAGGTCTCCTCGAGTTCCCGGAGAGGAGACGCACCGAGGGGTAACCCATTCGACCGGAGACACGCGGGCGCCATGCATTGTCGTCTTCCCAGCCGTCCCGCCAGCCGCCATGACACCGCCGATCTCGCGAGCTTCATCACCGCACGATCTCCATCCGATCACGAGGTGAGTCCACGCCGCCCTAGGAACAAAGTGAACCCCATCTTCTAACCTCCGCCGTTAGAGGTAGATCTAAGGGCGGCCAGTAGTGCCACGTCGCGCCATCAGGCATGAGACGCCGACAAGGCGGGCCCGCATGTCGGTCGCACCAAGACGAAGCGATCGCACGCGTGTCACGGACGACGCGACCCACATGTCGGTCCACACCGAGCATCGTTCACACAAGACGCCGACAAGACGGGCCCACTCGTCACCAAGACGCACGTGCGGCGTGGACGTCACCGCCGACGCTGGCCGACGCCACGATGGGTCCCACCAGTCAGTGAGTTGACCGAGTCGTCCGACGCCACGATGACGCCATCCTCGACGCCAAGACGGAGCCGGTCGGTGGCGACGTTAAAGAAGGCCACGTGTCACTCTCTGGTGTCGACACGTGTCATAGATGACGCAATAATTAATTTACCGAAAAGAAAAATATTTATTTAATTCGGTTTATTAAATTAAAATGTAATTTGAAACTTCAAACGCTTATAACTTTTGCGTTTTAACTCCGATTTGAGTGATTCCAATTTCTATAAATTTGTAAAATTGTGATCTTTCTGTTTATGAATTTTAATTGAATTTTTGAGCAATGTTTGTCTACTGTTTATTTATTTATTGTTGTTTAATTGCGATACGCGTAGACGTTGAAGTGCCCGAAGGTTTCGAGGGAGAAGTTCTGACCGAGAGCAAGCTCGGAGCGTAATCAATACTTTTTGAAGGCAAGTTGTGTTTGATCATGTTGGACCTATTAGAGCAAATTATTTTGATTTAAACTATTGCATGCTAATTTGATAGAAATGATTTTGAATAAGTTTTGGGATTAGTTAAATGCCTAAGTTGTCAGACGCCACCTTGTCATATATAATTGTAGGCCATGAATCTTTTGTCACCCTAGGATATGGATTAATAGTTGGACTTTTATAATTTGCCAACATGGGTTGAGTAGACCGAAGTAGTATGCTTAGCCCTGCCACGTGGACATTTCATGATTTTGGAATACCAAAGTGAATACTGACTTAATGAGATATTGAACATGCTTTGTGAATGAGACATGTGTTATTGAGTTGATGATGGCACGTGGTGCAATGGTAAAGAACCGGGGTGGGAAAATGATTTAGACTGGGGCAAATGGCAAGATTGTTTCTGGTGGGCCAAGAGTGGCAACTGGGCGGTCGTATTTGGTTTTTATTGGTTTTTGGATAATTGAGATCACACTTGGTTAGTCTTGCCTCGGCCAACTAAGGACTTAACCTTGCAAGCATTTGAACTGAAGTCTCTCATACAGCCCACAAGCTCCGTAATGGGACGGGCTTAGCCGAGTAAACTAGGAAATCTATTCTTTGGTACTTGTCGTGGTGGTGTGAGGCCCGAGAAGCGGAATGAGAACTCACATGGCGCAAGAGGGGGCCCTGGTGTGGTAACCACCCTCCAAAGTGTTGAAACCTTAGCGCAAGATCTTGGGTTTAGATGGAACTTTGGAAAGGCTTCACATTGTTATTTGCCTTGGTGGTATTTGACCAGTATCTTGTGGGTAAAGTGTATAACCTCTGCAGAGTGTACAACCTATTCGAATAGCCGTGCTCACGGTATTGAGCATCGCTCGGTGATTACGGTCAAGGGTTAGATTTTCATGAAAATGACTTGTTTATGGAAAATGCTTGGGTTGGTGATGATGAACTTGACTTAGGATGGAAAAATGATTTACGATTGAAATGTTTGTGAAAGCTATTATTCCTACTACTGTTTTACTGCTTTGCAATCTATTACTGTTTATCTTGAATGCTGTACTGCTCATGAACCATAGCCTATCCTTTGTACTAAGCCATGCATGTAGAATATTAGAATTGCATTCTGTGCATGACTTGCTGAGTGCTCAAAGTACTCACCCCACAACAACACAACTTCAGTTGAAGAAGAAGCAACCCCGCCAGAGGAGGAGTATCGAGGAGCCGATTTAACTAGGGAGCGAGCCCAATCGGTTACTGTGGCAAATTGGTTGGCGCCACGAGTTTATTTTATTTCATTTGCTTTTGAATATTTTAATAAGTTCTCGCTCATGAGGCGATCTTTGTAACTCGACCATAAGGTCTACCAACTAGTTGAGTATTTAATTAAAGTACTTCATTATTCGCTGGTTATGACTGTGATATGTACCAATGTTGAGACTGTGTGCACTAGCGTGATCCTGGACTAGTGCTGAATACACAGAGGGTCCGGATTTGCAAATTCGGGTCCCGACAGAAGTCTTTGACCACGACGTGGACCGCGCGGCCCCCTTACGACCTCAAGCTAGGAGGGCCAGGAATCAGCTTCCGCTCGGAGAGGTCAAGCTCGGGATACAAGTTGCGCTTTCAACTGACGGTTACGAAGGCCCTTAAGTAGTGGAGTTAAGCCAGACGTGGGTGGCAAATCCGAGTCGGTTACGGCCCACCTTCATTGCGCACGAAGTCACTCTCCCGGGAATCTCTTAGGACGTTTCCAGTAACGGCTAAGAGGGGCATATAACCCCCTGGAACGGGTGTACTCAGACACATCGCAACATCCACACACATAGACACTCAGGCTACAGAAGCTCGAGCCAGAGCGCACCCCCTGTACTCTAGTATAGTGAAATTCTCCGCCTCCGGGCAAGACTAGAGTAGAGCTATTACCCGTCATAGGGGCTCGAACCAGTATAACTTTTGGTGTCTCGCTCTCTGTCTTTTTCCTCTCACTACTACAGACTGCTTCATCCACGACGCCCCATCACTGTCGGGTAGGCACGAGCCGGCAGTGATAATATTATCACTGCCGGTTCTAATTTCAACCGACAGTGATAATATTATCACCGCCGTTCTAATTTAAACCGGCAGCGATAAGAATAGTAAAATTTTCAAAGATTTAATGGAGGCAATATCATTGCGTTAAGAGAGACCCAGTAGTGATAAGAAGATATCACTTCGCCGGTTTACATAAAAACCGGTAGTAATCTATCGCTGCGGTTTTGTTTTCAACCGACAAAGGATAAGACCATCATCACCGCCGGGTTTAAATTCAACCGTAGTGATAGGAACAAAGTATGTATAATCGCATCGATAAAGTCATTTGGGCAAGAACGACTCAATATCACCGCCGGATTTAGATAGAGAACCGCAAAGAAAGTATTAGTGTCGGTTCAACAAAGGTAACCGCAAGTGATAAAGTGAATTGCGCTGAACGGCAGCCATATCACCGCCGGTTTTGAGATAGAACCGTAGTGATATATTACCGCGGTTCAAGAGAGTAAACCGGCAAAGATAATATGGCACTATATATACCTGGCTCCTTCCCTCAACTCCGCCCGCAATGAGAGGAGCTCTGTTCTTGCTCGATTGGGGTGGAGAGGGGCTAATTTTTGCTTTCAAATTTGGTGTAATTTGTCGCTTCTAACTTGTGATCTAAGGTTCAGATATTGTTTAGTTGGATATTACGCTCTATATTGTTGTAGGTTGTGATCGTAATTATTGATTGCCTAGTCAACACAATTAGATTTGTAATATGGAGTTTAGATTTGAAATTACCAACTTTTATATGTATAGTGATTGCATTTAATACGTTGATTGAATTTAAATGTGGTAGCACATCATAATTAACTATTGTTTAATCTAAATACTTAAAATTGTTTCTTTATTTCATGTATGTTAATTTAATACTACGTAAGTAATGTAAATTTGTCGGACGGACCATTATATATAACTAATAGGAATTATTTAATTGATTTTGCAATCGAGATTTGGATATAGATTTATATATAACTAATAGCAACCACGTACCAGGCCAAACGACGTTCATCGATAACCATGAAGGTCGATCGTAACTTAGTTGTATAATTAAAGATATGCTTTATTTTGTATGAAGGTCAAGCTTCAATTTGTAATATAAACATTTTGTACGAAGGACATGCTTCAATTTGTAATGTATAGAGTATTGATTATGATAATCATCCAGAAAAAGTAAATGTCCAATGGATGAAAAGGTATATAATTGATGTAAAAAGGCCATGCATAAAAGAATTATGTTCCTCATCCAATACTCCTTGATAAAATAGTACTGAAATGAGAGAAGACGGCTGTAATATAAAACCGTCTGTGATATATACACTGACGGTTTGAGTACATAACTGTCTGTGACGTTCCATATCATAGACGGTTTTTCAGAACCGTCTGTGATCGTGCATCTGATATAAGCCTCGCTGTAGTAGTGATAACAAATTAAATGTATAAAACAATTTGTGAGCACTTATTGATTTACTGAGATTTTATTTGTTGTAAATATTTGTAGATGGATCGAAGATGGTTGTATGAAGCGCACTGTCGCGATAGAGAGTACTTTAACGGTGTGACTAGTTTTACGAAGCGCGCGCTGCGCGCATAAGTCAAATAAGCTGATGGACTATATTTGTTGCCCGTGCATCGATTGCAAGAATGAGAAGCAATTTTCGAACCTTGAGGCGATCCGTGCACACTAGCTTCAAAGGGGTTTCAAGCCTGCCTATACCTGTTGGACCGAGCATGGTGAAGATGAGATTGTGCGTGAAGGGCATCTGATTGATGATGATGAAGACAACGACTCAACCGCGGTGGAAAATACGTTCGTCGACACCCATGAAGAGACATTCATCGATAACCATGAAGATGATCTAGAACAGATGTTGCATGATGGGGAGGAGGACCTCACGAGTGAAAGGGATTTTCGAAGTTTCAACCAGATGGTAGAGGATTCTACAACACCCTTGTACCCAGGCTGCAAAGAGGAGTTCAAAAAGTTGCATGTTGTGCTTACGCTGTTGCAGTTGAAGGCAAGCAATGGTTGGTCCGACAAGAGTTTCACAGAGCTGTTAGGTTTCTTTAGAGATGTCCTTCCAGAGGGTAACGTGTTGCCAAGAACCACGCACTGCCGTGCCAAGCAGTTGTTTGTCTGCTGGGACGGAAGTGCGTAAAATACACGTATGTCCAAACGATTGCATATTGTATCACAATGAGTTTGCAAATTTGGATGCATGTCCCGTTTGCAAGGCATCTCGGTATAAGCGCGGCGATGACGATATCGAGGGGCAGTGTAAGAAGAAAAGACCTCCGACCAAGGTGGTGTGGTTTTTTCCTATAATCCCCTGTCTGAACTGTCTATTTGCGAACAAAAGGCATGCTCAATTGCTGCGATGGCATGCCGAGGAGCGTAAAAAGGATGGAATGCTTAGACACCCTGCTGACTCAGAGTGGAGGAATATCGACGAAAATACAAAAACACTTTGCATATGATATGAGGAATATAAGGTTCGGACTCAAGACGGATGGGATGAACCCTTTCGCAACATGAGTAGTCGCCATAGCACTTGGCCGGTGACTTTATGTATGTACAACCTTCCTCCTTGGCTTTGCATGAAGCGGAAGTACATTATGATACCGTTCTCGATCCAAGGGCCGAGGCAACTCGGCAATGATATTGATGTGTTCCTCAAACCACCGGTTGAAGATCTTCCGGTATTGTGGAACGATTTGTACGGTATAGGATGAGTACGTAAGAGAGAACTTCATGCTACGGGCGTTGTTGTTCAGAATCATCAATGATTACCCCGCTTCTGGCAATCTTTCGCCGGACTATAAAAGGATTCAATGGATGCGCATTGCATGGGTGATACAGGAGCCGATGGCTGAAATATTGTCGAAAAATGTGTTACATGCGGCATCGTAGGTTCCTTCGAAGGACCATCCGTACGCAACAACAAGAGAGCTTTTGACGGTACAAAGGAGATCGCTTAGTTCAAACATCGCAACGCAAAGAGATATTTGCGTCGTAAGGATATTAAAATTATCCATGGAAAAGGAGCCAAGTACATCGCCCCGAAGTTCCGTGATACTCCTTTGTAGAAAAAGAGATCAAGATTTATGGACCTACCTTATTGGCAAAGACTGAATGTTCGACATGCTATCGATGTCATGCATATAGAGAAGAACGTGTGTGACAAATTGCTTGGTATTTTACTAGACATACCGCAAAACAAAAGATACACTCAAGGCACGGATGGACTGAAAGATATGAAACTCGTGAAGGAGCCGCATCATGAAGACTGGGTCAAAGAAAAAGTACCTTCCCGCAGCTTGCTACACTTTAAGCAAGATTGAGAAAATTAGCGTGTGAGTGCTTGCACGAGTCAAAGTTCTGTCTGCTATTCGCCAACCTAAAGAGGCTAGTCTTAATGAAAGACTTGAAATTAGTTGGTATGAAGTCTCATGATTGCCACGTGATGATGACATAGATGCTTCCTGTAGCAATTAGGGGTGTTCTGCCAGAGAAAGTGCGAGACCCAATTATAAAGTTGTGTTCATTCTTCAACGCGATTTCACAGAAGGTCATCGACCTGTTGAAACTGGATAAGCTGCAGCAAGACGTGATCCACACTCTATGCCGGCTTGAGATGTGCTTCCCTCCATCCTTCTTCGATATTATGGTCCATCTCATTGTTCATATTGTGAAATAGATACAATTTCTTGGCCCTGTGTTTCTACATCAGATGTACCCTTTCGAGAGGTTCATGGGGGTTGTGAAGAAATATGTTTGTAATCGACATCGGCCGGAAGGGTGCATTGCCGAAGGTTGGAGAACCGAGGAGGTCATTGAGTTCTGCATCGATTACATGGATCTCAAACCGATTGGTATGCCCGTATCTCGCCATGAAGGGAGGCTACAAGGAAAGGGACACTAGGTCGAAATCGATCCGCATAAATGATCGTGCTTCATTCACGCAAGCACATTTTACAGTTCTGCACCAATCAGTTGTAGCGGCCCCGTATGTCGACATGCACAAGAACATGCTACGAAGACAAAACCCATGTAAGTCTGAGGTTTGGATCGCGAGAGAGCACAGAGATAACTTTGGAGATTGGTTGCTTAGATATATGATGCATACGCAAACAGAGTGCGCTCAATTGAGAACGCTGGCTAAGGGACCATCATATACAATTTTGACATTTGAAGGATACAACATCAATGGGTATACATTTTATACGAGAGCACAAGATAACAAGAGCACCAACCAAAACAATGGGTCCAGATAGATGCTTATGACAAAGAATGGCAATATGCGACGTATTTCACGGATTCATAGAAGAGATTTGGGAGCTTGACTATGGGCCTTTGAAGGTCCCTCTCTTCGGTGCCAATGGGTCAAAGCTACCTAGGGGCGTGAACATCTACAAGTACTAGATCACTACCGTGGACTTCAAACACGCTTGATACAGAGAAGAACCATTTGTACTTGCTAATGCCGCTTTCACAAATTTTCTTTGTGAGGATCCAAATGACAAGGAATGCCACGTAGTTCTTCAATCAAAAGAAGGATTGTGGGAGTTGAGAATGTAGTCGACGAGGAAGACTATAACCAGTTTGATGAGCTTCCTCCTTTCGGTGAGAACATCGACCTAGGTCTCATGGAAGACATAGAGGAAGCTACATACATACGCTGCGATCATAACGAAGGTTGGATTGTAACTTAGTTGTGTAATTAAGGATATGCTTTATTTTGTATGAAGGTCAAGCTTCAATTTGTGATATAAACATTTTGTACGAAGGACATGCTTCATTTTGAAATTTATGGAGTATTGATTATTATAGTCAATCAGAAATAGTAAATGTCCAATGGATGAACATGAGATAGTAAGAGCAAGTTTTTATTGATTATTCCTAATTAACTGAAATTTTAAATAAAACAAAAAAGGAAAATTCCAATGTTTATATTTGGGGTTTTTTTACAAATAAATTAGCAATTTGTATGAAGCCCTAAATAGCTCTTATTTAGTTGGGCTAAAGAAATTCCAATGTTTGTATTTGGTTGGGCTAAAACAGTGTGCTAATTTTCCATGTCACGCGAAGAAGTCCTTGCCATGGCAAAGATTTGCCATCAAGGCCACTTCGCCACAAACAGCATAAGGAACATCGCGTTGCTGACAAACGAGAACAGACACTAATAGAACACATCAGTGCCACATCATAGTCTGCAACCGGCAGTAATAGATATATATCACGCGCACTACAATGGAACATCACGGGCACTACTATTACAACATCATTGCCGGTCATAAATGACCGACAGTAATATTTACATATCACTGCCGGGTCATAAACGCCCGGCACTAAAAATACATTATCACTGCCGGTTCATTTATTTATGAACCGGCAGTGATGTTGCACTATTACTGCCGATTCTATAACAAGCCGACAGAGATAATATATCACTGCCGGGTCACTTCTTTGAACCGGCAGTAATAATCCTCCCTATATATACGTTTTCACTCCCGCACTTAGCCATTTCCCGCACTTAGCCATTTCGCAATTTGTTTGGAGTTCTTCTCTCACCCTAGGCGCCGTCGACTCTCCCCACGCCGGCCCTCCGGGCGGCGACGCCTCCTGGGCGGCTTCCCCGACGCCGACTCTCCCCACGCCGCCCTCCTGGGTGCCTCCTCCCACGCCGCCCTCCCTCCAATGACCCTCCCCCTACTGGCCCTCCTCCGGCGACCCCTCCACACGTCGGCCCTCCCTGCGGTGCCTCCTCCCTCCTTCGACCCTTCCCCACGCCGGTAATGTTGCTCTGTGATGATTCTAGGGTTCTCGATGTTATTGCTCTGTGATGATTATACGGTTGGCCGATGCCTTGCTCTGTGATGATTCTAGGGTTGGCCGATGCTATTGCTCTGTGATGATTCTAGGTTCTCGGCGTTATTGCTCTGTGATGTTGCTCTGTGATGATTCTAGGGTTGGCCGATGCTATTGCTCTGTGATGATTCTAGGGTTCTCGATGATATTGACAATTGTTCTGTAAATAAGGCCTTAAGTTGGTAGACTAACATGCATTGACAATAGATGATTCTTGGGTTCTCGATGTTATTGCTCTGTGATGTTGCTCTGTGATGATTGTAGGGTTGGCCGATGCTTTTGCTCTGTGATGATTTAAGGTCTTATTTACTCAATTAATTGTTTTGCCCATCTGTGATGAGATGAAGGTTCTAATCTTCATTCAAACCCAATAATCTGAGAGCAATCATACATAATTACCTCCATATGAATGACATAATGTTGTCTTCATGTGATCTGTTGCCATATGTATCTTGCTATTTGTTGATTCATTAGATATATATTAGCATTCAGTTCTCAATTAATTACTCTATTGTCTGTTAAAGTATTGAAATATTGTTTATTTTCAATAAGGTAAGGTTGTCACAAATTCGTCAGCAGGCGCAGGCGCCCAAGAGACAGGGGCCCAACTCATATATTCTTTAGAATATTATTGCTTATTTGCTCAATAAAAAATAATGAATCATTCTTATTCCACACTAATATGATTTTCAAAAAATGAAATAAGGTTATAAATCCACAACTAGAATGTTAGTAGTCTATTACACCAAAAGAAAGCAGAGCGATCAGTTCCTTGTGAACCAAGCACGTCACCTGGTGGCCTTCTTCACCCAGTGTATCGTATGCGCTCCTGGCAGCCATGCTTTTGGAATTTGCAGGTGCTGGTCAAATCAGACAGGACCTTCTCCAACGGTCGGCACCTAATGTCGCCGATGGGCTCGCAACGGCCGGCAACGCAACGATACGTGATCTGTATAAGTATATGTGATCTGTATAAGTATATGTGAATTGTCAATTGTATATGTATCATGTATAAGTATATGTGAATTGTCAATTGTATATGTATCATGTGTAAGTATATGTGAAATTGTATATGTTCTTTGTTACCTGCTCCCTCTGTCCACGAAAGTAGGTTGCCATAGAATCGATCCACGCGATTAAGATTTTGAAATTTAGACTATTAATATATATGTAATGCTACAAGATTATCTAACGATGACAAAATGGTGATTACGCCTTATATATGCACAACATTGATATATATGCGAAGATTCATCTCATGATTTTGTTAATTTAAAATTCTAGAAAACTTGCCACACATGGCCTCTCACAATGGACAAGTGCCGGATGGCGCTGAGCCCATGGACCAAAGCCCAGAGCAAAGCCCGACAGAGTTCCTCAACCTGGAACAAGTCGAGGCAACAAATGTACATGAGGTAAGTCTTTACTAGGATTATTTCGTAGGATATGCTTCCCAATGAAATTAGAGCAAAGCCAAACGATTAATGAAACAATCAAAATGCAGGGTCAGACATCTAGTGCACCGAGCCAGCGTCGCGGACGAGGTCCCAAAGAAGATGCGCACAGTGAACGAAGGTGATAGTTGAGCTTAGTGCGCGGAGAACCAAATATACCCGCTATTGCTTGGGCTATATCGACAAAGACATGCGGGTCCTCGCTAGAGACAATGTGCCCATCATCTACAGATCATGGACACGCCAACATGATTCTCCGTCAGATGTTCCCGATGACATCAAGGAAACATTGTGGACAGAGTTGACAACAAGTTTCAGCCTCAAGATCGCTTGAGATTGCCAGAAACATGCACTAAGTGTTATGGGAACCGCATGGAAGAACCGGAAGACAAAGTGAATAAGGAGTACGCCAAGAAGGATCAAACGCCGATTTTAATAGATTCCCGAGGTTACAGCAATTTTGGGATGAATTCAAGCAATATAAGAAATCTGATGAAGCCTGTGCTATCACCAAACAGTAACAAGGCAAATTCGGACAAGAACATTTACCCCCATGTGCTAGGCACCTGGCTACGTGAGGAAAGTACCCAAGTGGGATGCACGGAAGAACAAATTAACACTTGGTGGAGTTGTTATCTTGTGACGCCTCACATGGCCCCAAGATCAAGCACCGGCCGCTTATGCGGGAGCTACTCTGCTTGATGATGGCGCTTAAGCTTCAGAAGCGAGAAAGACGAGGAAATCTTGAGGAAGATCGCAGATGCCCACTCCAAAGCTATTGAGGGCTCCTTCTTGCCAAGAAGGGAGGACGACGAGCTAACATGCGCCTTGGGTAATAGGGAGCACCCTGGTCGCACCAGAGGGGTTAGCTTGGTGCCTCGAAAGCAAAGATTCCCAGAGGATGCCTATATGTACAAGTGACCAAAGAAATCCAGACAAGAACAGCTTGAATGAACGGTACGAGAAATAGAAGACCGGATGCATGTAAGGGAAGTCGAATTTGAAGAACAGATGAAAGTGATGCGAGAAATGGTAACAAAGGTCCTGAGCGAACGCTACCACATGACGAGGTCATCAATCACATGACGAAGTCCCGCCGGGTTGTCAAAAGCACCAAGCATCCGCTAACCCTCTCAAGAGGACTCGGCGTGTAGTTTTCCTGTGGACAAAATCATAGAGCCGACATAATCGTAGTCTCGCACCGCCTCAGAGCGAACATTACCATCAAGGTGGTCAAGGGATGGCTTGGCCATGCAACGAGGCGATGTTGCATAACCGCCAATTCCTGGGATACGCCAGAGTTGCAGCTTGACAGCGTGGTTGATGATACCGCAAAGTGGAGGTTGAGATCGCAAGGCAGGAGGGGTAAAGTCTTAGACAAAGCATGGGCACATTCATCGCGTGGCGCAAGCGCTTATATAAAGTTTGCCTCGAAGATGACAACGACGATAATGTTAACAACGATGACGAGGCGAGTCTCCATCTAGGAACATTCTCCTCCTCCTCCTCCCGCCATCAAGAAAGCTCCTTCTCCCGCTCCAGCGCCACCCAGAAAAGTCCTTCTCCGCCACCCAAGAAAACTCCTCCCGCCTCCAACGCCACCCAGAAAAGTCCTCCTCCTCCCGCCACCCAAGAAAACTCCTCCTGCTCTCCAAATACACAGACAGCCAAAGAGCACCGCGATCCAACATTCTACACGGTCAGGGGAAAAGTTCACATCCGTGAAGCTAGCCAAAACTCTTAGCAAGAAACGACCATATGAAATGACCAACGAAGAAACAAAAAAAAGTAGGCGCCTATGTAGTAGAGCACTTCAAGAAGACGCCACCACCGCTAAGATTGAAATTGAACTCGCTAAACGGGAT
Source organism: Guadua angustifolia (assembly GCA_036346375.1). Lineage (NCBI taxonomy): Eukaryota > Viridiplantae > Streptophyta > Magnoliopsida > Poales > Poaceae > Guadua > Guadua angustifolia. The sequence continues at coordinate 9,553,197 of CM070512.1, read as the reverse complement.
TTCTTCCTCGACTTAGCGAAGGTTAAACCGACAGATTGATAATCAAGCTCCTCAACCTAGCCAACTATCAGACTACGATCGCATCTCTAGGAAGAAATCTAAAGGAGATGGTGGTAAAGCAGCTATTGCTGGAAGCCAAAGTGGTGCTGAAGGGCAGGAGCCACCTGTAAAGTGGCCATTCGTTAACGGGGAAGCTTTGCTGCATCCAAATAAGGAGCTCAAACTGACCACAAAATTACGGCGACTACATGAATGGTACCTGCAGTATGTCCAAAAGACACAAAACACAGCTTTCCCAGTCAGATACAAAGATATGGACTTTCACAACAATGACGACTCTTTCTGGGTTGAACACGTGGAACTATATCGATGTACCAACGAGACGCCTAGACGTGTCTATATTAAGAATATGGACTCAGAAGTCTCTTGTATAATCTATGTCAGATATTCACGCACTCTTAAACATAGGGTCCTTCTTTTTTACGTAGAATGGAGACAAAGACACTTAGAGTGGACAACAATGAAAAGATAGGATTCCTGGACCTGGGCATGGTCAACTGCAAACTTATTGAAGATCCAAGAACAATAAATGATGTTGAGGTGTACTGTCGGGACCCGAATGTGCAAATCCGGACCCTCTGTGTATTCTGCACTAGTCCAGGATCACGCTAGTGCACACAGTCTCAACGTAGATGAATATCACAATCATACACAGCGGAATAATAAAAGTAACACAATTATAGAATATAAACTATTGAACGACCTTAAGGTCAACCTTACACATGTGAGGCCTTGACGGCTTCAACTCCAAATAAGTAAACAGCAGCGGAACGAAGAACGTCGGTGAATCCCTTCAATATACCACAGGCATCTGACAGGGTTCGACTCCTAGATAATCGCCTTCTTGCAGAACTTCTCCTTCTTCGAAGACAAAGACTTCTCCTCAACTGGTGATGTTTTGTTAAAGCAAGGGTGAGTACACAACCGTACTCAACAAGTCATGCATGTAATGCGCTTCTATTACTACATGCATGGCTTATTCCAAGGAATGGTGAATGGTTCTTTTGCAATAAAGCGGCATTCACAATTAATCATAAATAGATAGAAAAGAAGTAAAACAAGTAATACCAATAATAAATTTCGCAATCATTCTCAAGTGAAGCATTTCTCATCCTTAACCAAGTTCCATATCACATTATCCACATTCCCAACCTCGGCTTTATCAAAATCTAACCCTTGATCAGAATCCCGAGCAATGCTCAATACCGTGAGCACGGCTATTGAATAGTTTTACACTCTGCAGAGGTTATACACTTTACCCACAAGATATAATCAACTCACCACGTCGGTAGTGAATCGCCATACAAGAGTATGCGAATGAGCGATCATAACAAAGCCTTTCCAAAGTTTCATCTAAACTCAAGACTTGCCGCTAAGGTTTCAACACCGGAGGGATCTGGTTACCACACCTGTGGCCCCCCTCTTGCGCCATGTGAGTTCTCATTCCGCTTCTCCGGCCTCACACCACCACGACAACCAAAGAATAGATTTCACAGTTTACTCAGCTAGGTCCGTCCCATTCCTAACTTGTGGTTGTATGAAAGACTCAGTCAAAGGCTCGCAAGGTTAAGTCCTTAGTTGACCGAGGCAAGACTAATCAAAAGTTCATCACACCAACATGTCATAATACCAAATGCGACCGCCCAATTGCCACTCTTGGCCCACGGAAACAATCTTGCCACTTGCCTCGGTCTAAATCACTTTCCCACCCCAGCCTTTACCTTGCACCACGTGCTATCATCAACTCAATAACACATGTCACATTCTCGAAACACGTTCCATATCTCATTAAGTCAATATTAACTTTAATTTTTCCAAAATCCTGACAAATCTACGTGGCAGGGCTAAGCACACTACATACGGTCTAATTAACCCATGTTGGCAAATTATTAATGTCCAACTATTAACCCACAATCTAGGGTGACAAATGAATCATGGCATACAAATAATAGAGACAAGGTGGCAATAACAAGTAGGTTGATTATCTAATCCCAGATTAATTGAAATCAGTTTATTTCAAACTAGCATGCAATAATTTCAAATGAAATAATTTTAAAACATGGGATCAATATGGTCAAAGCACAACTTGCCTTAAGAAAGCCCTTATTCTTCTCTGGACCTTGGTCTTGGGTCGATGAATCTTCTCCGGATGCGTCGTACAGTTTAACGTCTCAATCGGAGTTCGTATGAGGGAGAACGAGCCCTCGAAAAATTCAAATATCCAATGCGAAGCCGACACTTGGCCTTGGTCCATAGGCTAGGTCCACCATGGCTTCCACCCACTGACGTGCGGGGCCCACGACGACCGCTCAGCAGCCAACTCGGCCGATGGCTCGGCGATGACGCAGCGCCACGCAACGCCAGGTCAGCGCCACGCAAGCGACACCTCGGCCCTAATGCACACGTGTCCGACACGTGGCAATCATCCGACCGAACCACCTCGGCTACGGTGGCGCAGCGCCCTAGGGTCATCGCCGGCGACGAAGAGCGGTACCTTCGGACTCGTCTTGGCAAGGTGAGACTGGTGACGCGGTCAGATTTCCAATCGGAGCACTGAAGCGGTGGTGACGATGGTCAAACGACGGCGACTTCGGCCTCCTCGACGCGGCAGCCCTCCGACGATCTTCCGGCCAATCCAAGAAGCGCACAAGATGCCCCTCACGACGGCGATCACGACGCGACCAGCCTCGGCTCCATTGTTGCAAGAACGGCGGTGAATCGACGATTTCCCCCTTTCGGCAGCGCTCGATGAACACCTTAGATTACGGCGAAATCCCAATGTAATAGGCCTAGCTACTCTAGGGTTTTGCTTGCTCGCATCCAGCCGCAACCTAAGCGCTCCTATTTATAGCCTACGATGTCCCGCGTGAGCACGAATCGGCGAAGAATCCATGGCGGCTACGGGCCTCTGCTCCGAAGCCAAGTCGGAGATGATGACCACTTTCCCGACGCGTGGCACAGCAGACGGCACAGATTCATCGCGGCGTGGGGAAATCCTGGCTCGTGAGCGTCATCCAATGGCTGAGAAGTGCTGAAGTCCTAGGGCACACGATCCATTCCTAGGCGTCCGATCTCAATCCGACGGCTAACGGAAATCCTTCTACAAGGTGGGCTTCTACCGACAAAGACAGATGGTTGGGCAAGCGCAATGGTGGAATAGGCCCATTACTGTTCTTTATTTGCGGAAAGTTTTTCTTTTAAAATAATCCTAGAAAATAATCCGGTTTATTTTAGGCACTAAAAATATCAGGAAAAATCCAAGAAAATTCTCATAAATACTTTGTGACATTCTTGACTCAAATAAAATATTTTTGATAAAACTTTATTTTAGGATTATCCATTTATAATTAGTTTTTAGCAAAAGGCTTAATATACTTAATTTAAAATAATTCCAATAAATCTCAGAAAATGAAAATAAACCCAGAAAATTCACAAATCACTCAATTAGCAGTAAACCCCAATTAACTAAATAGAATTTCAAAAATTGGGATGTTACATGTACGTACTCAAGGCGCTGCTAAAGCTACAACACAAGGACTACGTACTTTTACCCTACAACTTTCGATGCGTGTTTCCGCCTACTAGTCTCTCATATTTGATCGCAACACAATGTGACGACTAATTGGCTTGCAGACTTTCATTTGGATCGTCCTTGTCTTCATGTTAAACGAAAGCAACATCAACATCTTGGACTCAATGAGAAACCGAACAAGCGAATACACGAGAGTTAACAGACTTGCTAAGCAGTAAACTTCGGTCGTTGCATTATTGCTCTAATAATCTTCCATCCCATTGCACCTAATTAATTTTAATGACTACTCGAAACCATGAGCAGGTGTACAAACAATCTTGCAAGAAGAGCCAACGGCATCGTCCATACGAAAAAGTTCGTAATGCACACCGATTTTCCATGCAGAAACAACCCCAAGGGAACAATTTATGTGGATACTACGCAATGACACATATCCACGCGTTCATCACTGACAATACGGACAACAACGGCCAGCTGGTATATTGATCATTACATGTTGACCGTACTTTTCTTTATAAAGACGATGACACTAATTAATGCTTCAATTTCTCCCATGACAAATACGTCAATCGGGGCACCGATGGCACCTTTCGACCACGAAATTGATGCCCTTCAAGAGCAGATAGCTGAGTTCATAATTCGAGAAATTCTCCACACGAAGGGCGAGTTTTACGACCATTTCTGCATGGCAACAATTCTGAATGAACAATTTAATGCTTCAAAAGTGAATGAACAATGTAATAATTAAATATTATGATGCTTCAATGTATTTCAATTACACTTTAGTGATGCTTAAGTACTATTGTGCTGGCATTATACCGTCTGTAATACATCTCTTGTACAATGTATATACATGCTACAACATATCTTGCAAAAATATATATGCAAAAGGTTTAAAAATCCATCACTACCAGTTTTGGATATCAAAATAGGACAGATTTATCACTTTGCCGGTTAACAAGAAAAAGGCGTTGATAGTAGTTATCAGTGCCTGATATTGATAACAATTGGGCACTGATAGTTACTTATCACTGCCGGATATTATTGAAAATGTGGCAGTGATAGTTACTTATCACTGCCGGTTCTAAATAATAACCGGCAGTGATAATATATTATCACTGCCGGTTGGAAAGTATGAACCGGCAGTGATAGTTATTATCACTGCCGGTTCTTAAGTATAAACCGGCAGTGATAGTCCTCGACTATCACTGCCACTTAGGTTGTGCCGGGTCCACATCCGGCAGTGATGCCGATGTGGACCTGGCAGTAATCACATGTTCCGTAGTGGTGTCTGACCATCAGAACAGTAGGACCGACCCTTTGGTGAGTGAAGTCGATTTCGGGTACCGTATACATGATCAACCCCCATTCACTTCTGCGGTGCGGCGATCCCAATCGTTGACACCTTCTTTCTAACTAAAATGTCAGAATTTTGGCATCAATTCTTACGATTGAATGTTAGAATAAGTTCCTGATATCCATAGGAATGTGCGCGCAAAGTTTCACGGCATTGGGATCAGCGGATCAAAAGTTAAAATGATTCTTGATTTTGAGATCGTGCTGATTTTACTGTTAATTTGAGAGTTCTACTCTTTTATCTAATGATGGGCTTGGTGAGTTATTTAGTTGACTCTTTTACAAAAGAGGCTTTGAAAGCTCTACTCTTTTGTCCAGTGTTAGGCTGGGTAAGCCTTTTAGTTGACTCTTTTACAAAATAGGCTTTAAGAGCTATCACTACTACAGAACCGGCCTTCACAACCGGTCTATCACAAGCGGTTAGGTGCGCACCGCTTGTGCTCTCGTGCCTAGCGGTTAAGTGGGCAGCAGGCGGGAGGGTCTCTAGAAGCGGTTTTGAGACGAACCCCTTCAGTAGTCCCATCTCTAGAAGCGGTTCGTGTCTAGAACCGCTTCTAGAGATCTAAAGCGGTTCGAGACACGAACCGCTTCTATAGGTGAGGATCCAAAAGCGGTTCGTGGTTAGAACCGCTTGTAGAGACCCCTTCCCGCCCAACAAGATTTAAACCCCATCTTCCTCCCGAGCTCAGACCGGCCGGACAGCAGAGTGGTGGGCCGAGAGCAGTTCATGGGGAGGTCTTTGCCAAAATTTTCAATTGAGGCTATTAGCTCCTAATTAATTGTTCCTAAGGTGAGTAACATGTTCTTGACATCCTTCTCACCTATATATTGATGTTTTTGTGCATTGGATGTTGAGAAATCATGTTTTATTCTTGTGGGAATTGTTAGTGTACATGTTTCTATTGTTGGCTTATTTTTTTGTTCTTAAGGTGATATATTGTTTGGTGTATGGAATGAAATGCAATAAATGTGAAACGATGAAAAATTAGAAAGGTGGGGACAAGGTAAATAATAATTTTTATTTAGTAAAATTAAAATGCGGAATGATAGAAAAGGTTTGCATAAACTTGTAACAATTACTTAGTTTTATTTTAAAAAAATGCAGCAGGATTAGAAATAATTAGTTGGCTTTAGTTGAAAGAATGCAGAATGATTAAAAAATACAAAACTATTAGACATAGTTAGCTTTAATTAAATATAGTGATAGATGGTGTTATTATTTTTATTGGTGTAGATGAACCGGCAATGGATGTACAATGCGGACCGTCGGTCAAGAGAGTTCAGAGATGGCATGAAGGAGTTTCTCGGCGCGCCGTTGCATTTTGCCTCGAGAAGCTTCATCGTTGTCCGTCGTAGATTGCAAGAATGAGAAGGAGCACTCCGAGCGATGGATGGTTATGAGCCATGTGATCACGAGAGGTTTCATTGCAAACTATACATGTTGGACCCACCATGGAGAAAGCAGAGGCGATTCGACGGAAGGCGATGAAGAAGACGAAGAAGAGGAAGATAGAGCCAACGATATGCGGACACCACTCAATACGGGTCCGTGGAAGATCTGATCGGCGAGTTTGGCGATGATGAGTTAGATCGGATGCTCCGTGATGGAGAGGAGAGTTCACAGAGGAAAGACAATACAAGAAGTTTGAGCATGGTAGAGGACCATAGAACGCTTTGTACCCAAAGCGTAGACGGGGCCACAAAAAGTTGCGTACTACACTAGAACTCATGCAATGGAAGGCCACAAACGGTGTGTCAGACAAGGCATTCAATGGTTTGTTATCACTCGTAAAGAAGTTGCTTCCGGAAGGTAACACTCTACCTGAATCTACGTATGAAGCGAAGCGAGTCCTCTGCCCTTTAGGATTGCAAGTACGGAAGATACACGCATGTCCTAACGATTGTATCCTGTATCGCAATGAGTATGCCGATTTGGAGGTTTGTCCAGTGTGCGAAGAATCCCGGTATAAGGTACAACGTGACGATCCAGGTGAATTAGATGGGAATCGTACGAAGAAGAGGACTGCAGCCAAAGTATTGTGGTATTTCCCTGTGATCCCCCGGTTGAAGCGTCTGTTTGCTAACGAAGGTCATGCCAAGATGATGCGTTGGCATGTAGAAGAGAGTAAGGAAGACGGGATGCTTAGACACCCTGCAGATGGCTCGCAGTGGAGGAAAGTAGATCGGGCTTACCCGAACTTTGCAAATGAGGTCGAAATATAAGGTTTGGGTTGAGCACCGATGGGATGAATCCTTTCGGTCGGTTGAGCAAAGATCCATAGCACTGGCCGTGACGCTTTGCATCTATAACATTCCTCCATGGTCGTGCATGAAGCGGAAGTACATCATGATGCCATTGTTGATCGAAGGCGAAAGCAACACGAAACGACATCGATGTGTACCTGAAGCCATTGGTTGAAGACCTTGTGAAGTTGTGGGAGGATGGTGTATAGGTTTGGGATGAGTACAAAAGAGAGTATTTCAACCTGCGTGCATTGTTGTTTGTAACAATCAACGATTGGCCTGCTCTCGGTAACCTGTCCGGCCAAACTGTCAAAGGGTTTAAAGCTCGCACCAGTGCATAGATGAAACGGATTGCATGTACCGAAAAACTCTCGGAAGTGTGTGTACATGGGCCACCGCAGTTTCTTCTGGCAGTCATGCTTTGAGGTGGAAAGGCGATAAATTTAATCGAGGAACAGAATTGTGTTAAGCCTCGGCATCGTAATGGGCGACTTGTGTTTGCTATAGTAAAGGATCTGAAAGTAGTATTTGGGAAGGGTCTTGGAAGCATACTGCTTTAACGAGGATGGTCATGCACCCACATGGAAGAAGAAATCAATATTTTGGGACTGCCAGTATTGGGAAGTTTTGGAGGTTCGTCACTCGCTTGACTTCATGCACATCACGAAGAATGTTTGCTTGAACTCGCTAGGCTACATAGATATGTATGGCAAATCGAAAGATACACTGCAAGCTCGGAAGGACCTTGAAGACATGGAGGTGAGGAGTGACCTACATCCGAAAAACAAAGAAGGACAAAACAACTTTTCTACATCCTGCGAGCTACACTCCAAGCAAAGAAGAGAAAAAAGCATGATTGAGTGTTTGAGCAGTGTGAAGGTCCTTCGGATACTCCTCAAATGTAAAGAGACTCGTAAACACGAAGAGAACAAACTCCAAGGCCTAAAATCCCATGATCGCCTTGTGTTGATGACACAGATTGCTCCGTGGTCGTCGAGGTATCTTGCCCGAGTGGGTGCGGGGACAATCACAAAGCTATGTTCCTTCTGAACGCCATTTCGCAGAAAGTTGTCGAACCAAATAAACCGCCTAAGTTGGAGGCGATGTGGTACAAAGTTTGGTTAGCCTCGAGATGATCTTTCCTCCTGCATTCTTTGATATCATGGTTCATCTCACCGTTCACCTTGTGAAGGAGATAGGTATCCTCGGACCAGTGTATCTGCACAACATGTTCCCTTTCGAGAGGTACATGAGTGTCCTCAAGAAGTACGTCCGTAACCGTTCGCGTCCCCGAAGGCATTCTTGCCGAGGGCTACGTGACGGAGGAGGTGATAGAGTTTTGTGTGGATTACATGAATGATCTAAATCCTATCGGCGTCCCCATATCACGACACGAGGGGAGGCTACGGGGCAAAGGGACAATAGGAAGGCAATCAGTTGCATGCAATGATCTTGTTGCATTCAAGCAAGCACATTTCAACGCTCAAGCAATCAACTATAGTCGCCCCTATGTCCTTCAAAGACAAGAGTGTCCTCGCCGTGAGTTCACAGGAAGACAGAGAGTTGGATAACCTGAAGCACATGGATTCTTTCGGCGGTGCTGTATACATCCTTGAGGAAGGGTCAAGCGATGAACTATTGCAACGCTTTTGCTCGGGGACCATCACAAGAAATCGTGACATTCAAGGGGTATGAGATCAATGGTTACACATTCTACACGGATCCCGGATAATAGGAGCACCAACTGAGCAATGCGGTGTCCGTATAGACGCCAAGACAACAAGCGCGGCGGTTGGACACATATTATGGTTTCATAGAAGAAATATGGGAGCTCGACTATGGACCTCTGAAGGTCCCTCTATTTAAGTGCCAATGGGTCAAGCTGACTCCAAATGGTGTGAAGGTCGACAAATACGGCATGACAACCGTGGATCTCACAGAAGTCGGCTATAGGCGTGAACCGTTTGTTCTCGCGAACGATGTGATCCGGTCTTCTATGTAATGGACATGTCAAGCAAACCTAAAAGCGTAAGGACAAGCAAAAGGTAATGCCAAAGCGACATGTGGTTCTCCAAGGCAAACGAAGGATTGTAGGAGTTGAGAACGTCACCGACGAGGAAGAGTATGGTCAGTTCGACGAGCTCCCTCATTTTACAGTTGATGTCGACATAAACGTCTGCGTGGCGATGATGTCGATGCTCCTTACATACATCACGATCATAACGAAGGAACAATTGTAAAGATGAAGACTTAAGATGTACTACTTGTATACAAATTATTCCATATGATCATGTTGATATGTTGATGTTTAGCATTGCTTGTACATAATTATTTCTACAAATTTTAAAATGAAAACAAAGCCTGAAAACCATTTGTACAAATTTTAAAATGAGAACAAAGCCTGAAAATTTATATCCACTCTATGAAAGGACTGCATAAATTTTACCATACAAAGAGAAATTCAGCTTAGCATAGTTAGCTCATAAATTCCCATACAAAAACCCCAAAAGCAGTGTGAAATTTACAACATTACAATGATAGCTATATTAACTAAAAGGAGCAACATTACAATGATAGCTATATTAACTAATTTCTTTAGCATGTCCTCTACTCTTTCCATCCTTTCTTCTAGCTTTTAATACTCTTGTTGTCATCGAAGCGTGGGATGTGCATCTCTCCTCTTTTAGACACTAGTCATGTCGGATCTGTGAACTCTCCTTGGCAACAAATCTTCTTGTAATGCAGCAATTTGCATTGCAAGATTTTCAAGACTATGGTCGGCTTTATCATTACTTCGCCAATCTGGACATCTTGTGCCCTTCAAACAGAAAGAATGGAGCGGAAGGTGAAAGTCAAGGAATATGAACAAATGAATAACTTCAAAAACTTACCGACATATTCAACACTTCATGAACACTCGGGATGGATTCTTGGATGTATGGGAGGTGAACACATTTGAGGATCTCCGCGATCGAGGACACGATAGCTTCATCCGCAATGCCTCTAGTTGTCTCTTCGTCTCGCCATTTGATGAAGCCGCCGACATGAATTAATTGCTTCAAAGAGTGAAACAAATTACCATCAACAATATTTTCTTTACTCCAACATGAATATATCAACAAAACTCCTTGTGGGCATTTCACCGAACACCTTGTGGGCATGAAAACAGAGAGCGGGAGGGAGCGTCTGACGAGAGGAGGCGCTTGGGACTTAGAAAATTTGAAGGTGTGGGAGAGTGCATGCGAGGGACTTAGAGAATTTAAAGCTCTACCAACTTCTACAAGCGGTTCGTAGTAAGAACCGCTTGTAGAAAATACCATCTAGCGCGTTGGTATTATGAACCGCTTGTAGAAGGCCACAATAAAAAAAAAATGGCAAGGGGCGCGAAGCGGGTTCGAACCGGGTGGTCGAGCCCAGTACACTCAAGCGCCACGCTAGCCGAGGAGGAAGAGATCTTATCGAACTATCTGGGCACCGTATTGTTTTTAATATTATACTGTCAGCACTTTTACAAGCGGTTGTTATTACGAACCGCTTGTAGAAGCGTGCTCTACAAGCGGTTCGTAATACCAACCGCTTACATAGGGCCTTTCCCACACCGCCCGTCCATGCGTTCTACAAGCGGTTAGTAATACCAACCGCTTGTAGAAGTCCTCTTTACAAGCGGTTGTTATTATCAACCGCTTGTAGAAGTTGCCCTATATAAAGTTGATACTGCCCGCTCTTCCTCACACCCCAAATTTTCTAAGTCTCCGCGCTTCCTCTCACACCCCAAATTTTCTCAGTGCCGCCGCCTCCGTCGAGACCCCGCGCCGACGCCACCTCGCGAAGGACCTCCTCTGCCACCGCTCGACGCCAGCCGGCCCGCCGTTCCACCCCGGAGATCCTAGGTACGCGGCGAAACGCCCCCTCCTGCTATCTCTGTTTTATGCCCACAAGGTGTTCGGTGAAATCGCGAATGACTTTTCATCGTTCTTTGCCAGTATATGCATGGTCGGAACATTATGAATCTTAATGTATGTACTCGATTGCCCTTTCACGCAGTGCAGGAATTCTAGTATCTTGCTATTGCTGTAAATAAGTTTATTTGTTGATTTAAAAATGAGCTAGTTATTTGTAAAACTTTTATTATACCAGATGTGAAAAGTAATGTGATCAAGCATGACGTATGCTTTGTTTGATAACAAGAAAAAGTGAATTTGGAACACATGCTGCGGCGTTGCTTCTCGAGATATTTTGGAAGACTAGGACAAGTTCCAAACAAAGACCTCCAGGCTTCAAATTGCAGTGGCTGTTTCCTAGTTACCACCTCACTGTTCTAGATGATAAGGCTCAGTAAAATTTGCTGAATAAACAAATAATGAATCATTCTTATTCCACACTAATATGATTTTCAAAAATGAAATATGGTTATAAATCCACGACTAGAATGTTAATAGTCTATTACACAAAAAAGCGAGCAATCGGTTCCTTGTCAACCAAACACGTCACCTCACGGTCTTCTCCACGGAGTGTATCATATGCTTTCTTTGGCAGCCATGCTTTTGGAACTTCCAAAAGCATCCTCGAAGAAGCCTTCTCGATACACTCCGCACCTAATAGGCCGATGGGGTGACGTGCTTGGTTGACAAGGAACCGATTGCTCGCTTTTTTGTGTAATAGACTATTAACATTCTAGTCGTGGATTTATAACCTTATTTCATTTTTTGAAAATCATATTAGTGTGGAATAAGAATGAATCATTATTTTTTTATTTAGCAAATAAGTATATGTGAATTGTCAATTGTATATGTACCATGTGAAATGTGTAAGTATATGTGAATTGTTAATTGTATATGTACCATGTGAAATGTGTAAGTCTATGTGAAATGTACAAGTATATGTGAATTGTCAATTGTATATGTATCATGTGAAATGTGTAAGTCTATGTGAAATGTGATCTCATCAGGCACAAACCTGTTCCTGTCGATCTTAAACTATGCTTTCAAACTCGAATTGTTCTCAACAACCTTGTCTTCATATATAATTTAAGCCTCGAGATGTGCTCTACTCTAGATGGCGACACCAAGACGTGGTGACCCGGCTTTCGATGAAGGAAAATCGATATTCGAGATCATTGCACCGGTAGCATCTTAGCCAACGAGGCCGTTAACACTGATGCGGAACATCACGATGGTGCTGCTGACGCTGTCGATGAGGCCGTTAACACTAGTACCGAGGTATACTCTCACCCATTACGAATAGGTTTCACCCATTATTCTAAAATCATTCATATTATATGTGTTTGTGTATCCAAATGGTACCTCATCGGCCACCCAGTCCGGAATGAACCGAGGACCTAACAAGAAGCCTTCGACAAAGTACGTGATAACCGAAGTCGGCAACGACGGGAGTCTGCTAGCCCCGGAATTAACAATTGGGCCTTTCAACAACGCTTGCGGCTACCACGTGAGGGATCACGTCCCAATCAGCATCCAGAAATGGGCTGAAGTCCCTGCAGCTACCAAGGAACTGCTCTGGAATGATATAAAGGAAAATTTCACTTTTCCAGAAGGGTACGAACAGAAGGCCAAGGGATGGGCTTTGAAGAAGATGGCAACTTCCTTTCAGCAGTGGAAGTCGTCCCTCACCCGCAAGTACATCGACAAAGGAGAAAGACCAGACTTCAATAAATTTCCTAAGCTGGCCGATCATTGGGATGCTTTCGAGGAGTACAAGCCGCCGATCACGATCTGAGCCGCGAGAGAAAAAACAAGGTGAATGCACGAAGAAGAAATACCTCCACCATCTCGGGACCGGTGGCTACATCAAGGTGCAAAGAAATGGGACAAGCGGGAAGATGAACTTGGCAAAGACGATATTATACTGGCGAGAATTGGGAGCCCGCATGCGCAATTGGTTATTGGCTCACGAGGCGACTTGTTGCGATGACTAGTAGCTTGGTGATGGCACCGATACCCAAGAAGTTGGCGAAAGGATTGCGAAGCCATCGAGCGGAACTTCGGTCGAGATCCTTGGTGACGGACGGGGAGAATGACGAGCTAACATATGCCCTTCAAAACCACGAGCACCGGGGCGGACACGAGATTTCGGAAGGTGCCATGGAGGCACGGCTTTGCCAAAGACTCAAGCACTTACAGAGTCGGGGCGAAGCAAGAGGAGAGATCGGGGTAGAGTGAGCCGATTGGAGGAAGAGCTTAGAGCTACGAAGGCTTCCATCGATGTCACAGTCACGCAAAAAGTGTCCGGCAATGAGCCGCTTCAGGAGCACTACGTTCGACCAATGTTCAGCGGCGCCGAATCCGTGATCGGTCCGACCGCGCCAAAGAGCGATTCTTGCGTCCGCCGTGGCCCTATGTGAGCGACCCGCACTCCGTCATCCGTGGGCGGCATCAAGGTTCGCGCCGGTCGAAGCTACACATTGATATGCGTAACCTCTCCTTCAAGGTGGCTTACGGCATGGCTTATCCGGTGGAGGCGGGCGGACATTCCATCGCAACGGATACCCTCCGGATACTCCAAGGTCACGGTGGAAGAGGTGGTGGGGGCTTCAAGATCTCGTTCTCGATATTCACGGGGCGACGAGGTGACCAACCTTGGGCAGCCCTCCATGGCACATTCATCCTATGGCGCAAAAAGTACATCATATTTCCAGATGGTGTGGAGGTTATATCTCCAGCAAGAGAGGCCCCGCAATTTGAGCCAGCTCCAGGAGCAAGCACGCCTCCTCCACATCGACAACCCACGACTCCTCCAGCGTCGCCTGCACGCAATGCTTCCCCGATGGTCCAGGCCACGCCTCCTTCACCTCCCGCTCCACAAAGAAGCCCGACTCCGCCGCCACCGCCACCGCCTGAAAGTAAGAAGCACCCAACATCTCCAGTCACCACGCCTCCAGCATCTCCCCCGAGAAAGAAGCTCGATGTCAGAAGCAGGGATCCCGCACTAGCACCTCCTCCCACGAAATCGGCATCCGACAGCCAGAGAATGTCAAAGCAACCGCCAAAGAGGCCATATGATCTGACTGCGGAGGAGCTAGCTGCATCCGTAAAGACGGATGTGGCCAGGGACTTGCGCCAAAGAAGCCAGAGCCCAAGCTTAAAATAGATGAAAAAAGCGTGAAGCACTTTCACATGCGGAACGGCGCCGCTACCGTGATGGCGACTACAAAGGACAATAAGAAAGGCTACGATTACAAAATACACGCTCCTTCAAGGAAAGAAGAAGAAAGTGCAAGATCAGCAGAGTGCTGAGGAGTTGAGGAAAATGGCATTCCTGAAGGAGGCGGGACTCAAATCATTAGACCAGGATCTTCCAATGGCACCAACCAAATGGAAGTATGAGTTCGGCAAACCGCTAATTGATCCAAAGGATATAAAAGATCTCCCAACCAAGATGCGTTAAATGCATGAATGGTACATGAAAAGGGCATCTCATGGAGAGCAAATGTTCCTCCTCCGTTTCCAAGATGAGTATTTCTTCCGCGGGAACAACACAGAACTATGGCTGGAATTTGATGACTTGTACCATGTGTACCAAGGAGACGAGGTCAACGTGTCTTTCATGTCCTGCTAGTGTCTGTAAGTGTCGATCTACTAAGTTTACCGTTTGCTTCCTCCCGCACCACAAAATTGAATATCTAATTAACTTAGTTATCCCTTCTTATGTAGAATGGAGATACAACGATGTAAAAGACTGGGCAAACAAAACGTTGGCTTCATCGACCCAGAGATTGTCAACGAGAAAATTTGGTCATACGACAAGCAAAAACCGCTACTTGAGGGATACCTTTTGCATGCATTGTTGAAACAACACTACAAACCGTACATACTTCTGCCCTTCAACTTCAAGTACGTGTTCTCACAAACCTCTTGTTCTTGTATTTCTTAAGCCATTGATAGTACGAGTAACTACTTACGCATATGTTGCAATATACGAATAGGTTTCACTGGATCCTTCTAGTTATCGAGCTTGACAATAGCAGGATTATAGTTCATGACTCAAGAAGGAATCCAGTCCAAAAATACCAATGGTTCATTGACGTCCTTAACAGGACATTTGCAAAGTTCAAGAAGAAGCAAAAAGGAGAATTCCTGAAAGAATTCGAAGTCATAGTAAGCACTAAGGTACGTACGTACTACAAAAACTATTATTAATATACATGCGCCATAACAGTTCTTCATCGATATTCAAAATTTCTCCCGTGAAGGTTAAGCGCCGACTACCGAAAACAACTTATGCGGCTACTCGTGTTCCACTATATTCAAAGTTTTATCCATGGTGATAAGTTTGGAACATTATGCCGAGGTTCAGATTCGCATGTCAATTTGTTAGCTACAACTTACATTTTAATTAATTGCATGTGATCGGATATTTATATACTTCCCGCTTAATTAATTGTCAGCCCAACATCGATGAGCACGTTAACGTGCTCCCGCCTCACCGGGTGCTCGCACTCCAAGAACAACTCATCGGCTTCCTTGTCAACGAGGTTGTATCTCCAAATGGCGAGTTCCACGTAAGGTTTCCTGCATTGGACACCGCTGAACTGATGACGACATCCACGTCGACCAAGGACATAAAGAGTGACGCATGCAACAAATGAGTTCGATAATCATTTTTTTCATCATTCAAACTTGTAAACGTCGGTTGCGTGTATGTACTTGTCCATTTTTTACACTATTAAGTTCGTTTTTTGTGTACTGAGCTAGCATGTGAACATGTGTATGAGTATGCATATGTAATATATATTTAATTGCGCAAAAAACTCCTCCACTCATATTTAATTTCATGGTCAAAAACGATATACAAAAACACTGTAAGAACATATTCTATAATACATATAATCGAAAACTCTCTCCACAACCGGTTGGTGATTCCAACCGCTTCTGGAGTGCTGCTCTCCACAAGCGGTTCGTAAGACTAACCGCTTCTGAATATCCTTCTCCTGGCGGTTTGTAACACGAACCGCTTGGAGTCCCCACGGGCGGCTACACTGCCTTCTGGACACGTTCCCAACCGCTTCGTGCCACAAAGACAGCGGTTGAGCAACCGCTTGTCATACCCGACGGTATCACACGCGGTTGCTTAGAAGCGGTTATAAAACCGCTTGTAAAGGGGGTTACGAGCCGCTTGTGATAGCTGGTTCTGTAGTAGTGTATATGCTCTTTTGTCTAGTGTTGGACAGGCTAAATCTTAGTTGGCTTTTTTAGGAAAGAGGCTTAAATATTTTTGAAAGAAAATTTTTTTTAGCTCCTATTCACATTCTCTAGTCGTTTTTCGGTCCTTCAAATTGTTAGTAATATTTTAAGTTGTTAGCTCATGATTGCTAAAGAGCATGAAAATTTTCTTGTACAGCTCTCTTTCGCATTGTGTTGCCCTGTTGAAGTTGATGAATTGAGATGCCATCAAGGCATTTAGTCATTTACCCTTGCATATGTTAATTTATCTTTACTTATATAAAACTGTTGGGAAAGGAGCCCTTTCAGTCCTGCTCCGTCATCACCTTTGTAAGGCCCTCTGAAAAATTCAAAATTGTGTTGACGTCCTTCCACTGGACACAGATTCCGAAATTATGAACATGTACATCCTCTCACAAGACCTTTTGCCCAACCCTCACACGACGAGTTTTGTGAAAAAAAAAAAAACCTCCGTTCATTCTGCTATTAGTTCCCCGTCCGGGACGGCGTAACGCCTAAGCCCATCTAGTTCAATTAGTAACAGATGCGATCTCTTACTAGAGAGAGAGAGAGAGAGAATAACTGATCGTACGTTCACGTTCTGGTCAAAGGCAGGCAAGAATTCCCTGATGCCGCCAAACGCAGAGTAAACAACGACGTTCTAGTACAGTGGCCGTCGAATTGAAAACAACACATTGCCATTATTTAAGAAATGCACGTAATAAAGAAAATATCTTCAGACATGTTCCCATGGCGCCACTTGATCTGACAGTTCATCGCGCCAGTATTATATCTCTGGATCTGACGAGCTACGAGCCGGCAAATCTGCATATGATCGTCTGGACAGTTGGCTACGCACTGCCCCCGGCATCCACACATCCTCTCAGCTTCTCTTCTCTGATCTCTCCTTCCACTACCATGGCCAGCCTCGTGCACCAGACGGCGGCGACGGTGATGGTGTACGACGACGAGTTAGTCCCGCAGAGCTTCACCTGCTTCGGCCGGTCGCTGTCGAGGGCGTCGTCGGGGCGGCTGGAGTACAGGGCCCTGAACGAGGGCGAGGAGGAGCGGCGCATTGCGCAGGAGCGGTCGGTGAGGGCGAAGCTGCGGTGGAAGGCCGTGGCGCAGGAGATACTGGCGAGGACGGGCGGCGGCGGAGGAGGAGGAGGAGGAGGACGGAGGAGGCCGAAGCCGGCGTTCAGCTACGACTCCAAGAGCTACGCGCTCAACTTCGACCAAGGCGCCAAGTAGCTACATCGCTGGCGATGGCGAGCGAGCTGCAGATGCTGGACAGCGTGCGTACGTGCATGCATGTCGCACGCGCGGCGACCGAGAGCGTCGCGGTCGCTCGGCAGGCCGGCGAGGGGACGGAGCGCCCGTACGTAGCTCCTCGTGGTGCGGCGGCGGGGGCATCGTGTGGAGATCGAGCTTTACGGCCGGCCGGTTCCTGTGCTAGTTTGTGTTCTTAGGTTGCCTTTTTTTTTTTTTTTTTGAGATGTTCGTGGTTGGGGTGGCGCATCCTGACATCTTCATGTGTAGCAGTAATAAAAGCTGTTGTTTCAAAGGATTCATCGCTTTGCACAGGTGGTGATAATTCTTTTTTGTATGGGCGCCACCTTAAAGCGTAAACCGTGTTTTTGTAGTTAGGGATGGCAACGGAAAAAATATCTGTGGGGAGCGTCCTTCCATCTCCGATCTCTAATAAGTAAAACTTTTGTGTCCTTGTCCTCGTACACGAGGCTTAATTCCCTCCGTCCCCGATCCCCGACGGGTTTGCGGGGTCCCGACGGGAACTAATCTCCGACAATGCTATATAAAAGATCACATGCTAATGAATGAATCACTAGAGTAATGGTGCATATGTGATTCGAAGTGTGAGTGAATCACTAGAGTAATTTGTATTTAGCATATTTATTAATAATGATCTCACATATTTTTTTTTTCTTTTGAGAATGATCATTTGCTCTCACCTATTAATGATAATGTGGGGATTGGGGATGGGCACCGTTCCCCATCCCCGCGATTCCCGACGGGTATAACATTTTTTCCGATAAGCCCCTCATAGGGGGGAGATTTCCTTCATCCCTATCCTTTAATAGGGGAATTCCTCACCGGGAAACGGGAATCAGGACCACTGCCATCCCTAATTGTAGCTGCTTCGTAAATCAGAGAATGGTCTATAAGCTAGATCAATTTTTATAAGGTTAAGGCTAGATCAATTTGATAATTTGCAGGCAAGCAAAGGTACATCGAGAGAGATGGCATGCTCATCATGTGAAATACTAGTTTCAGAGTTGAAAACCACTATTGCATTACTGCCATTACATGTGGACGTGCTAGGACATTGGGCCCCGTTTCAAACAGGGCCTTAATTACGTGATGAATAGAGGATCCTAAGATGAAGTAGCACAATACGTAGAAGCACATACGTGAACGCGTCTATAAACGTACCTGTGCATGCGATACGGTGTATATGTACATATTCACCCTTGTAATAACTTAAAGAGAGAGAGAGAGAGAAATAAAAAAGATTTTAAAAAAGTCCAATTACGAAATAATCACACGTAGCGAAAAAACGACGACATATCAATGAAAAAAGGATGATCCAAACGACTACGATGCAGAGGGTGTGATCAGGGATGAATCCAGCATGGGGCGCCCTTCGTAGATTTGTGCAGAATGTGTGATCAGGCGTTAGGCTCGACATAAGCAGTGATGAATTTTATAATTTGTTCGTAGATTTGCAATAATAGAAAGATGAATTTTGTGTAACTATCTCACAAGTAATTCAATTAGTATTTTTACCTGTCAGAAAATATGTTCGGCAATGAATAGTATCAAAACAGGTTTATATCGAGGTAGCGGATGACTAGCTCAAATTTAGAAGCATTGATGATCATAAGATCATAAAGCACTTCCAAAGCATGAATCTTGCAAATGAATTAATTTGCTCGTGATTCAAGCTAGCGCCTAGTGGTACGTCTAGTGCTTTTTGAATGCTTATGATCATTTACAATTTACAGTTGCATCACTAATTTTGCTAGTTTTGATGTATAAATGATAGACTATCCACTAGAAGCATATTTATATGTTTTGGGTTGTGTTTTCCGTTAGCGAGGTAATTTCATTGTATTCCACTTTTTTTTTTACTTTGTTTCTCTTCTATTTATATATAAATTTAGAGTGTGTTTGGTAGAGCTCTAGTTCCACTAAATCTGTGAATTTGGTGGAACTGGATATTACTAACTCCACCAGATCTGTAGAGTTAGAGTTGTGAGTACATTAAGAGTGTTTAGATGGATCATCTTATTTACATTCTAGATCAAAAATATAAACTTAATTCACTTTATTTTAGTCTACAAGTTTGAGATCTCAGATGAAGTTGGGATCTAGAATTCTACCAAACAGACACTTAGGCCCCGTTTGGCAACTTGGAACCGGACTGTTTCTCCTAGAATCTGAAATAAATCCAACCAAACGGAATAAGACTCGGAACGTTTCAAAGCGAATCGTTTCTGATTTTTACACACCATGGTCGAATCGGCTAGCAACCCGTTCCTCCGGATTCTGATTCTACCTGAAACGTTTCTACCAAGAATCCGGAACCGTTTCCGTTTCTACTAGAATCTGGAACCGTACCAAACGGGGCCTTAGATTGAACAAACATGTAAGATTATATTTGTACCAATTTAGCTTAATCTTTTAAAACCATCCGGTGTGATCATCTGGACCGTGTCCCCGATCAGCGATCGCCGATCTACGTTACTCCAAACTCTGCAATCCATATGAACAGTTCATATCAGAATTCAGGTTTCAGAACAACAGTGAAGAGCAGAAGCACCTCTGGTAAAAACAAAAACCGCTGGTTACCACACTGCACCGATGGAATCGGCGTGGCTCGCGCGCCCGCGTGCCCCTGGCTGCCTCCCCACCTCCTCCACCGCACCGCAACACGCGCGGTGGGGGTGGCCACGTCGCGGACCGCGTGCCGCTTCGAGGAGCGGTGGGGATAGCTCCGCCTCCGCCCGTTGGGCGGGTCCTGCGGTCGCGCGGAGCCGGAGCCCAGCAAATCTAGGGTTGCCCCCTCTCCGCCCCCGACGCCTGCGCCTCCGCCTCTCGCCCTCCCACGCGGGGAGGATAATAGGCGGGGGACGGCCGCTCCGAGCACCCCTCGTCGAATGCGCCGGCGGCCAACAAAGTGAGAAGCGCGTCGGAGTCGGCCTAGGCACGTATCTGCCTCTCCTTTCTCTTCTTTCTGGTTCTTGCTTATTTGATGATCTGATCCAATGCGGCTGCTGCTTGTTGATCGGGGAGTGTTTGAACAGATCCTTGCGGAATTGTAGAACTGTGGGCCGGTGTGGCTGCTGCCTCCTCTTCTTCCCTCAGTTTCCAGTCACTTGAATCATTTCTTCTAATTATGTTTTTATTTTCAATCGGTTTAGCTCTAGTTTTAGGGTTGGTTTCTGCGTTATATGTGTTTTACTCCCTCTGTCGATGAATGTAGGTTGTTTTTGACTTTTCATGGTGTCCAATACAAGACTTTGACTATAATTTATTATCATAATATACTAGAAAAAATAATAAATAATATAGATTATGAAAGTTTTTTGCAAGACAAATGCAATGACATTATTTTCATGTAGTAATATATATGCTTTACATATATTGATGGTCAAAGTTTCAAAAGCTTGGCCGCACGGAAC
This sequence comes from Guadua angustifolia, assembly GCA_036346375.1. NCBI lineage: Eukaryota > Viridiplantae > Streptophyta > Magnoliopsida > Poales > Poaceae > Guadua > Guadua angustifolia. The sequence continues at coordinate 9,532,123 of CM070512.1, read as the reverse complement.
CTGTAGCAACCTACATTTGTGGACAGAGGGAGTACTAATCTTGTTCTTGTAACCGTTTTAACCATTGTATCGGGGTGGTTTGCCATCACAATATAATAACTAGTGGAATTGCATTCTGTAAAAAATTTTGGCCGAGGGGAGGGATAGAAAACACGGTCTTCATTTGTTTACATTGCTGACTGCTAGCTAAGTTCATCATAGTTCATGGAACTTAGGAAAGATACCGCTGCTGGTTAAGAAGAACTTTTTTCATTAGCTTCTTCATTGTAGTTTTCTTTGGCTTATATCAAAAGTTATATTTTTATGGTACCTTTTTCATATTGCGTGTGAATGATTGTAATCATATACAGTTGGCGAGGACAGCGTTTCGGAAATGTCGTCCACTGTGCCGAAGTCATCGAACATCTTCTGGCATGATTGCCCAGTTGGCAAGACTGATCGGCAGAAGCTACTGAAGCAGAAAGGTTGTGTTGTTTGGATTACAGGCCTTAGTGGTTCAGGTAGATGAAGTTAATTTCTCCGAAATTGTTATGTTGTTCCCTTCTTGGAATGCTGGTACAGTTGTTGAGTTTTTCAAGTATGGATCATTTCAGCAACAATTGTTGTCTACACAGACCAGTATTTCTTTACTTTTACATAAATTGTTTCACATCTACACAAGTACTTAAGGCCAAAGTGTGTGACTTCTGGGAGAATCATATTGCAGACTATAGAGCACCAGATTCTTACTACCTTCATGATTTAGTTGTTGAATGGTTCATATTGTTCTTGTTGTTAGGTAATTACTGAAATATTGTTTACTTCATCTTCATCATTGTTATTTTTGCTGAAAATGGGTTCAACTCTGCTCAAGGCGGTGGTGTTCTGTTCTAAATGGACAGCTTGGGGGTCATGTCAACATATGACGTATGATGTTTTGGCTTGGACAAATTGTTTTGAACAACCTATTTTCAGTTTCCACAAATTCAGACAGATAGCTTTCATGTTATAAAATGGCAAATCTGTAAAATTTCCAAAAGCACTGTAATATTTTCTATCTACAGGGCTGATGTTCATTATGCTTACTGTTGTTTTGTTTTCTCTTAACCCTATTTTAATATTGCAAGAAATCACAATCTATTTTCTGTTGTTTGAAAGGTTAATTTGCAAATGACAGATTTCCAATAATCCAACATTTGTTCTCAATGTAAACTTTTTATTGTTTAATGATGCTTTATTTGTGTTTTCTTAATCTAATTTCATGTTATTTTACTTCACCCTGTGAAGGTAAAAGTACCTTGGCTTGTACATTAGGTCGAGAGCTCCACACAAGAGGGAGGCTTTCATATGTTCTTGATGGTGATAACTTAAGACATGGTCTAAACAAGGATCTTGGCTTTAAAGCTGAAGATCGTGCTGAAAATATTCGCAGAGTTGGTAAGTATCCCCTGAACACAGAAATTTTGTTTGTAAATTTAACGAAGTTCTCATGAACTCTAAAATATGATTAAAAAATAACCATGCTTATAAAATATGTTGTGCTGTTATTTTACATTTTCCAGCCATTAGTACTTGACATTTAGTTTCAACTACTTTGAGCAGGTGAAGTAGCAAAGCTATTTGCTGATGCAGGCCTAGTGTGCATTGCAAGTTTGATATCTCCATATAGGAGAGATCGTGATGCTTGTCGTGCATTATTGCCAGATGATAGTTTTATTGAAGTAAGGCATTCTTCTTAGTTTAGTTTGCCTCTAGTGAACATAACTTCCTCATGGGTTTTAGACTTTAGTTATGACCTTTCACCAAACACCTGTGAACTTTTGCAGGTTTTCTTGAACATGACTTTGGAATTGTGTGAAGCAAGGGATCCAAAGGGCCTTTATAAGCTTGCTCGTGCAGGAAAAATAAAGGGTGAGGTTCTCATATAATGCTTGATGTCCAAAATGAAAATAATTAACAGTGCTTAACTGCTTACTGTTTCAATGTGTCTTGTCATGTTGAGAAAATAGGTACAAAAGTGAATTGTTTTAAAATGTATATTACTTTTTCTGACTTACTTGTAATGGCAGAATCGCAGCCTGACTTGAATTATTACGCTACCAAACTGAATTACATTATGCATGTTTTTGGGAAAAACACCCAAATAGGAAAAAGCCATATACGGTCATTATCCAAGTCTTAAAATCACCCATTCCATAAGGACCATGACTTGTAATTGCAGGCTTGCAGCCATGTTAAAATGTGATGATGCACATACTGTTATAGTCTGAAAGATGAATACAATGCTGGCCATCTGTTGTAGCCAGGTTCTTCCACTGTGTAATGGCATTACATCTAGGTAGTGTGTGAGCATCCTTTGTAGGTTAGGTTCTGTCACTATGCTTTTACTGCTCAGTTAGCCATTACAACATCAGAGTTGGCTCAAATTCTGTCTGATTTCCTTGTAGTTTATTTGAACTTTTGTCTTGTGAGTTTCTAGGAGCTGCATCGTTGTCACCGTGCTTATTTTTAATGCTAAAAACAAAAGCAGTTGAACTGGTCTATTTTGACTCTGGACTGTGGAGACACCAGGTTGGTATAGGCTTGTTGCTCCGGTACTTGAAAATCATTTTTTTTGGGTGCCTGTATGTGCATTTGTAAGTTGGATTGAGTTTTCTAGTTGAGGATGGAAAATAAAAGGAAGAATAAACTTGGAAGTTTCTTTTTGCCTCTCGTACTCTTGTGTTAGTCGAAGCATCTTATGAACACTAAAGCAAGTTCCCTTGTGGGCAGACAATCTTCAATCTACTTTTTTCAGCCTGTCTTATTATATCATGTAGAACTGACTCATGCTTCAAGCTGTAACTATGTGTTATTGCAGGTTTTACTGGAATTGATGACCCTTACGAACCACCATTAAATTGTGAGGTACATCATAATATAATATTTGCTATCATCTTCACATGCTGAAAGTGTGCATTATTAAGGTGTTAATATAATTATTTCTTTTGGTTCACATATTAAATCAGTGGCCTCACTGAAGCTCTAGAGATCAAAATGTTATTGGCATTTATTGATTGCATTAGGAAAACAGAGCATGATTCCTCATTTTATTTTTATTGTAACATAATCAAATCATGTAGGATCAAAAGCATGCTTTGCATGTGAAATAACAAATGATAAATTTGCTTGTTTCTTGGGAAGGATAATAGTGGGTAGCAAACGTTAGATTATGATTATTGCTACACTAGTTGAATGCATAAGATGATCTTTACTGTGTTCCATAAAAAAAAGATGATATTCACTATAAATACTTCATCCAAAAGTTGAATTGACAGCTGCGCATGACACATAAATTGATAATTCTCGGTTGTTGTCTTTTTAGTACAGCTATGTCTATAAGAACTAGATCATGATTTCGTCATATTCTCTACCGTACCCTTTTCATGAAGTTGCCAGTTGCCACTATTTGTCCTTTGACAAGAAGTATGAACGGGTTGCTTTCGTTACAGATTGAGATCAAGGAAGTGAATGGTGTATGCCCTTCACCTTCTGACATGGCGGGACAAGTGGTTACTTATCTTGAGGAGAAAGGCTTTCTGCATGAGTAGATGGAATCCATCAGGCCATCGTTGGAGATTTTCTACTAGCTAGACTAGTGCAGAATATGTCAAAGTGCTGGCAGGGTTTCTTCTGTGCTTGTTTAGACTGATTGCGTGCGTTGATCTGGCCACCCGTATTTTCGGTTTTTTTTTTTGTTGCACAAGTAAATTTGCTGTGCAATGACATTCAGAATAGTGTAGTATGTTCCTAATTTATTTAACCTATAATTTAGTTGTAAAATGCTAATATCCACTTGTGGTGGTGCTGATGTGACTATCATTATCGGGGATGATACAACTTCTTTTAAGCTATCCTTTTCTTCTATTTTTGCAGTGTTGACTTGTATACCATTTTAATTAGGGAGATACCCGCGCTTGGACGTTCGATCACTGTTCATCCCATCGGACGACTCTTGCAACATTTTTTTTCTACGTGTGCAATATTTTTTTCCGACGTGTGCAACATTTTTTTTAACGCTTGCAACATTTGTTTACTGTAGCAAATTTCACTGTTTGTCGAAGAAAAATGTTGCACGTGTTGGTAAGAAATGTTGCACGTGTATAAAAAAAATGTTACAGTGTATTCGAAAATTTTGAACGTCTGGACACAAGTCATTAGATTTTAATTATGGGCAGACTAGGGAGCTGTCAGGTACGTCATAGCCTTATCGGAGTTGCTTTTTTTCCTAGCTCCCAAAATACTTTTTTCGGCAAGTTTTTCTACCAAGCATTCATACCTTTGCAAGTTCACAATTTACCACGTTGATTTGTCACTTAATTAATCACTTTCACTCATTTAATCACTTAATTAAGTCACTAGCTATGTGACTTTGATTAATTGAGTGGCTAATTAAGCCACTATCGAAGTACCACACCTTAGTACCTCCGTAACGAGCTGCGATAGCTCAGCAGGTCATTGCTGTTGAGCTCGTGCTGAGCGGTAGATGACTTGCCGAGCTACTACCATACTAGAATGTGCTGTTGCGGTATAGGAGCATGACAAGTGATACATGGTGTCTTCCGCGTTTTACACGATTGAGAAGTGGACTACTTTTACAAATTTATCTAGGAGGTCATATTTAAAAAAAAAAACAAGGCGCTATGCAGCAGGTGGCATGCTAAGCCACTATCGCAGTACAAGAGCATGATAGGTAATACATGTCGTCTGTTTACGTGGTGTCTTCCGTGTCTTCCACGATCGAGAAGTGGGCTATTTTTACAAATTTATCCAAGAGGAGGCTAGATTTTTTTTAAAAAAAAAACAAGGCGCTGTGAGGCAGATGACCTGCTAAGCCACTATCGCAGTATAAGAGTATGATAGGTAATATATGTCGTCTGCTCCTCCTTCAGTGATTGAGCGAGGGGCTAGATTTTTTAAAAAGAAAAGTAAGGGAAAAAAAACAAAAAATTCGCCTTGTCGCACACCTGCCTCTCGCGCTAGACAACCTTGCTCCGTTAGCTTCGGCCCACCTTGCTCGGTCTCGTCCGGTCTTCCTGGGCTGCTAGGCTTTTACGGACCAAGTGCGCGGCCGAGCGGAGTCCTACCCACCTTGTTCGGTCCCCGAGGCCTTCGTGGTCGCTAGGAATTTGCAGCATCCATGAGATGTGGCCATGTGGGCGCATCAACCGCGGGCCCACGAAAGCATACGATGTGAATGCGTGGAAGCGTCTAGGAATGCTAAGCGCACACCACAAAATTTTATAAGTTTTGGAAAAAAAGGTTCGAACAAAAGTTACACACTAAATTACCATCTTTGGTCCCAGTAAATTATGTACATAAATTTAAAATTACTATCATTTTTGGGAATCTGAAATGGTTAAACAGACAATCATTTGCTCCTAGTTACCATACGCAATTTTAGCAAATTACCAGCCTAAGATAAAAAAAATTACATCAATTTTGTGAAACAGACAATCAGTTGCTCCTAGTTACCATGTGCAATTTTAGCAAATTACCAGCCTAAGATAAAACAAATTACATACATTTTGTGAATTTGAAAATGCTAAAAAAAAGTCGCCATCAGTTCACACTAAACTACCGTGTGCAGTTCTAGAAAATTGCCACCAGGTCTATAAATTTGAAAAGGTTTAAAAGTAACAACCATAAGCTGCACGCTAAGTTACCATATGAATTTCTAGCAAATTACCAGCCTAAAAAATTGCCATCACTTTTATGAATATGAAAAAGTTCAAAACAAATCGCATTAGTTGCACCGTAAGCTACCATATGTATTTTTAACAAATTACCACTATGAGATCAATCAATTTTTTGATTTTAAAAAAGAGTTCAAAAAATCACCATCTAGCAGCAAGTTATCATCCTAATTTCAAAAATTGCCATGGATTTTATAAATTTCAAAAAGATTTAAAAACTACCATTAGTGTTACACCCTGAATTGCCATATGTATGTATTCCCAATAAATTACCAACCGAAAAATTAGAAGAAAATACGATGTGATAGGTTGAATGAGAGAATGCCAAAAGCAATTACAACAGATTAGGCGCGAGAAGAGCGCTGGCACGGTAAAAAAAAAATTCGAATCCAGCTGTCCTAAGTTACGCTTCTCCCAAGGAGATTGCTTTGCTTTTCATTTGATTCCCCTCCGTCGTTCTGGGTGCCATCCATATACTGCTCATGTCTCCATAAACTGGGCTAAGGTGATAAAAAGTATGATACGAGCGAATATCGCTTTTTTATATTCTAATCTATATTTTTTTGAATTTAGAATCGATACAGACTAGTCGGATTAGGATACGAATCCTAATTATTCGAGATCTGAGATCTGAGACGGATATGTGATGGATTAGAAATGAAAAAGAGATATAAAGATATATGGATAATATATATATATATAGACTAATATATATATATATATATATATATATATATATATATATAGAATTAAACCATACGAGTACAAGACCATAGTAGCAAGTTATACATCAATCAAACCCAATGAACATCATATGAAGAATATGCTACTTTATGATCACTAGAACCAACTAATTGTCAATATAAATGGGTTAGAAACAACGTGATGAAATGAGTTGGACCTTGCTAATATTTGAATAAGAAAAATTTAGAATTTCAATCTGAATAGAAAAAATCCGGATATCTAGATCCTATTCTATATTTACCGATTACTCTGTATCCGATTCTGTATTTGGATTCAAGTATCCAAATCTTCTCTTGGATTTGGTCGGATAGTCAAATTCGATCTTGACCGAACCCGGTCCCAGATCAGGTGAAAAATATCCAATCCGTTTTCACCCCTAACTAGGCTTAATAGAAACCCAATCCCACCAGTTATCAAGATCCTGCATGTCGCAACCCATGCCATGCTCCCTTTGTCTACTGACACATGTATAAGACTACCACAGTTTGAACTATTCTCTTATCTAGCTCGCTGCAGCTCATTTTGTAGCCACACGAACGTATTTGTAAAAATAGCTCACTCCCGTGAAAAGACATGGCAGATGACATATATCCCCTGTCATGCCTAGGGAGACAGGAGGTACCCTACTTGCACGTGCACGCTACTAGGCATGTATGTGCCCCATGCCACCTCGCTCCCTTGCCACATGCGTGCCACTTCGCTGCCCCCTTCGTCTTTGCCTTACATCTGCTCATACTGCAGCTCGCAGCACTTCCTGCTGCTGCGCTTTGTCGTGTTGTAGCGGCTCTTGCTCGGTTCAAGCTTCGAGAGCGACAGGATATCGTATCCCTACCATGTCTTCCGTGGTGAGAGAGGATGTTATTTTGGCAAAATTTGGATTAAGGAGCTAGATTTTGGCAAAATTTGGATTAAGGAGCTATATATATATATATATATATAAGCCTTTTTCATACTTTCGGGAGTACATACTCCCACCTCTAATATACCACTTAAATAAATACTTTATACTCTTTTATCACTTTCAGTATACTCCAATAATAATTCTAAGATACTCCAATGCGACATGACTAAAAAATTTCATTAAAGCCCTTTATTTTTTTGCTACATACCCTTTTCTATATGTAAAAAGGAATACATAAACAAATTATACTATAAAGGGTGAACTTTAATGAAATTTTTAGTGGAACTCAATTTGGAGTATCTTATAGTCAGTATTAGAGTATACTCAAAAGGATAAAAAGGTATAGCAATATCATTTAAACGGTATACTGGAGGTGAGAGTACGTACACCCAGGAGTATGAAATCATTTTCCTATATATATATCTTTTACTCCCGGGAGTAATTACTCCCACCTCTGAAATACCACCTAAACGAACTTAAAATACTTCTTTATCACTTTGGGTACACTCATACACTAATTATAAGATACTCCAATGTGAGCCGCATGAAAAAATTGCAAGGGAGTCCATAATTTTTAGCGTATTTTGCAAATACCTTCATATACGCGTATAAAAAGGAGTATGTCCAAAAAAAATATGCATACCACCTCTGAAAAAATATACATACCACCAAGATGATTTTATATACTCGTATACTACATGTACATACCCTCCGTCGCACGAGATACCCCATACGTTGTGAGATACGGCATAGGGAGTAATTACTCCCGGGAGTAGAAAAGAGGCTTCCTATATATATATATAGGCAACGTATCTTGTGCACATAGGTTTTCTCGTGTACACGCCGTGCACACCAACTAACAAAAGTCACGAACAATTCTGAAAAAATTATAGATATACTTCATAGATTACTCTACTTATGTATAAAATTGTAGGTTCAAATTCATTATATATCAAGAGTTACAAAAACGAGAAAATTCTGACAAGTTTAAAAAGTTTAAACTTGTTAACATTTTCTCTTTTTTGTAACTCTCGATATATAATGAATTTGATCTTGAAACTTCATATATAGGTAGGGCAATCTATGAAGTACATATAAAATTTTTTTCAGAATTTTTCGTGACTTTTGTTAGTTGGTGTGCACGGTGTGTACACGGGAAGACCTGTGTGCACATGATACGTTGCCATCTATACTAATTACTCTTATAAGAGACGTGAGCTAAGGCAATCGTGTGTCTAGACGAGCGCGTGATTTGGTGTTTAATTAACATAAGGAAATATCTGCGCGGTAAATTACCCAAACTACTACTCCCTCCATTCGTTTTTATAAGATGTGCTTTCATGCTTGTCCATTTGACAGTTGCACAAATATTAAAATATCAATGAATGGTAAATGGTGATTACTTACCATTTCACTTGCTTCAAAATTTGTACAACTTGTATTAGAAGGAAAGCATTGAAACACTGCTCTTTTTACCACGCTTATTTTGACTTTGCACATAGATTAATGTTACGTTTAAATTGAGAAAGGTATAAAAGAAAATGACTTAAATAGCCCCACTTAATTGTCTTGGAAGATGATAAATATATGTTGTGTGAGTGGTAACGAATAAATGCATATGGTTGAGACAGAATAAATATGTGTATAGAAGAAAAGACCTTATTAAATCTATATGCAAGTCTTATATTTGTGAACAAGATCATTAAAAAAATAAGTCTTATAAAAATAAACGGAAGGAATATATATTTGCATTATCTGAAACTAATGCTGCTTTTGATATGTGGCCATGTGGGTAATGCGCATCTCTTGAAAGGTTTGTTTGGTCAACTCAAGGTGGTTGGGTCATAAGATTGCCGCCTTTGCTCGGTTTAGTTTTGCTTGTCCGCATCAGCAAAGCGCGAGAATGATTTCAGGCGAAGCACTGCGCCCGCAGATTGGTTCTGTGCACTGCAACGATTTCTGGCGTCATGCGAGAACGGTTGACCGGGCCCTTGTGCCGTTGGACATTTGGATAGGGCAACGGTAGAGCGGGCTGCAAAACTGCAACACGTGCGGTTTTCTCACAGGGTCAATCCATCCCTGTCAGCCCACAAATGATTCAAGAGGGATACGGCACCTTACGTCTTACGACGACCGATCTATCAAGTATTCAAGTACCAAGAGACGACCATGCCCCTACCAGATCCGCCCCGAGCTCTGTACACTTTGTACGGGGCACAGCCATCTCCAGGCAAGATGGACGATTGTCCGACCAGGTTTACCAGCGACAAGCAGTGCAACTTCGGTGTAAAATCTAGTTGCTGTCAGGTCCTACAAATGCTGCCTCTTCCTGAATAAGCGCTTGGATATATACGGATAGATAGATTTGGCTATGCTTCTAAAATCTGTCGCTGGCTCCGGGCGCAGCACGGGTCAAAACACGGCGGCGGCACGCGAGAAAACGAACGAAGCCGCCATCCCGCAGGCTGCGCGCGCGGCGGCGGAGGCGACGACCGGCACGTGTGCACTGCTCCAGGCCTCGTCTTCTCCACCCCACCTTACCCGCGTAATTAATGACGTAATAAACTCCCGCGCGCGCGCACGCACGCTCCCTTCCCCGAAACACCTCTCCACCGCTTCGACTTGAACCCGCACTCCACGCAAAACAAAAACCCGCGCGAAAACCGCACGCAAACGGCGCAGCCCCCAAACCAAGCAAACCGTTCCGTCCAACCAGCCGAGCAAACGCACGGGTCGAACACGACGAGAGGGAGGAGGCATCGCGCGCAGGAGAGAAGGGGTAGATGGTGTTCAGCAGCGCGTGGCTGGTGGCGGCGGCGCGCGTCCCGGCGGAGCTGTGCCAGCGGCCGCCTCGCCCGGGGCGGCGGCGGCTGCGGGCCGACGAGGTGCTGCGCGCGCTGTTCCTGCCGCCGGTCCAGGAGCTCGAACGACTGGCGGGTTGTCTCTTCCAATTCTTCTGCCTGCCCCTGCCGGACTACTACGTGCCGGGATCCGGCCGCGGCGGCTGGGTGGCGCGGCCTCCCGGCCCCGTGCTGTACAGCTACCGGAGGTCCCACTCGCTCTCGTCGTCGTCGTCATCGTCGATGTCCTCGTCGGAGTACTATTATTACTCGGACGATTAAGAAAGCAGAATGCTATGGTCCATCGTCCTGTGTTTGTTTCAGGTGTCGTCTTTGTTTGTTCGATTCTTTGGAAAACTGTACATATTGGTGCGTAGCGAGAAATTAAGATGATTTTTTCCCATGATTATGTTGGATAAGATTGTTTTGTTCCTGCAATTTGAGGTGACTGATGGTTTTTCTTTAACTTCATAATAAAAAATCGCAGGCTGAGCCTTACTCGGTTGGTGGAAGCGTGCGATCCATATCCTGCCCGCCCGAGTTTGAGCACAGCTCGACGCAGACGTGCACTGTGCAGTGTGCAAGCATGTGTGTGCGCGTGTGTATGTGAGGTGTGTGTATGTATTTGTAAGGCAGTGTTTGTTCACTTTTTTTAATGAATGTTAGAGTTTCTGACTTTTTTTTAAAAAAAATCAAAAATCGAAGTGCAGAATAGATGTCTTCTGCCCTTCATGTATATATAACTGGGTGCCATCCAATGCGAAAAGATGCATTTGGACGAGAATAATTGGGCCATTTTTTGTTCGAACTGGGGCAATGTTCGTTGCAACAAGAACATCCGCCATTTAATGAAGTGCGGATTATTACTAGTTCCCCCTTTCAATACTTGTTTTTTTCAACGGAAACATTTTCAATATATATATGCACATGACGGTAGGTGCCAGGGAGTTAATGAATTTTCGGTTTTGGTGCATATTTTCTTACGCTCATGTTTCAAACATAGGAATCTCGTATGATTTTTGCAGGAGCCTTTAAAAATCCTGCCATGTCTCCATGTCGAGGGCTCATTTGGAATGTACAAATACATGCATGGGAACGAGTTGTTTTAAAGCTAAGGAAATTTGAAGCAAAAATGTTTCTTGCGTGCGCGCCCACAGAGAGAGAGAGAGAGAGAGAGAGAGAGATTGAAATTACGTTGAACTTCTCCATGGATTTTTATTGTGAGGGTTGAACTCATGTCAAGAAAAACCAGAGGAAATGAAAGTTCCAAACCATTGGAAAATTTTCCATAGTATGGAACTCCAGTCTGACGAGTTCTGTAAAAACACTCTCAAACTGAAAAAGTTCCCTAAAAATAATTTGCTCCAATGCGCCCTTAAATAGGCCCAAATGAATTTCAAAGATTGTTTACACGTATTCACAAGTTCAGTTCTTCCGGGAATGAAGAAAAATTTCGGGGCCTAAAGTATCTGGGCCCATTATTACTTTCTAAAAGGCTTAAATTAACAAATGCAGAGCTCGAATTAAGTATCAGTGCCACTAACTGCAGGATCTTAATCATATGGGCCGCTAACTGCAGGATCTTAATATATGGGCCTTTCACAAGACGAGACGACGAGGAAGAGGTTCTACGGGCGGTCCAATCGCTGCCAGCCGATAAGGCTCCTGGCCTGGATGGCTTCACGGCGGCTTTCTACAAACAGTGCTAGGAAACGGTTAAAAATGACATTATGGCAGTGCTACACTCGCTCCACAACAGACATTTAAATAACTTTGCGCTCATAAACTGCGCCTCAATTGTGCTTATTCCAAAGAAGGAAGGAGTGGGCGGCCCAGGTGATTATCGACCTATCAGCCTCATTCACTCTGTTTCAAAGATCTTGTCCAAGGTGCTCGCCCTTCGCCTGTCCTCCCACATTGATGCTCTCATATCGGCATCCCAAACTGCTTTCATCGAAGGACGAAGCATTCAGGAAAACTTCTTAGCCGTCCGCTGTCGCGCGCGCCACTATAACCAGACGCGGACGCCGGCCCTCATGATGAAGCTAGACATCACCAAAGCTTTCGACTCGGTATCTTGGGAATACCTGCTATACCTGCTACAAGCCCGGGGCTTCGGCACGCAATGGCGTCTTTGGATCTCCAGCCTTCTCGCGACTTCCTCGTCTTCTGTGCTCCTAAACGGGATTCCTGGGCCTTCGATTCTTCATCATCGAGGGCTCCGGCAGGGCGACCCCCTATCGCCATTCCTTTTCGACCTAGCTATTGATTCACTCCACTACCTCCGCACCAAGGCAACGGAAGAAGGCATTCTTTCGCCATTGAGAGGCTGCGCACCGTCGCACCGTCTTTCTCTTTACGCTGACAACGCTGTTATCTTCCTCAAACCGGTAAAGGAGGAGCTTCAGGCCATCATCTCAATCTTGGAATGCTTCGGACAAGCGTCTGACCTTCGCGTCAATATGCAAAAGAGCTCCATCGCCGCCATCCAATGCCAAAATATCGACCTACAGGACATTCTTCAACCTTTCTCGGGCGCAATAGCTCACTTCCCGACCAAATACTTGGGTATGCCTCTGGCCCTCGGACGGCTTCGCCGAGTCCACCTGCAGCCCATCCTGGACAAGATCGCGAGGCGCCTGGTAGGATGGCAGACTAAGCACTTAACCATCGGCGGGCGGCTCACTCTAGTCAAATATGTGCTCACCTCCATCCCGATATACGTGCTCACGGTATTAAAGACACCTAAGAAATTCATTGCTGACATTGACAAGATGAGACGAAGGTTCCTATGGGCGGGCAACGCGCCAGCGCACGGTGGGAACTGCAAGGTGCAATGGGCAAAGGTTTATCGTCCTCTCATCTACGGTGGCCTTAGGGTGCTTGACCTCGACAGATTCACGTGGGTGCTAATGCTGCGTTGGCTATGGCTTAAGTATTCCAATTCGCAAAGACCATGAACCGGCCTTGCGCTTCCCTGCGATCGAACGGACCAACAGCTATTCTTGTCGGCCACCACAATCGCCATCGGAAACGGCCGTCTCGCTACTTTCTGGACATCTAGATGGCTGAACGAAAGAGCGCCTTGCCAAATTGCGCCGCTGCTTTATGGCCATGCCAGGCGGAAAACAAGATCGGTGGAGAACGCGCTGCAAAACAACAACTGGATCCGCGACATTCGTCACCAGCTCAACCCGACTCTTCTACTGAAATTCATTCGCCTGTGGTCCGCCATTCAGTCAGTTCCTCTCCAACCACACTTGGAGGACATGATCACTTGGTGCCGCTTCGATGGGGCTTACTCGCTTTCGGTGCGTCTTGCCTTCAATTCGGTAAAGCATCCTAACGACTTTCAAACACAATTTGGGCGGCTTGGGCACCTAGCGCATCAAAATTTTCTTCTAGCTCGCCAACAAAACCGCATCTCGACAATAGCGGCGACTTCAACTCGAGATTGGCCGTCGAGATTACATCACATGTCTTTGCGGAACACAGAGCGGCCTCCCATCTTTTCCTACAATGCAAGGAAGTTCGACGCATACGGCCCTCCATTGTGGCTTGGATTCGAGTGCCGTCCCTCCACCTAGACCGCTGGAGCCATGGGGTGGACCTTCAAGATTGGTGCTCGCTGAACGCATACTTTCTGTCTGACGGCCGGGAAGGGCTCAAATCCATCATTATCCTAACCTGCTGGCACTGGTGGAAAGAGCGAAACAATAGAGTTTTTCGCCACGAATGGACGAATCATGATCAAATCCTGCAGTTAATCAAGGACGACACCATCTCTCAGGCTGGTGCAGGAGCGTCGAAGCTCCAGTACCTTCTAAGGAGTCTCTAGTCAAAGTCCTCATCTTCCTCCCCCCCCCCTCCTCCTTGGGTGCGGCCTTCGCACCTTATAATACTTTTCTTGTAATCGCACTCTTTCTCCTCGTCTAATATACTCACGGCGGCTGCCGTTTTCAAAAAAAAAAAACACAAGACGGGACGACGGCCCATAAATAGCCCAATTCGATCCCGCTTACACAATTACGCGCCGTGTCGGGTGGCAGTGCAGGCGAACCAACTCCCGCGAAAAGCGAACCGGAAACTACCCGGAGAGGCCATCGCAGCCGTCCACCTCCACCGCCGACCAGATCTAACGGCCATCGCTCACGGACACCCTCCAAAAGTAATCCGAACTCGTATCCTAATCAACAAGTCACCCTCCCGAAGGAAGGAACCCCACCTTCTTTACTCTTCCTTCACTTCGCGTGCAGCAAACGCGATCGCGAAGCAACGAATCGGAATCAAAACTTGGAAGAAGAAGAAGAAGAAAAACTCTAGAAAATCGCCGTCGGATTCGTCTTCCACCTCGTCGCCGGCTTCGACGCCCTCGAACCCCAGCCCCGTCCGATCCGCCGGCGATGCAGCACGGCAGCGGCGATTACGCGTCCTCAGCCACCGGGGGCCACTACTACCCCCACCAGTACGCGCCCCCCGGCACGAATCCCCACCCCGCTGCCACGGACGCCCAGATCCCGGGGGGCTACGCCTCCGCGCCGCCCTACTCCCTCGAGGGCTACCCCGACCAGCCGCCCTCCGCCCCGTCCTACTCTGAGCCGCCCCAGTACGCCGGGTACCAGCCCTACAACCCCACGCCCTACCCCCCGGAGCCCTCGCCGTCCCCGTACTACACCTATCCGCCGCCCACGCAGCCGGCTCCCGCAGCGGAGCCCAACCCCCCACCGCTGCCCTACGACGCCCCGTACTACGGAGGTGGCTACCAGCCGCCGGCCGCGGGGTACGGCGATGATGATTACCTGAACGAGGGCGCATACGCGTATAGCGGCGACGGCGGCGCCGAGCCGTACGGTGCGCGCGGCACCGCACCGACGCGGTCAGGAGCTGCGATGTTTGATGACTACGGGCGGTCGATTGGACTCACATCGGGAGGAGATGAGCAGCCGCGGAGCGGCGGTGGCGCCAGTGGGGGTGGGAGCTTTGGGAAGATTGCGAGGGCTGTTCCGAAAGCAGAGACCCATGAGGATGCGAGTGGTGGTGCGCAGAAGTTTCGGGTTAAACTTCTGCCGGAGGGTGCCGGGAGCCCTACTGATGTGCTTTGCCAGGTACAACTTCATTAACGATATATAAGATTGATCAAATTATGCATCATAGGTATAATTTTTAGGGTCATGGTATTTGAATTTTTGGGATTATACTAGATTGCCCGCTACTTACCTTTGGGAGTTCTAGTACGCCTTTTTACTGTATTAGGTAGTTGTTCCAAATCGATGATAAGGATGGTCATTATGATACATGAAGTGTGTATTTATTGTGCTGTTGCAGATTGGTCTGGATGGAATTCGCATGGTTGATCCCAGCACAAGCATGACCCTAAGGATTTATTCCCTCGATAAACTGACGAGATGGGAGGTAATTGGAAAAGCAAAAGATTATGCATATATTATCTTAACACAAATACACAATGGTGGGGTTACTCAAATGGTTTATTACTGTGCTTATTTTAGGTTTTAGATTCAACTGTATTTGCATTTTGGGCGAAGACTTCAGTGGATATTGAACCAAAGCGAATAAGGCTGAAGTCAAACAGCTATACCTCCAATACTTTGCTTGACACTGTGACGGCTGCAACAGTGCAGGTGCTGCAACAACACCATTTTTTCTTGTCACTATCAATGCTTAGCCACATGTTTCTATTCAAAACAATTTAAATCTGTCTGTTTAATGCCTTAATTTCATTATAGTTGTGCCTTTTGTTTTATTCGTCAGTGTTATTTCATATTTGAACTATATCTGTAATAAGAAGGCAAATGATTTAATCTAGTCAGTTAGCCATGCTGCTGTGTTGTGATGGTACTTCGTCTAGTTCATTTTACCTGTCGTTTTAGGTTCATGCACATAGAACAATTATAAGTTGTTAATTTCTCAGTTTGACATGGTTTGCCTTTGTCTCGTTTTGACATTGTTTAACGTTTTGCGCATAGAATTAGGGGAATTTGGTGGAAAATGTTGCTTAGAAAATCCAAACCAGCAAATATTTGCAAACCAAAACTAGCAATAATGGCATATATATTTTGGATTTGAGGTGGGTAGTAATAATAAAAAGATGACTTGTGTTACAAATGTACCACTTTTCAGTAACATTACTGGATATCTAAACCCATCTCATTATAATGAATAAAATGGAATGCCAGTCTTCAGTTTTTAAAATTTTTTGCAAGAAATATAGTCTCCGTGTAATGTTGGTATCGGCCAATTTGATTTAAATGCTGAAAGCTTTGAATTATCCTGCTTGACAGAGTATTTTGTTCAGTGGATCATTCATACATGCATGAATTAAGCATTTTTTTTTACTCTGTGACTATAAAATTAGTTTAAGGAGATTGGTGATGATGTAAGAAGCAAAGGAACTGTGGATGCTGGTAAACCCTTGGTACAGTCAAATGAGAAGAAGAAAGGTTTTGATTGGATGTTTGCAAAACCTGTTGATGAAGTGAAAGACCATTGGGTAAGTTGAGCTGAGCTGCTGCAATAGTCAGTTATTACATGTTAATTACAAGTACCATTTTAGTTTAATTATTTGTTTGCTTGTGTTGTTCCGCATGGTTTTTTTTTTTATATTTTTGAATTGTTGGCTCTACCCGGTTACATGCATGTACTTGGCTCCTTGACTCACCCTTTGCTTGAGAATATACCTTCTAACCATTTCATCAGATCATATTCATCCCTTTAATTCTATTATCTCTACGTTAGTATTTAAGAATGTTGTTCTAACCTCTTCTTGTCAGTTTTACCATCTTGTATTGGAATCTCATTTAACCATATTATTATGTTATTCTGCCTCTCCCGTTCTTTCGTCACATGGGGTAATATGCTTAATTTACCTTTTGTCTCTTCTAGGTTCCAGATGAGACTGCCAAGAAGTGCCAATCATGTGGTGTTGATTTTAGTCCTTTCAATCGGAGGGTAATATATACATAATCATTGTTCATTATTGCTGCACAGATGAAGTTTTAATGTATTGAGATGAGTTTTTTTTCCAGCATCATTGTAGGAACTGTGGTGAAATCTTCTGTGACAAATGCAGTCAAGGAAGAATTGCGCTGACAGCTGATGATAATGCTCCACTTGTCCGAGTTTGTGATAGATGCATGGTACATTCTGCTAGTTGTTGCTTCTTTCTTTATTTCTTTTTATATTAAATGAACTTACTGTAATGTTAATGTTAGTTAAATTGTGAACAATACCAGCCTTATTTAGCTGTTGCTTTTTTGTCACTAGCCATTTATAGAAAGGATTGCATTGTTAAGTCTGTTACGGCTCTTTAACGCTTTCTGCATTGCTTAGCACATTCCCTATACATGTGCTAGTTGAATATTCTATAGCTAAGGTTATTTGGTTATTATAGCTGTGTAATGAATTGCTACTGATTAATTATGCTTCAAACATGTACTCGATGATTGTGTTGATACCAACCTAATCTAATACAAACTGAGTGGATCAAATTCTTGGCTGTGACTTATATTTCTGCTTGTAGCATTATTTGCATATGTTTTACTTATTACTAATTAGTTTATCAGCTCTACTCTGCAGCATTTCATGGCACCAAATGCTATTTGAGTTTTGAATGGTGATGTATTGAAACTATGCTTAGCGGTGTGTGGAATTGTTATGTCATTTGTTCATAATAATTTTTTCTCTCACACAGGCAGAGGTCTCTCAAAGGCTTAGCATTGCACAGGAAGCTTCAAACAGATCTGCCACAGTGCAAAGTCATGAAGATCTTGCAAGGAAACTTAAGGTCATATTCTAAGTGACTCTTCCTGTGATACATTCATTTAAGTGGCATGTACACTTGAAGAATTAATTAGGCCCTTTTCGTTTGAAGGTTAAGTGACCAAAATTTGGTCATGTTGGCTGGATTTGGCATGCATTGGTTTGCTGCCAAAATTTGTTCATGTTGTCCCAGTTCATTTTTTTACCAAAACCTAGCTAGATCATGGGTGGCCAATTTCATAATGACATTTTGGCAGTCCCAAACACATTGATAGAGCAAAAGTTGCACTAACCAAACAGACCAGTAAGAGCAGCATTTGTGTTTACCAGTCATAAGTCATAACTGGTCATATAGCTGTTGTAAGTTGTAACTTTGTCCATTGGATCAGAAGCTATGATAGCATTTACGAGATGCAGGACTAACCTACCTGCTAGCTGTAAGTTGCTAATTTTGGCTCATTTCGATTCATCAACTGAACTAAATAAGAGTTGTGAAGTTAGAAAAGGGGCGTTATTCCTTGAAGTGCCTTCAAGGACATAACGTCTATCTTTTCTTTTTGCAATATATCATAGTTGTGTACAAGACCAAGGGAAATTGTATTAAACGTGAAGCTCAAATATGATATGTCATAAGTTATTTTATGACATCCATGATTTTAACAAATTTATTCTTCGGTCAACAGGAGGAAATGGAGAGAAATCGCAAGTCTTCAGGTACTTCCTTGTTTTTAATCTGTAAGAGTTCAACTTACGTAGGCAATAGTATGTCAAAATTCTGAAATTTCTGCTGTAAAAGGTTCAACATCTGGAGTTGGACCTGGAACCAGAATGAGGGAGGTTGCCTGCCCTACCTGCACGGTCCATCTTCAGGTCCGTAACAGATTTTAGGCAATGTAGTATAGCTCAAATTTAAATGCTCTTAATGATGGTTCATTTGGTCCCTAACATATTAATGTGATGTGGAATTGCAGGTTCAGGTTCCATCGTCCGGCTCTGAAACAGTGGAGTGTGGTGTGTGCCAGCATGCTTTCCTTGTCAGTGCGAATTGATACGCAGGGAGACAGCACGCTATAGCAAATTATTCTGTTAATAACACTTTATTTTTTTTCCTACTCTATACAAAATAAGCGTGTGTTCAACTTGTAGATCTTTGTGTTGGTGATCACGATAGGATATATTTATTTTTCTTGTACATGAGTGAATTCTGAGTATTGTTGCCGAAAATGCTGGTTGTTTGTGAAGCAAGAGAACACATCGGTGAAGACATGCGTCACACGTATATCAATCTTAACTGAAGTTCGATCATGCTTCATTTTTAACAGCTTATGTGCTCTCTCAGAAAACAAGTGTGCGCTCAAACAACGCCGTTTGTCAGACATGATTCACTAGGCCAAAATCCTGAAGAATCAGTGCCGGTTTTGTTTCATAATTTGTGTTAGGAAGCACCTAGCATAAGGTTGTTCTGAACTTCTGATTCTCGTTTGTGACACATCTTGCGAGGCAAATGTACTTGATTGGCTTTTACGCTCGTTTCAAGACAGAAACTGAACATGAGATCCAAATGAGCCAAGTTGGAGCATGCATGTCGCGGTAGCAAGAACAGAAAACCAGTTCACCTGCTTGTTCGACCTATCCATCATATCTCTGGACGCGACAATCCTCGCGGATCTGACAACTTGTTGCCATCGAATGATCGGACGAACGAACCCCATGGACCGGCCCAACCAGCTGTATCTGCACACGCTTCACGGTGTGATTAGCTTGGAGAAACTTTTCAGTGTTCCATCCAGGCAAGGGCATGGCACGCAGAAGGAAAGGATAGCAGATCCATGTATGTGACTGGTATCCATGGACGAAACCACGCAGCGTGGACCGCAAAACGCAAAGAAGCCGCATCCTCTGCCTAAAAAACGAACTCCCTCCGCTAATAAAAAATTGTTTTGAAAGTTGATATGGTCTAATAGCTCCAAAAATATAATTTTGATCACTAATTTTTATTGTGATATATTTACAAAAGCCAATAAAGCTATAATATTATGGTATGATAGCACTTCTCGAGACGAATCTACCTACATAATTTTTATGTATTCAATCTAAATGTTTAAAAATTGTTGGTAACTAGATCTTTGAAAGTTTAACTACATGGACCTTCTAAGTAAAATTAAAGGCACTGCTTTATCAGCCTTTAGGGGAAGCAGAGATACATACATAAGCCGGGTACGTACGCATTTAATATCATAGCTGATATGTTAAAAGTGCTTCTAAACAGAGCAAAATTGGATGGGCAATTTGATGGAATCATACCTCACCTAGTGGATGGGGGCTTTCGATTCTTCAATATGCAGATGACACTATACTTTTTTTGGATCATAACCTGGATAAAGCTCGTAACATGAAGCTACTCCTGTATGCGTTCGAGCAGGCATCGGGTCTTAAGATCAACTTTCATAAGAGTGAGGTTTTCTGCTTTGGAAAGGCCCAAGAGCATTAAGATTACTACATTGACTTATTTGGATGCAAGGATGGCATCTTTCCCATCAACTATCTTGGCATTCCAATTCATTTTAAGAAGCTAAGAAATTGCGATTGGAAGAAGGTCGAAGAACGAGTTGAAAAAAGACTCAGCAGTTGGAAAGGGAAGAATCTCTCAGTCGGAGGGCGCCTAGTTTTGATTAACTCGGTGCTCAGTAGCCTTCTGATGTTCATGATGTCCTTCTTCACCTTGCCCAAAGGAGTCCTTAAAAAACTGGACTATTTTCGCTCTAGATTTTATTGGTAAGGAGACAACCATAAGAAAAAATATAGACTTACCAAATGGAGCATTTTATGTCAACCAAAAGAACAAGGTGGTCTCGGAATTCATGATCTAAATATAAAAAATATCGCCCTTCTTAGCAAATGGTTATATAAATTGCTTTCTTCAGATGGACTGTGGCAACAAATTCTTCGAAACAAATATTTGGGTTCCAAGCCTTTAGCCCAAGCTGAATGGAAAAACGGAGACTCTCACTTTTGGTCATGTCTAATGAAGGTGAAACGAGACTTTCTTCGTTTCGGAACTTTCATTGTGAAAGATGGATCACAAGTCCGCTTCTGGGAAGACATTTGGTTGGGTGGATCACCTTTGAGAGATCAGTATCCTTCTTTATATAATATTGTCAGACCAAAGTATATAACAATTTCTGATAAACTAGGCTCTTTCCCTCCGAACCTCTCTTGGCGTAGACCTCTTATCGGCCCAAAGCTGTTTGCTTGGAATGATTTACTGACTCGTATTAATGGAGTTGTTCTATCGCGAGATCAGGATATCTTTTACTGAAACCTAACCTCAAACGGCCAGTTCTCAGTAAAATCTCATTATGATGCCTTAATGCTCAGAAACACCCCTAATGAGTATAGAAGTGCATGGAAGTTAAAAGTTAGTTAAAGGTTAAAATTTTCTTGTGGTACTTGCGGCGGGAGTGGTGCTTACAAAAGATAACTTAGCTAAAAGAAATTGGAGGGTGATTTGTCATGTGTCTTCGCCATAGCAAAGAGATGATAAAACATTTGTTCTTTGAATGTCGTTTAAGCTCGATGCTTTGGAGTGTCTTTCACTTAGTAAGGGCTTAAACAACTTTGTAAATGTCGAACACTTGTTTGGGAATTGGATCCGTAACTTCAATAGAGATTTGAAACCTTTGTTTACGCTTGGAGCGACGGCTTTGTCTTTGGTCACTTTGGATGTCTTGAAATGATGTGGTTTTAACAAGAAGTCCTTGTTATCTCCTTCTGAGTTATTCACTTGGCGTACTTGGCTTTCCAGTTGGGTTATTCTCAATGGAAGGATTCTGAGCATGGGCATGGTGGGGTCGCAACTCTTGGTGCATGCGGCCAAGTCCTTTTTCTCCCAGCGCATGGGTGGCGGTCTAGTCTTAGGATTGCGGCTCACTAGAGTGTGTTTGTCTTCTATTTTATTTTGTTTTTCTCTTTGGCTGTGTGTTCTCAACAGAAGCCGAAAGTGAGCCAAAGCTTTGTATCCTCTTGATGTACTGTACTTGGTTTAATTAATTAAAATACTTCCTTCATCGAAAAAAAAACGTACGCACGACGTAGGCCACGGCGTGTTCTTGGCATGATTAACCTCTCCTCCTCGAATGCAGCGTCTCTCCTCTCCTCTCCTCTCTCCAGTCGTTTAAGCGCAAACACCATCATTCTGCTGCTGAAAGCGCTTCGCCAAGGCATGCATGCGAAACTGAGTGTGGAAAAGTTTTAACACCGGTACAAAGAATCGACAGCAAATGACCATGGCATGGTAAAAGAAACAAAGTCTATGTAGTCTCTGAAAACAAGTTCTTGGAATGGCAGCGGCGTTATCTGACGAGTAGAAGCTACAGCTATATGTTCCGACATGACACTGCTGGGTTGTTAGCCTCAGGCGGTGTGTGCGTGTCAGTAGTGTGTGTGTCACGGAAGCAGAGGTGCTTAATAAGTTTCTGCAGCTACAATCAGGCAGCTGGAGCTAAATGTTCCAACTTTTTGGTGTAGCATCCAGTGCAAACTCGACGAGGCCTTTTCTTCTGCGCAGGGCAATTAATCAAGCCTGCAGCCTGCTGCTGCCTGCATTGCCAGGTTTCTGTTCCTAACCGGGCTAATTCATGCTACTGTCTTACGAGTTTTGACCGGCGCTTTGATGAGAGCCGTACGGCATGATTACTCGCCACCTGACGCTCTGATAGTTAGTGTTCGAATGTGCCCGGTCTCAATGATTTTTTGTAGTTTTTAGATATGCAAACAGAACAGTACTGGGGTTGCTGGTGAACAACTCTGGTGCATCTCTTGCCAGGAACAGCCAATAGATCAGTGTTCTCCATGTGTTTCTGTTAGTAGATGTTATGTGGCATTTGATCCACCAACGCTTGAGTTGTCCTCACTCCTCAGGCAGCTCTTGATTGCCCTTGGCCAGTTAGGTGTTCTGTTCATACATATTTGTGCATACTTGGATACTACATTGCAAGGGAAAAAAGGTCTTTCATTCACTCCTTTTAGAAAGATTAGCCGTTTCTGTTCATGAAGCCTCATAGATTGCTTGCTCCACTCCATATATGCTCAACTTCTTTTTCCCTAGAGATACTCTGTACGTGCTGCCAATAATCAAAAGAACAAAGTGAAGAGCACCAAGACATCCTTATCTTATTCTTTCAGTACTGTAACCGTCAGGCCCAGGACCAAACTATCAGTTGTTGGATCAACGCATGCTGCTAATATATCATCAACCAAAAAATACCCCTAATATAAATAACCCAAGTTGGTCAATTGCAATTTCAGATCCCATCTTTCAATAGGCATCTCATTGGATTACGCTTGAAACGATGAAGTGCGTCCCTTTCCAAGCCCCCAAAGTCTGAAAAAGCCGGCCATATGATATGCTTGTGACGAACAGTCCGTCCTCTTCAGCTAGGCGCTTGGCTCCGATCCATCTCTGTTCGTTATGCATCCATTTGATCGAGCGCCATGTTCTGTGCTCTCCCCAGCCATGTCCTTCATTTGTATCATTGTATGGACAGCCATGCCAATGCTCACTAACCACCACCACACCCCAGTTAGCTCAGACTCACCCATCAGGCTTAGCATGCTTGTAGACAACCACCGGCTGCAGGATGCGACGATACAGTGGACAATCAGACTGGGCACGGGCTTCGATTGGACTGCATAGATAATGCATACAGGTTGCTGCGATAGGGACGTGAGAAGTCGTTTTGAGTAGCGGCCAACCGATGATTCGGGCTGATCAGTGGCTAAGTAACCTTGGATTCTTGGCTATGCATGGTTGTTAAGAATTGAGATGATTTCCTGTACTACCCAAATGGAAGAACACAAGAGTATGTCTTGTTTTGTAGAGAACGCAAATACCTACTGATTGGAGTGCTTCTCTATGAATTTTCTACTGCTCGGGCAACTCTGTACTCGACCCATTCATAAACTTGAGGACCATTCGTCTTACCTACAAATTGCGTCTAAGGCCAAAGCAGCATTATAGTAGTAGATGTTAGTACAGAACTTACTCTAAGCACGAGGCAGAACGTGCATCTAAACGCTCGCGAATTTAGAGAAGCGGTGATGTACGAGGGGAAACAGATAGCATCGGTCCGTGCTAAGCTGCCTCCATGTCCTGCGTTCCTGCTCTCTAGGCTGCATAGCCGTAGCCTGGTTGCCTCCGTCAGGCTTCGGCTATGAAGCGTCAGCATCGGCGGCCAAGAATTCCTATGCTCGTGCCGTGGCCGGCAGGTGAGGTGAGGCAACGTGCAAAACAAGATCATCGGAATCACGGTCCATCACCTAGATAGGTACTACAGAGTAACCAATGTATCAAATCGGTTTTAACACCCATCATACTAGCTTGATTATGATCAATACGGTCATACCAGCTTTGACACCGGACAATACAATCTATATCGGTCAGTGGTGAAACTAGAAAAATTTCTACGGGGTGCATACCTCACACTTATAACTCGAATACTGCGTTTTTCAAGATTTTTTTGGAAGTGGGCCAAAAACCGGTTGGGTTTTTCGAGATTTCCAGCAGATTTCCTTGTTCATTTTGCTCGAGCTGTTTGTTAAATCTCGATTAATCTCGAGTACTGCGTGCAATGGTCTACTGAAGTGGAGTGGAGTGGAGTGCGTGCGTATGCGTGAAACGGTGAGAGTGAAATTTTGAACCGAAGTTGCACGGCTGCAGCAAGCAAGCCAGCAACGTCCACACGTACCGATAATAAAGCCATGTCACTCTGTCGGCATGCAGTGTATCTGTGCGTGAACATGCAACGCCTACCAGGCTGCGGCGCTAGGCTTTCCGCACAGAAAAATACTTCTAGATGAACAGCTTTTGCTAATAAGCCCTTCTTAGAACAAATACAATAAGTAAAGCTTACTGTTAATTAATAGTAAACTAAAAGTCAGCTTGTACAATACTCTCTTTGTTTTTTAAAGACCTATTTTTTGAATGATCTTATTTACAAATGTAAAGTTTGCATATAGATTTAATGAGACATTTCCTTCTATACCCTTCTGCACCTTACATGTCGTTTTAGTTTTTCAAGAGCTTTTTAGTCCATTTTGCCCTCCAATTACTCCACACTAAGCCAGCATGCATGTCTCTATTTACTAGCTGTTTCTTAGTCTTCTTCAAAACTCGTAAGCACTGAGCCAGCATGCATGTCTCTATTAGTATTTCTTAGTCTTCCAAGAACAAGCTTCAAAACTCGTAAGCACTGGGTCAGCATATGCATATCTCTATTAGCTATTTCTTAGTCTTGCAAGAACAAGCTTCAAAACTCGTAGCACTGCTGATACAAGCACTCACTAGTTCGCTTTCGGCTACAACTAGTCACTGGTTCCATTCGATATCGAGCAGCAACACCAAGCAGCAGTTAGGAGAACAAAGAAGCCGATGTTGTCGAAGACTACCGGAGTCAAATGAAGTTGAAAGCTTCAATCCAGGCAGCAAAAAATCTGGCGCCACGTAAAAATCGTGGTGAAAAAGTTGCAGCTGGCAGTACTCGATCCTGCAACCTCTTGGTAAGGGCATGTACAGTGGTATAGACATCAGTTGTCTATATTATATTTCCACATCATCTATAGACAGCACTAAAAATAATTCATACAATGGATCGTCTATATAGTTGTCTCTAATGGTCTCTCATCTAATTAACAGACTGTCTATACAATGGTACATACAATAGAAAGCTGTCTATAAGACCGTCTGTTAAATAGTAGACAGCAACTTTCTCTCTCCTCCTTCTCTCTCCTCCACATCACCTAAAATCCTAGGTGGCGTGATCTTACAGACAGCTGACATGTACTACTGTACATGCCCTAAAAGTGGCAAAAATCCCCCACCACCACACCCAAACACCATTACTACATTTTTTCTTTCAGGTTCATTTAATAAGGGTAGACACGTCTATGGACCCCCTAATTAACATCATCTTGGTTTGCTAACTATTGTCTAAAACGATATGTATTAGTGATATGGAGGGAGTACTATTCATGCTCTTTAATTCACAGCAGTACCGTGAAAAATGACGGTGTCCGCAGATTAGTATAGGTGACGGCGGTTAAACAGTTGTGAATAGTATAATCGGAGTGTGGTCAATCTGTCGTGACTCGTAACATAATCGGGATGTCATCAATATTGTCGAGCAAATGATCAATCCTATAATCTGATTAATTTGTGGTTTTCCGATTAGTTAGCCTTTTTTTCTTGTTTAATTACTAAAGCAGCTGCATTTTACTTTTACGCATTTTTCACACAAAATTAGGAAGCCGGGCTTAATTAGCCCTGTTGCACACTTTTGCAAATGTCTCCTCCCTGATTACGGGAGTAGCAGTTGCCGTACCCGTGTAGCACATTACTATAGAGGTACGATCAAAATATGGGTTAAACCATACAACATGTTTTAGCTTAAATTTAGCTGCTTTCGAAATAATTTATGTGGACCATGCCCAACCTTGGGTTCATCAAGTTGAACCGGGACAACATGTAGAATTTACATGCAAAAAAGCAAAACCAAGGTTGGCCATTTGTGGTACATTTTGTCTTCACTTTTGTATGAACCAACTCATACAGGGTTGTAGTTAATTTGGAAGTCCCATTCTCGAAAATAAAGAAAAAAATTACACAAGCAGGCAAATTGCATTTAAAGTACATATGTGATCACTGATCACCCTACTCATGCGATCAAATGGAATGCTAGCTCATTCGAATTTTTTTTAAATAATATTATTTTAATTCGAAATTGCGACATTAATACAAGTATTTAAAAAATTACAGAAATAATATCCGGTCGCCAAACCGTTTGGCGATAATAGGTCGTCGCCAAACGGTTTAGCGATAATAGGAAGTCGCCAAGCGGTTTGGCGACTATCTGTAATCCCGCGTGTCGGCCGGTGAGAGCCGGTTATCGCCAGTCGGGGAGTAGTCGCCACACGCTCGGCGACTACTTAGTAATAGCCAAGCCGTTTGGCGACTACTAGTAGTCGCCGAGCCGTGTGGCGACTACTAGTAGTCGTCGAGCGGTGTGGTGACTACTCCCTACTAGTACTCACGCCGCGCGAGATCGATCGAGCGCTCGGCTCGATCTAAGAAGACAGAGAGAGAGAGAGGGAGCGGCGGCGGCGGCGAGAAAAAGAGAGGAAAGGGAGAGGGAGAGAGAGGGAGAGAGAGAGGGAAGGGGAGAGAGAGAGCGCGGTAGAGAGAGAGAGCACGGTAGAGAGAGGGAGAGAGCGCGGTAGAGAGAGGGAGAGCGCTCGGGAGGGAGAGGTGGAGAGAGAGAGAGAGGAGGGAGGAAGAAGAAGAAAGAAGAGGGAGAAGAAGGAAGAAGAAAAAAGAAGGTAAATTAAATCCGATTTGTAATTTTTTTAATTTGATAGTGGCTATTATAAATAATTAGATGTGTAGTTAATATTTTTGTGAATTAGCTATTCAATGTTAGCGATTTAGATTTAGAAATTCAATGTTAGCGAGAATATTAGCGATTTAGATATTCAATGTTAGCGAAAATATTAGCGATTTAGATATTCAATGTTAGTAATATTCTCGGTCGTGATATTACTTGTTAATTAGTTAATATTCTTGTTAATTAGTGATAAAATTTTGTCCTTTGTAGTTAGATATTCTTGTTAATTAGCGTTGTTTAGTTTAGGTTAGCGATATGACATATTACGAGTGTTATAAAAATTAATTTTGTTTAGTTAGTGATATTAAATGTTAGCGGTGATCTAGAAATTAATTTTGTTTATGTCGTCGCGATAATGTCGGATCAAGTGAAATTTAGGGTATATTATGGCGACGGTGAAATAAAAATTGGGCAAAATGGTGTTGATTTGAGTAGTTTTGCAGTCACAATGGCGGAACACTTATGTCCTGATAAAGTTAGCATCCGTGATATAAAGTTTTGGTTGACCAAATATTTTTCCTGGATGCAAGTGTTTACTCTGTTACCATTCAAGTCGTATTCACGCGTAGTAAGGGTGACCGGCTCTGTGGGAGTTGAAGAAAATAGATCGGACGTGCTTGTGGCGAAATGGTTAAGGTGGTGCAAGGGATCTAGCCTTGAATGTGTAATCTTTGGTGCGGCGTGCCCTAGAAGAGGTGATTATTAGCGGCGTGGTAGCGACACGTCGACTCTGTTGAACAAGTTCAGTAGTGGTGCTTGGTGAGGTAGCGGCGGAGGATGATAACGAGGATCACGAGACACGCGGAAGGTCGAGGCGGATGAAGGGGAGGAAATCGAGCAAATTGTTGATCAATTGGAGTTGGTGGACCATATGGCGAGGCAAGATCAAGCTGAAATGTTGGAGTGTGATGATGACATCGGCGAAGATGAGGAAGAGGAGGAGATGATGAAATGCATAGTAATCTTGGAGACAGCGGATGTACCCATCACGGCGAGTGGAGCAGGGAAAAACAAAGCTAGTATGGAAGTTTTGTGGGGGCATGAGTCGCGTTGGGAGTATGGTAGCAATGCCGTTAATTTGAATCAAGTTTTCGCAAACAATTACGAGTTGAAGTTGGCGGTGAAATTTGTGGGCACTATCGCAGAGAGAGAGTTCGAGTTGTTTTGTCGATCGAGATAGATACACGTGAAGTGCGAGAACCGAAGGATGTGAATTCAGTACATGCTTACAAGCGAAGTCGCGAGACATTTTGGATTGCATCACGGTAGATGGGCACACATGCGAGACTAGAAAATGTTACGGTGAAACACCGCAACTTGAATGCGGTTAATCGCTAGCGTGATGTTCAATGAGATCATCGAGAAGCGGGACATTGAGTGTTCTTATATTGAAAGCAATGTTGAGAACATTTAAGTACCGGATAAGTTACTCGATGGCTGGCGTGCTACTTACGTTGAGTTTTAGCATCACGTAACTACAATTAAAAGGTATTATCCGACGCGCGAGCTACGTTGAGGTGGAGGAGGATTCTCTCGGTCGGCGCCTCCTCGGGCCACGTCGGCGAGAGTTCTTCGCGGACCAATTCTTGGTGGTGCACGGTTTATCTTGCCTCTGCCTGCAAGCGCAGCGACGCAGCCCCCTGCACCGACACAGGGCACGCAGCCCCCTGCACCGACAGAGTTCACGCAGCCGGAGTTCGGTACCTTCGGGTACCGTTGCCTCCCGCGGCCGTCGGCCGGTGCGGCGTTCTGACCGCCGGACTACGGCGGCGGTGCCATCGCAGAGAAGCGGCGGGGCCATCGCGGCGCTTCACCCTCGCCCTCTTGGCGATGCACGCCTCGGCCGTGGGGCGAAGAGGGTCGTCGTAGGAGGGGTGGGGCCGACTAGGGACTCGTTGATAGGATGCTGTCCTACTTTTGTACTGACTTTATACTATTCTACATTGTTTAGAGTGTTGTTCTCGCTTTGTTACTTTGTTCGTACTGTTTAACAATGTTAATAGTGATGTTCACGCTTTTTTTACCTTTCCGATATCAATGCGACATGACTACGCGAACGTTGCAGCTTTCTCGGACCGATTCGACAACACGCTGCAGCCCACTTTTCAGATCGATTCGACAACACGCTGCACACAATAGCTTTCTCGGCGAGGCCCACGGCCTGCTGCTGGCGTCCTCGTTAAATCTTCTTCTGCCTGCGCCGTCCCGCTTTTGATGAAACGACAACACTCGGACCACGCTGCTCGGTGAGAGCGACAACACGCTGCACCCGCTTTTGGTAAAACGACAACCGCGCACCACGCTGCTCGGTGAGACGACAACACAGCGCACCCGCTTTTGGTCGAGACGACAACACGCGCACCCGCTTTTCGGTAGAGGCGACAACCGCGCACCCGCTTTTCGGACTAAAACGACAACCGCGGCTTTGATGATGGGTGACACGTCGTCTGCAGGTAACCCTCACCACCACTATAAAACATGGCGAAGGGTAGACATCAACACGACCAAACCAAACCAATCAACGTCGGTGAATCTACACAAATTAGGACACAATGTCGTTCTCTGTCGCCTCTTGACAAGCGAAGTCCTCCGCCCGAATATCCGGATGCTAGTAGCGTCGGCGCCTAATTTTGCGGAGTTGCCCGACCCAAATCGATCGCAACCTCTGGGTGAAGATGATGCAATCTACCCATGGAGAGCGGCGCGCCATCTCACTCTGCTTTGTGGCGCCGCGTATGAGGTAAACCTCTTGGCGTCCACACAATCTGAGATAACACTACCATCTCATGCATCGTTCTTTCTTTTCTCGACGAGGGCGGTGTTGCTTCTTCCAATGGATCGACGGTAGAACGGCGTGACTCTGAATTTCTCAACAAGCGCCATGACAACTACCCGCTTCGCCGAGAACTTCACCCGGTGGGAGGGCGCCGAGGATATGTCCCTTTTCTAGATCGACCGAGCTTAGGGCCGTGTGCAAGGGCCAACCGATCGGTGAGTTTCATGCGACATACTCATGTTGAACTCACAAAGTAGTAGTTCTAAACCAGTTCATCGCTACGGGAGTTCAAAAGGACACTTGCGAACATCAACAAGTCAAGGAGGAACCTCCTCGGGGCCACCAAAGCCCGGCGTTTGCGTACATGGCACAGGCGATGGTTGATACCGCCACGGTGATCTAGCGGACCGGAGATTCTCTGGGGTGCCCCTTGGCCGAGGCGAGCGGTCTTTGGTACTTCAACTGGTGGACCCGGAGACGTACCACCCACATCTCGAACAACTTGCATGGGATAAGCGGGGAGCAACCCTCTCCGTGGTGCCACTACCGCCCGAAAAGCGGACCCGAGTCGCCTACGGTGTTATGCAACCACCAAAGTGGGCATCTTGCATTGATTGCGGGCACGCTTAGGTTGTCCAAGCATAAGCCCAACACACACCTCCTGCACCATATAGTGGAGTCGAGCGAAAGCAGGCGGCGTCTCGCATGTCTCCGCCAGCAGCCAACACTGATAGAGGTCTTGGGAGGTTCCTCCTCTCGAAGAAGAAGGGACAAGGGAAGCGGTAGGTGAGGTCCGCACCACGCAACAAATCCTCGGCGTTCGCGGACCACCGGGAACCCGGTGGTATTAACATAGGGGCCAGGAATCGGGATGACATGCCCATTTGGGAGGCGAAATCCACATAAACAACAACCAAAATTTAAGTCTTATACACCGGAGCGTCGGCATAGGCCACCCAATGGGCGGCAATTTGGGAGAACTACGGAACCCGTGGAGTTCTTTCATAGTAGGGATTGAGCGGTGTCCGATGACACATCGCAATATTAGAACGGGTCGGGTAATATGCGAAAATGTCTTACATCATTCAGGTGTACCACGATAAGGCGAACGATCATTTGTTCCACCATGACGACAATGCTTTCCTTAGTTAGTTAAATCAAGTAATTTAAATCCTTGTTGTAATGCCCTTCTAATATAATCTAATCTATTGCTTATTTTCTCATCTGAACTTTCGGTGTATGTGCTCTTATATATGTTCAACAAATAATTTCAGTGTTCATAACATGAGTTGTTGTCGACCATAAAATTTTGAAAATTCACATCTATGATGTTCATAACAATAAAATGAAATTTTCAAATGTTAAGTAACAATCAAATTTTATTGTTTGAATTTAAAACATTGTTCAGATCTTCAAATTATTTGAAATTTTTATGGTAATATCACTGATTTATCAGGAACCTCCATAAAAAATTTCAAAAATTTTCGACGTCGTGGTTGTCTAATTTAATTTTTTTACGTGTTCGGTGATTCTACCTGAGTGCCTTTTCGATTTTCGCAACAAATGGCCGGACCAACGTCGGCTATCTCGCCCATACGTAAGTGGTAGCCCGCATTGCGTAGGCCGCCCTTGAATTCTTTCATATTTTTTGGACCGTGTGCGGTGCGTCATGAGAAACGAAAACCCCTTAGTGCCCACGATTTCCGTGGTTTCGTAGCCGTCAGTGCCTTTTCCGATTTTCGCAACAAAATACCACAGCAACGTCTGGCTATCTCGCCCATACGTAAGTGGTAGCCCGCACTGCGTAGGCCGGCCTTCATTTATTCCGTCTTTTTTAGACCGTGTCTGGCCTATCCCGCGGGACTATGAAAATACGCAAGTGAGATGCGTATCACTAACGAACTACAATAATTCTTCCTGTTTATTACATGACAAGAGTTTTTTTAGTTTTTTCCGGTTTAATATAACAATTATTGCATAAACAGTTCACAACAAAATTTACCCAAAAATTAAAAATGTATGATATTATCGCCAAGCAGGTTGAGCGACTACTAGTAGTCGCCACACGGCTTCGGCGACTACTAGTAATCGCCACAGCTCGGCGACTACTAGTAGTCGCTAAACGGCTCGTCGTCGGCGGTGTGGCGACTACTCCTGACTTTAGCGACAACCGGCTCTCACCGGCGACACGCGGGATTACGGTATAGTCGCCAAACCGTTTGGCGACTACCCTATTATCGCCAAACCGTTTGGCGACGACCCTATTATCGCCAAACGGTTTGGCGACCGGATATTATTTCTGCAATTTTTTAAATACGTGTATTAATATCGCAATTTCGAATTAAAATAATATTATTTAAAAAAAATTCTAGCTCATTCTGTACAACGAACCAAACGATGCAGCATGTGTGATCTCCTCTAGAGTAAACTCATCCAAGATGCATCGACTGCAGGGATTAGACTGTTTCTTTTTGTTTTGTTTTGTTTGAGAGATGCTTTCATACTTTTCTTTTTGACAGTTACATAAATATTAAAGTGTAAATGAAAGATAGAAAATGATTACTTACCCCTTCGTTTACTTAAAGATTTATACAACTTGTATTAGAAGAAAAAATATTAAAGTACTGCTCGTTTTTTTTTTTGGGAAGAGAGAGGATGAGATTGTTTTAGTCGGCTGACAATATATAGATCATTAAAAAGGTGCAAATTAGGAACAACACATACTTAAAAAAAGGACATGCAGAGAGTACTGTAAACAAAGCATAGTATGTTAACGTATTCCGGACTGGTAGATATCAAAATAGCATGTCCTCTCGAATAGAAAGCTAAGAACGCGGC
The DNA here is from genome assembly GCA_036346375.1 of Guadua angustifolia. Taxonomy (NCBI): domain Eukaryota; kingdom Viridiplantae; phylum Streptophyta; class Magnoliopsida; order Poales; family Poaceae; genus Guadua; species Guadua angustifolia. The sequence continues at coordinate 9,499,097 of CM070512.1, read as the reverse complement.
ACTGAATTTTGGTGTTAGGTTGCGACACCTGCCATCCATCGCTGCAGATATATAGCAGTTGATTTTTATAGGACGTATCTTGATTGGATATGTAGATTAAGCTTTAAGATTGAGAGTTACACCAAAAAGAATGACTAAAGCATCCTTCCATTAAAGGGCTTGAAATTACAAGAGAGACTAGTTTGTGTGGTAAGTCAAATATAATGCTTAGGAAAGAAAAAGAAATAAATAGGAACAAAAGAGATAAATTAACATTAAATATCTATACATGTATATAAATTTTTAACAAGAATGTAAATTAAATAGGCTTTATAAAAATCAAAAGAGGGAGCACAAGTTTGGCAACACTGCCGGATTCCTTTGCATTATTACATCAGGTGGCAACCGCGTGGTCGATCAAGAGAGAGCACACGTAGCAAAACAAGAACAAAAAACGGAGGAACTTAAAAGCAAGGCTATAAAGGACAGTGGAAGTTCATTACAGCACTATGTTGATTTGCAGTTGATGCTGCTCACTCTTTTTGAATATACGTAATTTATAGCTTTAAAATTTTGTTCTTAAATACATATTATTCTATGATTTTGAAAAAACTTTTTATTATTTTTTTCCTTCTATACCTTTTCTTTTGCTATTTTTAATATCAGATATGTCTTAGGTGGAAGTGCGATAACCTATAATAACATCTACTCCTTCCGTTTGAAAATATAATGTATATTTTTTTAGTGATCTTGTCCACGAATGCAAGGCGTATTTCACATCCCAATACAAAATCAGAGCAACGTTACCTCTGTACCCTTAATAAATATCCAATTTTACTCATGCATGTATTAAATATAATGTTTAGAGATAATAATGATGGATAATTTAGTCATATTTAATATATAATTGGTCCATGTGTTAAAAGAAACCACGAACAAATTACAAATGTAGCAGAGAAAGTATCAAGGACGGAGGAAGTACCATACATGCATAAATACATGGTGCAATAATCACCGGGAAACCTTTCTTTCTTCCACCTGATCCCCATCCATCGCATGCTGTACCGTTCTTTCCAAGTAGATACAACCAACACTAGTCCAGCACCCACCGATCAGCCGGTCCGGTACATACGGTACTACACCGCGCAAGACGTTCCTTGAAACCGAAGGATTTTTACCGAACCGTCGTGCGGTGCGGTGCGGTGCGGCTGCGAGGCTGGGCCGTGCCTGCCTGCGTGCGTCCATCATGCTGCTGGCCTGCGCTGCGTGCTCGCGCTGTTCCGTCCGCCAACGTCTCATCGCAGGCAGCACGGACGCGCTGTTTGGCTCAGGTGCCCTTCCGAGCCTTACCAACTCGTGTTAAATTGTATCTTGGCCAAACTTCGGCAACAACGATCTAATGGAAAAAGGAGTTTTACCCGTGTTTGATAAGGTTATTCTCAGTGGAGATTTTACGAGGATTTAATTTTTATTAAATGATGTGATACATAAGTAATTTGAATAACATGATATGATAATTATGAAGAAAAAGGAAATGAATTTCATTAGAATGAAATTAGGTGTACACTGTTTCCAAGATTATGAAACCTGTTGAAACTACCACTGAGGGCTATAGAGTTTCATTTCATCCAACTTCGCCCAATCTTGTGCCTTGTAATTAAATGCGATGGTTAGCATATAAAACCGTAAAATAAAACTGTATATTGTAGTCCTTGTTTCATTTATCTACTCAAATCTTTTTAGATGATATCATAATTTTAAAAACCGTGAAATGAAACTCTCCGATGACAATAGCCCTAACACGATGGTAGCGGTTAGGGTGGGCATTTTGAAACCGAAATCGAATTACCGAACCGAACCGAATTAACCGTTATTTCGGTTTTTTTGGTTTTCGGTTCGGTTTTTGTTTTGGTATAGTTCGGTTTTTGATTCGGTTTTTCGCTTCCAAAAACCGAAATAACCGAACAGCCTATGTACAATACCACTTTTATAATATTTTTCCTAAAACCACTAAACAATTCTCATGTCACAGTACATTTATGCATATGTTTAGCATATTCATATGTTCTATTATATTTATATTGTAATGACATATGAATATTGTGTGGGTTATTCATACTTTGTGTTGTAATATGAGAAGGATCAAATCTAATCTACCTAATGTTATTCATATTTCGGTTAACCAAAAAACCGAATTAACCGAATCGAAATATTTCGGTTAATTCAGTTCGGTTTTTTCCCGAGAATTCGGTTTCCAATTTTTAAAAACCAAATTATTTTAAAACCGAAAAATCGAGCCGATTAAACCGGAAAAACCGTATAGTTCATGAATTTGACCGGCCGGCTCGTCTCCCAGCCTTTAAATGCCACGTCGCCCTGCCTTCTCTCCCCTCGTCGTACGCAGCGCGCGGGGAGAGGGCAGAGAGAGAGAGAGAGAAGGGGGGAGAGCAGCGGGCACGGCGGCCGAAGCAAAACGACACCAACGGACGGATTTTTAAGTGCGCCATTCCATCCGCCCGTGTCCTCTAGCCTCGTCACCCGCCGTCGGCCAGAGGGACGCGAGACGCGAAGCGCCCGCCCTCGGCCCTCCTCCTCTGCTTGGATAGCTGAGCCAAGGTCCTCGAGGAGGGCAAGAACCCTTCGCTCGGTGGCCATGGCTGCGGCGCGCTCGTGCAGCTTCGGCCGGTTCTTGGTGGCTGTGCTAGTGGCGACGGCGGTTCTCTTCTCGGCCTGCGCCGAGGGAGCGGCGGTGGCGGGGAATGCCAAGGGGTCGCGGCGGCGGCAGCTGCTGCGGCAGCGGCAGGTGCACAACCACCTCAAGCGGCTCAACAAGGCGCCTCTCGCCAGCATTGAGGTATCCATTCGTGATTCGTCCGTCCCGCTCGTCTCCCTCGCTCCTCCCCAACACGGTGCGCCCATTCAGTTTGTTGCGTTCTCGCGTCTTGTTATCCTTGTCGAAGATTTCTTTTTCTTTTGGTATTGCAAGTGAATCCAAGTGAATCAACGGAGAAAGGTGATCCATTTGGTATGGAAGCCAAAGACAGACGCCCTTTTGAGGGGCTCTGCCCCTCTCCGCCGCGTCTGCGTGCTTGTGATGAGCTGCCTACTTTGCCCGGTCCGCTTCGCTTTGGAAGAGTTGATTCACTGCTCCTCCCGTGGACCATACATTGGATTTCTTTCGTCGCGGGAGGAAAAGACTCGCTTTTGGGTGGAAATTTATGGGTGCCCGTGCTTCTTTGGTTCATTGGACTTGAAGGGAAAGATGCTTGCTTTTGGATGCTTTGCTTCCTTTGGAGGAGAACTGAGAGTCTTTTCCTGAACCGTTATTTTTTTGCTTTCGCTTGTTCAAAGTAACCTTGGTTTGTTTTTCTTCCACTTGCTGTGATGTGTACAAGTATTAGGCCTAGTATCTTACCATGTGTGCTTTGAATTATGCCTCGATGGAGTATGAAATTTCCCCCACCTTTTATTTTTCTTCTTTTTTGGTTCTAGTTTCTGTTCTGAAACCAATGCTTACAGTTTTTTTTTTTCAAATGATATTTTTTTTCCCCACTGTCTCTCTCAAGTTGTTCCTGTCCTAAGTTTAACACGATGTTTTCTCCTCTCTTTTTTTTCCTTTGTTGCAACGACTGATGCGGAGAAATCAACAGAGCCCAGATGGAGACATTATAGACTGTGTGCACATCTCCAACCAGCCTGCCTTCGATCACCCTTTCCTCAAGAACCACACCATCCAGGTTCCTCTCCCTCCAGCACCACTGCCTTTTTTACAGTGGGTTTAGAGCTTATCCCCCCACATTATGATGAGTAACACTCAATGGCGCACCATCATCACCTTGCAGATGAGGCCTGCTTACCACCCAGAAGGCCTGTATGATGAGTCCAAGGTTGCATCCCAGCAGAACACTCAGAAAGTCACCCAAATGTGGCATCAGAATGGCAAGTGCCAGGAGAACACCGTACCAATCAGGAGGACTAAGAAGGAGGATGTCCTGAGGGCCAGCTCTGTCAGGAGGTATGGCAAGAAGAGGCACAGGAGCACCCCAAATCCCATGTCTGTTGACCCTGACATGCTCAACGAGAGTGGCCACCAGGTAGAATAGAATGCTTCATTCAAGATTCATCTTCATAGTACCAACTTGTTCTTGGATTGTTTGAAGTGTTCATTTAATCATGTTTACTCTCCCATGGAGCAGCATGCAATAGCATATGTGGAGGGGGATAAGTACTATGGAGCCAAGGCCACCATCAACGTGTGGCAGCCAAGGATTGAGCAGGCCAATGAGTTCAGCTTGTCCCAGCTCTGGATCTTGGGGGGTTCCTTTGGGCAGGACCTCAACAGCATTGAAGCTGGATGGCAGGTGAAGTTCTATTAAATGCTGTGTTGCAGCTCCCGATTTTGTTCTTCTTCTTCTTCCATGCTGTCAATTATGAGGGGCGTTCCTCCTTGCACGCGCTAATAATTTCTTCTGTGTTGCAACTTGCAACCCTTACATTTTTGTAGGAGCTAGACTATATGCCCCATTTGCACCTATCTTTTTCTTTCTTGAGCTGTACTAGTAGTACTCATTAGTCATTACCGTTTTTAGGAGCTAAAGAATGCTGCAAGCAATGCTAGTCTTTCATTGTTGTGGCTTATTCCTTTGTGCCCTCCACAAAATTTCAGGTTAGCCCAGACCTGTACGGGGACAACAACACTAGACTCTTCACCTACTGGACTGTAAGATAAACATCACGTTCCTTTCAATCTTCATGACAATTGTTTTTAGCTTCTTTTTGTCTCTTGTTTAGATCTACATTCTGCTATCTCTTGGTTATTTAAATTAGGGAATGGCCTAATGATACTGAATTTGTATTGCTGTGGGATAATGTAGAGTGATGCATATCAAGCAACAGGATGCTACAACCTACTTTGCTCAGGATTCATCCAGATAAACAATCAGATAGCCATGGGCGCCAGCATCTTCCCTATCTCCAACTACGGTGGTTCCCAATACGATATCAATATTTTGGTCTGGAAGGTAAAATACAAGAACCCTTCACATGCCGAGCATACATAATCATATTCATGAATGGGGCCAAAGAATCTATGCCCACCTGTCTCTTGTTCTTTCTTAAGGCGCCTTCAGGCTTAAGTCAAGGCTACAACTGTGGCTCTGGCCTGTTTGTGGACAGTCGACACTCTCACAGTTGTCCCCACACACATACTGGAAATTATGCCTGTTAATGCACACACTAATGATTTGCCCTTTGAACAAATCAAGAATATTCCTCTTATGTTCATGATCCTCCTATTAGAAAATCTTGTCATTTCTGCAAGGAAAATCTGGAAATCTCTCATCTGGTAAACAAAACTCTTGCCCATTGGCATTGCCATGTGCCATTATGTAGTCATTTCGCCACTTGCACAATCAACAAGATCTTGTTGCCGATTATTTCGAAAAGTTAGCTGTAAACATAAAATAGTTTCCAAGTCATTTTCATCAAAGGGCAGTGCCTTTTCATAGTGCATATAATGAACACTCAAAAGACTTTTGTGCATGCATGACAGCTCTAAAAGGCACCTACTATATTCCCTGATCTTTATCCTATCTGCTAAATATGCCCGTAAATCGCTGTTTGCAGGACCCAAAGGAGGGTAATTGGTGGTTGCAGTTTGGTAATGGCTATGTTTTGGGCTACTGGCCATCCTTCCTCTTCTCCTACTTGGCAGACAGTGCCTCCATGATAGAGTGGGGTGGTGAGGTGGTGAACTTGGAGCCTGACGGCAGCCACACTTCCACACAAATGGGCAGTGGCCACTTCCCTGAAGAAGGGTTTGGAAAGTCAAGCTACTTCAGAAACATCCAAGTGGTGGATTCATCCAACAATCTTAAGGCACCAAGTGGTGTTGGGTCATTCACTGAGCAATCCAACTGCTATGATGTGCAGAATGGCAACAATGGTGATTGGGGCACGCACTTCTACTATGGGGGACCTGGGAAAAATCCTAATTGCCCATAGGAGAAGAAAAGAACTGCTATCCAAGCCCTAACAACCCCTTGACACCTCTGTATTATCCAGTAAATTAGTTTACACATCTCTTTCTCTTTTTGTTCTTTTTCTTGGCTTTTTGTTTTGTTTTACTTTTGCCCCCAAGTTTATTAACTTCTTGGTAAGTGTTTGACATGTGAATTTGTTCTCTCACTCAGAGATGTTGGTCTGGCTCTAGGGAAGAGTGTGGTCAAGTTTCTGAAGAGAAACAGGCCTGTTTAGTTTGTGCCTCATGTTTGTCAAATAATTTTGTTTCTCCCATGTCTTCGGCCTTGTCCGTTGGAGCTGCTTGGCATGTTGAATTGAATTAATTAAGTTTGTCGGTATGTGTGAGCCTGGTTAATACCAGTACCGGACTACCAGTATGTGTTTTCTATTCTGAAAAGTGGCTATTCAAGTGTTTAGCTATTGGAAGATGTGCAAAGATGCCAAGTTTTTGTGCGTTAAGTTTGGTGGTCACTGGTCATCTTGAAAAGTGCATAGGGTGGGTATTCGGTTTATTCGGCTTTTTTTTTGTTTGGTTTTTTTGGTTTTAAAAAAATTCGGTTTTCAAAATCTGTTAACCGGACCGAACTAATTTGAAAACTGAACCGAAATAACCGAAAAAAGTTCGGTTCGGTTTTTCGGTTCACCGAATTCCAAACGCCAGAATCGTCTTCCAGATCGATCTGCCACAGATCCCTGCCTCGGTCGTATTTCCCCCCTTTTTGCTTGATCGCGCCCACGCCGCCACAGATCCCTGCCTCGGCTGTGGCCTCCGGCCCGCGCGCCACGCCCGCCATCGCCGTTGCTGTCGCCCTGCCTGCGCCCACCATTGCCATGCCCGTCGTCGCCGCCCACACGAAGCAACGTCGCCGGGCGAGGGGAGAGCCGGAGAGGGAGGAAGGCTGCGGGGGCGACGAGGAGCTGGGCATGGCCTTGTGAGTGGGAGACAAGGAAAGCTTCGCACGTGGAGAGCCTAGAGCCAGAGAGGGAGGAAGGCGCCGGGCGCGCCCGCGCGGCGGCGCGAGAGGGAGACGAGGGAGGGGCAAGAGCCGCAAGAGGGAGGGAGGCGTCGCGCTGGCGGCGATGAGGTAGGGAGGCGAGGAGCGCTGGGAGAGGGATGGAGACGAGGTGTCGACTGTCGAGGCCCATGAGTGGAGCTGTGGAGGAGATGGTGCGCGATAAAATGGGGAATGGATCAAACCGAGAGCCACCGGGGCGAGCCAAGCACTTCGGTTTTGTCGGTAGTTCGGTTTTCAACATTCAAAAACCGAACCGAATATCATAAACTAAACCGAAAACCGAAAAAAAAAACCAATTTTTCGGTTAATTCGGTTCGGTTTCGGCTAAAAATTGCCCACCCGTGAAAGTGCATTAGGGTGATTATACATAAGGTAGACCTTGCAGTTTTTGTGAAGGCAGGTGGAGTTTACACTGCAAGCAACAAAGCAAGCACCATTGCTTCAACAATCTCGGAGTGCGTGGCTATCGGTTGTCCTGATTGATGAGTGGTATTTGTGCGGTGATTAACTTGATTGAAATTTCAGTGGTCTCCGGTTGGATTATGACCCCTGCACTAATCGAAGGTTTAGTGCTCTGGTTGTGGCATCCAGTTCAATCCTCCTCCCAAGTCAACCATCCTTCTCGATGGTAAGTTGTCCAATTGTCCAACCATTACGCATTCTCTGGACAATTAGATTATATATTACTGGTAGTATACAGTGACCATTAGAAATTAGACTAGTTACTAATTTGTTTAGGATATTTCTACTACTATAGTGTTGAAAGTATAAATAAATACTATCTAATATGATTATTGATTGAAAAAGAGTGAACATATTGGTTTATATTGAATTTAGTGTACGTAAAAGAACTCTTTGTTTTATGCCAATGAATTAGTCCGGTTTGGTAAAACCAGATCAAGAAATTGAGAGAAAATCAAATGACAAGCTCTTAAAGGTACGGAATACGCCATGTGAGCTGAATAATTATGTCAAGGAAACTAATAAAAGTTACTCCATCCGACCAAAATTACGAGACGTATTTTGACTTTGCATAAGGATTAAGGTTGCATTGAAATTAAGAAAGGCATAAGAAAAAATGACTTAGATGTCTCTACTTAATTATCTTGAAAGATAAGAGATAATAGTGGTAATAAATAAATGCATATGGTTGAGAGAAAGTAAATTGGAGTATAGAAGGAAATGCCTCATTAAATTTACATACAAACCTTATATTTATGAATAAGATCATTCAAAAAATAAACCTTATAAACTTGAACGGAAGGAGTACGAAGCAACTTGAATGTTTTTTTTAATACTATGGATCCAACCATCGTTAGTTCGACTGTTCGAACGTACATACTCCCTTCGTTCATTTTTATAATGCATATTTTGACTTTGTATAAGGATTAATGTTGCGTTGAAATTGAGAATGGTATAAAAAATGACTTAAATACCCCACTTAATTATCATAGAAGATAAAAGATATACTTTTGTATAGATAGTAATGAATAAATGTATATGGTTGAGAGAAAACAAATAGGAGTATAGAAAAAATATTTTATTAAATATACATACAAGTTTTATATTTATGAAAAAGATCATTAAGAAAAATAAAACTTATAAAAGTCAAGTGAGGAGTACATCTCAGGGTCTTGGCTCACGAGCGCGCACCAGAGACCAGACTGACCAAAAGGGCTAGAAAGAACAAGTTGCCTTCACATGGCAAACAGGGTCTCTGCCTCCTTTGGTTGGATTCGCTCGGAAATAACTACACCAACAAAATCCATGACATGCAATGCAAGCATGTATCATGCTCATGCATGCCGGCTGCAGCTAGGCCTAGGCTCTCTCACTCACTGGCTCACTGCCTGCTGCTGCTTACAGCTAAGCTAGAACAGCTAGGAGGGTGGATGGATGGATGCATGGAGCCATGGATGGCTTCCACAGCCTTCATGGTTAGCGTGTTTGCCCAGAGGTACCCCTTGTTTGCAATTCCTTTTTTACATCCACATTTGTGAGATTCTTCCAAAGAGATTGATTGAGCCTTTCCCGGTCTCCCCACCTGCCAACCTCTTCTCGCCAACATACATCGATGAGTTCAATATAAGTTCTCATTCTTGGAAAACGTTGTTCCATAAAACAAGTCTATTGCGAAGATCAAATGTATAGTTATTGTAATATTTTTACCACATATCTTATTTAATACTTTCTCTAGTCACAAATAGTTGTCGTTTTAAACATCGACACGGTTCTTAAAACTCAACTTTGACAACTAATTTCTATTATAATAGATTTAAAAAATCTAATAAATTTATAATATTAAGAAAGTTCGTTTTGAGACAAATCTACATATAATTTTTATGTATCCAATCTAAATATTTAAAAAGATATCAATAGCTAAAGGGAGTGTTGAAAAAGAGTAGCTGTATGCCCGTTAATATAATAGAGACATATGCGGTTCAAAAGCATTAAAATTTTCCTATATTTAATGACTCTTTGGTCTATGCATAATAGCTCCTACGCTTTAGTCACGCTGCAGGATGATGATCCCAGTAGGCAGTGGTAATGCTAGGCTCCCAGTCCCAGCTTTTTCAGATAGACTGTAATGAACATAGCAAGAAACGACGTATCGCAGGGGAGCAGTATACGCTGGTCGCTTAGCACTTTAACAGTATGGCATACGGCGGAGATAAAAGCTCGGCGTCTTTCTACTTGGCAAGATCTTATAGTACGACGTGCCCTTCCCCCTTTCCCGCACTCAATATCTGCCCCAGGTCAGTTGGCCACAGCCTTCCATCGAAGGGAATTAAGCAGAGCAGGCAATCTAACGTCGAGTGGATCATTGAAATGCGTCGGCGTTTGCGATGCAACTATGTGCGCTACTCGGTTGCTCCGTGTATATGAAGCTTAGAGAAAGTAAGTTGGCCACTGTGAACCATGTGCTGGGAAACATGGTTTGAATTGGGTACCATTTGTTTAGCATATCTGGCCGGCATTGTTGGCATGGTCGAGCTTGATCGTCCACAGTACGATGAAGAGGACGCATGAGTGTCGCTGTCTCTCGGCGACCGTCGAACGTGGGTGTGTACGTAGTTTCCCATTTTTTATCACCTATTGGCAATCAATCAGTTTCATGTTCTAATAGACGGTCCGTGAGATCGTCGCGATGTACACGTCCTTGCATGCTTGGGTGTTCGAGGGTACACCGTGTAGGAGCAACGCGATCAATCAGGCTCCAGGCATGTTAGTGTCAAGGGATCAAGGCAACAGTAATCCCGTGAACGAGAGAGCTGCCTAGCATAGGATTCCTCGAGCCTAACCCTATCAGAACACAATCCAACATTAGCTCGCTCCCCTATCAGGCTTGTGTACGTGATAGGTGCTGCTGATCGAGCTAGTGCCAGGTAGTAGGAACCTACGGCGCTCAGGTTAGGGATGGCAATCTTATCTGATTCTGTGTATCTGCGGATAAAAATCCTAATAGAGGTGGGTATATTTCTCTTTAATTACATGTAGGCATGTTTACGGAGGCCAAACTTTACCAGATGAGCAAATGGGTACGAGTATAGAGGAGCTTCACCCGTACCCGTTTCACTCGATTACCCGCCACCTTCTATTGACATATAGGATAGAACAGACGCCCAGTTGACCCTCTAATCCCCAATTTGTGATATCTCATATCAGTAATTGTTGAATTTGAGTGTCTGTATGCTATTTATCTACATGTGTTATTTTAATTCTTATTCTTATGTTCATTTGAAATTTTGAATCATCGATAATCATTCTTCAATCCATAAAATGTAGCTAATTTCTATAATTTCATCAAAAGGATTAGTGTACCATAGCTTATTAGTTTCTAGTACCATTTGGTTAAAAGGATTGTTGATGGTTGCGAGTAAACAGGTATATCCGCGGGTATCGGATACCCATGGACGACAGGTATAGACGAGATTCTTCACCCACGACTCTTCGCGGATATACCCGTGGAAGAAATTTTGATTCGCGGGTATAGATATAGACAAACACTATCCGTGCCTCGCCGCACCCGATTGCTATCCTTAGCTCAGACACCGTAGTAGGTCCTACGCAGGTGTTTGTGTATCTGTGGTGCTCAACACGGGGCAGGCCGTGACTCCGCAGTCCGCACCCCTACCGCGGTTCACAAGCGCGGCGCCAGGCGTTGCACGATGCTGCGACCGCTGGGCGCGCATGGTGATCTTTGCTAGTCGGCTCGGCTCCGACTACGACCTCCAACGCTGCCACCTCGTGCCATCCGTCCGCGCCCACCATCACCAAGCCGGGCGCGCGGCGCGCCACTACCTGAGCGAGCCACCCAGCAAAGCACGTCACAGCTGCGGGCGCGCGTTGATGCTCCGCCTCCATCCCACCCGCGCATGCACGCCATGGGCCCATGGCGTGTGATTAGCGTCAGCGCCCACGCCGTGAGCGCCACTCGTGCGCGCGGCCCATGTCGCGAGCGTCACTCGTCGCTCCCGCGCGTGCTTGATCATCCACCGCTCCCGCCCGAGAGTCGCCGCTCAGTTCTCATGCATACTTCAGCGCGCGAGCCGACGGCCGCACGCCCGCACAACTGCTTCGTACTTGGTACGTAGTCCGTGCTGCTTACGCCGCCGCCGCCGCCGCTCTTCGAAACATGCTCCTGAACGCTCACGTCGCACGCTACTACTACTACCTCCTGCTGCGAGTGCCGTTGCCTCCTAGGCTACAATTTCTAGCAGCAAGCTGCAGTTGCATGTATTTTACTGCCCTAGCATCTGAATAAATATATAAACATGTGTTTGAATAGAATTCAGAATATAATCCGAATCAATTAGAGATAAATTAGAAATTTAAAGATACAGTTCGATTGTATTACGATTATAATTCTCGCTATAAATAAAAGGTACACATAATTTTCTCCAAAACTATATGGTATCGAGGCCTTATCTCTGAGCTATTCCGATCTGCTATCCCCGATCCGCTTTACCACACCCTTGTCCGCCACCACTGTTGTTCAATCCAGACACACCGTCACAGCTCGGGCCACTAGAGAGTGCTGCACAAGCGCCACTACTCGGGCTTGGGGGCGTCGAGCCACGCCGCTACTTGGTTCAGGGGCGCCGTGCCACACTGCAGCTTGGGCTCAGGGAGTTGCATGCACCACCACTTTGGGTGGGGATAGCGCTGAGCCGCTGTTGCTGCTCAAGGCCAACTCCGGGTTGTCGTCGTTGCTGAGCTTCCGAGTCGTTGAGCAATCTAGTGACTCTAGGTTGGGGAAGTCTAGTTGGAGGAGTCGGCCGAAGGGAAAGAAAAGGAGGAAGAGAAAAAGGGAAAGAAGAAGAAAAAAGAGAAAAAAGGAAGGGGAAGAAAAAATAGGGAAAAAAGGAAAAGTAAAGGAGAAAAAAAAGGGGTTTCTATTTTGTTGGTTTTTTTTTTTTTGCTGTTTGCTGTTTTTTGTGTTTTTTCTGCGTGTGTATCAGATGCACTGTGTATATGATTTATATTGACATTGATGTTTGAAAGATTATCGTGATTGTAGAAATATGTGCGGCATAGATTTGTGGTCGGCATTGCTCCAGTTGATTGTACAAGATGACTCTAGAAGAGATTGAAACTGTGAGAAAGCAGGAGGATGCCACGATAAAGGCGGCCGAAGAGAAGAGATGGGAGATTATTAAGTCGACTTTCTCACTAATCATACAAGGTGCTATGAGAAACATATTACACAACCTTTTAGCAATAGGTATGATTGGTCCATAGGCTGGTGCACTATCATCTGAACTGAAGTTGGAACTGATGCCAAATGATGTTAAGTTAGAAAGAAGCAAAAATTATCTTAGTTGGTATCGAGGGCTCAACTAATTATGAGGACGAAGGGAGTGGAGCACTGTATGCAAGAGACTTGTGTTGAGTCTGTGAGCAAGGCAAGCATGAATTGGAGGATATGGAACACCACTAATTCTGTGGTGGTGGCTTTGTTGGTGACTTTAATGTCTCCATCTATAGTTTGAATGTTGGAAATGATGCAGGATGTATCGGAGATGTGGAAGACGCTAAATAACATATACTTTGGGGCAGACAATGTGAAAATGATGGTGTAAGTTTAGGGCAAGGTGGAGGTCCTGAAACAGGAAGAAAAGACCATCCAGAAGTATCCTAGCGAGTTACAGCAACTATGGACAGACTTGGATCACTATGATAGAGTTGTGGCTCGATATACTACAGAGGCAGAATATAGAGCAATGGCGTTAAGTTTGAGTAAGATGATCTGGATGAATGGACTATTGTCTGAACTTCAGGTATTGAAGAGTGGTCCTTTGATATTGCATTGTAATAATAAATTTACAATAACATTGCTAATAATCCAATATAGCATGATCGTACCAAGCATATTGAAATTGATCGGTTCTTTATCAAGAAGAAACTGGATAACAGAATTTTGAAACTAGAGTATATCAAGTCTAGTGAACAATTGGTTGATTGATTCACTAAAAAGTTAGGTTATAGCGAGGATGCTACAATATGTGCAAGATCATGTGGAGGTATATCCATATTTGTGATGAGTTATTGATAGTATTTGAGCATTTGATGTCTAAATTTGAGTTTGATTTGGATTTGAATTAGAAGCAATTTGGTTTGCTGTCAGTGCCACGCTGGCACTACCAATCCCTGGGCGGTAGTAGTACCGGGATGCAGTTCTACTAGCCCATATGTGGTGGTAGCTATTTTACAGAGATGTGATCTCTAGGTGTGTCAAGGCTGACACTACCGACCCTTAGAGGCGGTAGTACCAGGGGTGCGGTACTACTGGCCTCCAGTAGGCAACAGTGTTTTTCTAGAGTGTGGATTTCTATCGGATTATGAGAGAGTGATACTACCGACAACCAGAGAGCGGTAGTACTAGGCTTGCGGTACTACTGGCCACTGGTTGGCTGGGGTAGAGTCAGTTTGCCAACGAGTTGAAGTTTGGATTTTGTTGATTTAATTCTATATTATTTTGAACAATACTATATGATGTGTTTTTGTTTGTGTTGGTTGCTGTCGTGCCCCGAATCTGCAAATCCGGACACTATGTGTATTCTGTACTAGTTTAGGATCGCGCTAGTGCACACAGGCTATACAGGGTTAAAGTACCACATCATACATAGCGGAATAATATTAAAGTACATCAAACATATATATAATCGAGTTGTTTGACCTTATGGTCACCTTACAGCAGTTTGCCACGCAGGGCTTACATTATTCAGAGTGAATGATAAATAACAGCGGAAGAAAAATAAACGTTGTGAAGATCCATCATCATCACAGGCACCTTGACAGAGGCTTGCTCCCTAGTTCCCTGGCTCTTCGACGTACTCCTCTTCGTATGCAGGCGTAGTCTCTTCCTCTGATAAATTTTTGTCCGCAAGGGTGAATACACACCGTACTCAACAAGTCATGCACAGTATGCAATTCTATTACTACATGCATGGCTTGTTATAAAGGAATGGCTCTACTGGTTATTTTGCTTTTGCATCAATATTTTACACTACTATTTATTTAGATTGAAAGCATCAAAACCATATAACCTTTATATTTCTCAAGTTGTTTTCCGCATTATTTTGGACACACAGTCCCTAATCAGCTTTCTTCATCAACTTTGGCACACAGCCTTCCACCCCATTTTATTTTCAAAACACTACCCCTTGATCAGTAATCCCGGCGTTGTCGATCAGTGGACTCGGCTATTCGAATAGTTTTAACACTCTGCAGAGGTTGTACACTTTACCCACAAGATACTGTCGCTAACCACATAGGTGATTGACCGTAACAAAGGTTTTCAGAGACTTCTATCTCAGCCTAAGAACCTCTCCGTATTGCCTTCACTATCACTTCCCTCACACAGAGCTGAAGTATAGGACCGACGAACACCGTTGGATAGGGTACCAAGCCGAAGCACAAGCACGCTCCCCCGTACAGTTACCCCCGTGTAACTGCCACCCCGAGGTATCAAAGGTGAGATATCAGAATCCTACTAAACTAGGTCTTCCCATTCAGACATGTGGTTGTGCGAGAGACTCAGGTCAAAGGCTTGCAAGGTGAAGTCCTTAACTGACCAAGGCAAGACATTCTTCTCTCAAATTTGGCACACAGCCCTCACAACACTCAACCCACCCCAAATGCCACACAGGCCCACCTGGCACGAAGCCTCGGTCCACTTGCCCCAGTCTAAATCAATTTCCATCCCAAGTGGTTTAACGGTGCAACACAAGCCTATAATCATCCTTCATGTAGAACCACACAGGTCTCTGCATTCCAACATCATTACCAACAATATTCCACCTTTTATCAAAATGCATTCACTATTACTTTAGTCAATATTGCTTTTGTATTCAGAAAGACTATTCACGATATTTGCAAAGCTAAGCAACTATTCATGGTCTAGCCTCCCGTGTTGGCATGTCATTACAACCAACTAGTATTATCCACTTAGGTTATCAAAGGAATCATGGCATACGAATATTAATAACAATGTGGCAATAACAATTAGGTTGATTAGCTAATTCACCCAAAATATTTAAATCCATTTTTAGTTGAATTAGCATGCATAGTTTGAAACAAAGTACATTTTCAAAACTTAGGAGCAACATGGTCAAAGCACAACTTGCCTTCGAACAGCTGCTGGTCCTGATCCAGAGTTGATTCTTGTGCTAGGAATTCCCCCTCGTAACTCTCCGGCAAAGCAACGTCTAATTGAAATCAATATATACATAATAAATATAATTTCTAGAGAGCAAATTCATGTCTAAAAATTCCACAAAATTCACCAATAAATAGATCTTGATTTTACAAATTTTTAAAAATTGGAATCAACCAAATCGGAGTTAAAACGCAAAAGTTATAGCCTTTTGAAATTTGAAAATAAATCAAAAAGAATAAACCGAATTTCTTTATTTATTTTTATACGGAAAATTCAGAATTATGACGTCAGCACCAGATTTGATTTTCACCGAATTATTTTTCTAAAGAAAATCGGATTAATGCGCAGACACGACGTCAGCATCCACAGTGCTATGACTGACATGTGGGCCCCACTGCTGACGTCAGCATGACACGTGGCAAGATCTGGTCGTGACACGCATCGGCACATTATCAACCGAGAGGTTGATCTAATCTCGACCGTCCGATTCAAAATGTACGGGCGAGATCTAAACGACGTTTCGGTTTTTATCTAACACATGGCTTCACTGTAACCGTTGGATCACGATCGGACGGCTACAAATTAAACGTGCAACGTCGACAGTCAACGACAGCACCGACGCCTCGTTTCCGGTGCGACACGCGTCAACACAGAACTGGCCCGGCGTGCGGCTAAATCCGATCTGTTCATTCAAATTTCAATGGCCCAGATTAAATCCACCATACGCATTATGATCCGATACGTGGCTAGTCTCGATGCGCGACACGTGGGTGCATCTAAGCTATTCACTATTGAACCCGATGGCTAAAATCTAACACAGTTTTGAGCACACGTGGGCAATCCCTCTACGGGCACGTGGCGGCATCTAGTCCACACATCTACGGATCTACGGCCCAAATTGATTCATTCTTACGCTATCAACACAGATCCGACGGCTACAATTAGATTACGTGGCTACACCTGAATCACATGATCAAAATCTAACGGCGGATAAATGAAGATGGGGTTTACTATTACCATGGCTACGTGGCTCAATCTAAACCATACACTAATGATCTAACGGCTAAGATTATATCAAAGCAAAACTACTCTAATTAATCTAGACCATTCGTCTAATCCGACGGCTATGGTTGGAAGATGGCGCTTACTGTTGAGATGAAGACGTGGTGCAATCGTAGTCGTTCGGTGGCGATCGGACGGCGGTCAAGGCTCCAAGTTCGGCGAAGGCGCGACGAGTAGAGGTGGCCGGAGTTGAAGAAGACGACGTCGTCGACAGCGTTGCGGGGCTCCTCTGGTGTCACGGTATGGCTCCTTCGACGCGGCTTGACACGAGGTTCACTCCGGTGGTCACGACGACGGCGAAGACTTACCGGAGAGGGCGCAAGGCACGGTGGAGTGGCTACGGAACTATGGCGAGGGCGCACGAGGGCTACAGGGATCCTCGAGAGTCGTGAAAGGTCTCAAAACATGCGGAAGGGAGTGCTTTATACACAGCGCCAATTAATGTGGACGGGAGAGGACACGGCGGCGGTTTCGTCGTGCGGAGTCCTCGGCGATAACGACTGACGGCGGCGCTTCCCTTCCAGCAGACGAAGCGACGTGGTTGCATCTGGCGCGTACACGCGGCAGCAGATCAACGGTGTGGGGCGGCGAATAGGCACAGGCTTCTCTCAACCGTGCGATCAAGATCGCACGGTGGACGATCAGCGGCTTTAGGGTTTCCTACGAAGCGGGCGATGCAACAAGACGATAATGGGCTCGGCTCGTTCGCTCATTATGCGTTTTATTAAGTTTTCCGATTAAAATAATTCTGGAAATTCAATTAAATCTTTTGAGGCTTTTAAAATATCAGAAAAATTCTAGAAAATATTTTAGGACATTTTGAACTCAAATAAAATATTTTCATTTATATTTTGTTTAAACTTTTCATTATTAAGTTAATTTCCAAAGGAGAGTTTATTTCCAAAAATCCAATTAATTCCAAATAAATTCCAAAAATTCTCAAAAATTCAAAATAACTTATGAAATTTAAAATGAACCAAATTTTGGGATGTTGCAAACTTCCCCCTTAACAGAATCTCGACCTCGAGATTCAGGGCTGGCTAGAGAAGAGATTGGGAAACTCCTTCAAATCCTCCTCGCGCTCCCAAGTGGCTTCACTTTCTGAGTGGTTGCTCCACTAGACTCTGCAAAAGCGGGTTGACTTGTTCCTTGTTTCACGATCCATGGTGTCCAAAATCTTCACTGGGTGTTCCTTGTAGGTTAAATCCTCTTGCAGTTCAATAGCTTCTATAGGTGCTTGTTCCTCCGGTACTCGAAGACATTTCTTCAATTATGTCGGGGATTAGGAAATTCCAGCAGCCGACCATTGTATCCCGGCGGCCTCCGAGCATGCCCATGCTCGGACGTCGTCCCCAAGAAAGATCTTCGGGTAGCCCAACCTTCGGGCCGACTCCCGTCCTCTGTCGAGCTCGCCCCCGAGCATGCTCGCTTTCGAGTTCTGACGACTGACGACCGTCTGCGAAGAAGGACCTCGGCCGCCTAAAAGCGGCGCGATCCACGAAGACGACGTGGCATTAATTACATGGCGGCTCGAAGGTTTGCGCGTCCACAATCTGCACGCCCGCGGTCTGCGCGCCCGCGATCTGCGCCCACTATACCCACGTCGCGCCGTGCCCGGCGGGAAGCAAGGGAACAACACCACCCACGTTCGGAATAGTGGCACGCCCCTCTGTAATAAATTTTGTGTCGCTTGTAACCCCCTATAAATACCTTCTCGCACGAAGGGTTCAGGGTTCGACTCCATTCCCTGTTTTCCTGATACATAGAGCTTGTTGCTAGTAGTCCGGAGGATAGTCCTTAGAACCTCCCAGGGCTCCCTGAGCAAACACATTGTAATACATCCTCAAGAAGTTAGTACCATCACTGGACGTAGGGTTGTTATCTCCCCTTCGAGAGGCCCGAACCAGATCAAAAGGGCCTCCCCCTGTTCGCTGTGATTGTCCCGACCAGCTCGGTCCGTAGCTCGGCAGGCCCTCAAACGCTATACCCCTCGCGGAAAAGGGGCCCTAGGTTGATCCCTCATTCAACAAGTAAGTTCGGCGGGGGATCGGTTCCCGAATTGTCGACAAATTACGACACATGGAATACATCATGTACTCCTGCTAAAGACTGCGGCAACTCTAGCTGGTATGCAACTTCACCTTTGCGGCTCAAAATCTTGAATGGTCCCACGTACCTTGGGGCAAGTTTTCCTTTAGCGTGAAACCTTCTAACTCCTTTGAGCGGTGTGACCTTGAGGTAAACATAATCCTCTGGCTCAAAGCTCAAATCACGGCGTCGGTTGTCAGCGTAACTCTTTTGCATCGATTGTGCAGTCTTCAACCTTTCTCTAATCAGAGCAATCTTCTCCTCTGCCTCTAAAAGTACGTCCGGTCCAAAAACATGACGTTCTCCTATCTCATTCCAATTTAATGGTGTTCGGCATGAACGACCATATGAAGCTTCAAATGGAGACATCTTCAAACTAGCTTGATAACTGTTGTTATAGCTAAATTCTGCATATGGCAAACATTTGTCCCATGATGTGGTATATGACAGTGCACAGGCCCTTAACATGTCCTCAAGTATCTGATTTACCCTTTCAGTCTGACCCTCTGTCTGCGAATGGTATGCTGTACTGAAATTCAAACGAGTGCCCATTGTTGTATGCAACTTATCCCAGAATCTTGATGTAAATTGAGTACCTCTATCCGATACTATCTTCATAGGCACACCGTGCAAACAAACAATTCTCGCCATGTATAGTTCTGCTAACTTATCTCATGAGTAGGTTGTCTTTACTGGTATGAAATGTGCAACCTTTGTTAATCGATCCACTATGACCCATATGGAATCGTATCCACCTTGAGTCCTTGGCAAACCGGTGATAAAATCCATCCCGATTTCCTCCCACTTCCATTCCGGTATCTTTAGGGGTTGTAGCAGCCCTACTGGTCTCTGATGCATTGCTTTGACTCTCTGACATACATCACACAATGCTACATGCTCGGCTACCTCTTTCTTCATATTCGGCCACCAAAATCTTTCCTTGAGATCCTGGTACATTTTGCACTGCCGGGGTGAATTGAATACTTGGAATCATGTGCTTCCTCAAGTATCAACTGATTCAATTCAGGTTGATAGAGTACGCAGATTCTATTCTTCATCCACAAGGTACCCTGCTCATCTACTCTGAAGTCTTTGGTTAAATCTTCGTCCATCTTGGATTTGATTCTATTTATCTTATTATCATCCTTTTGACCTTCCCTGATCTGCTCTTCTAGGGTCGGCTTAACCTCCAAAGTAGCTAAATACCCTTCTGGTATGACTTACAATCTTAGCTTCTGAAACTCTTTACATAAGTCAGACTGGTCTTCTGCAACCATCAAATTTAAACTGTAGCTTTTCCGACTCAAAGCATCAGCCATCACATTTGCCTTTCCTGAATGATAGTGAATTCCGATATTGTAATCCTTGATTAACTCTAACCATCTCCTTTGTCTCATATTCAGATCTGATTGGGTAAATATATACTTTAGACTTTTGTGGTCAGTATATATTTCACATCGGTTTTCGATGAGATAGTGACGCCATATCTTAAGAGCATGCACTACAGCGGCTAACTCTAAATCATGAGCTGGGTAATTCTGCTCATGTAGCCTTAACTGCCTTGACGCATAAGCCACTACTTTGCCGTTCTGCATCAGCACACATCCAAGTCCCTGACGCGAAGCATCACAGTATATATCAAAGTTGTCCTTAGTATTCGGCAACACCAAGACAGGTGCCGCCGAAGTTAAATGCTTCTTCAGCTCTTGGAAACTCTTTTCGCACTCGGGCGACCACACAAACTTTTTCTCTTTCTTTAGCAGTTGCGTGAGAGGTCTCGCAATGGAGGAGAAACCTTCGATGAACCGGCGGTAATATCCTGCCATTCCAAGGAAACTTCTAATCTGAGTAACTGACTTTGGTTGTTCCCAATGTAACACTGCCTCTACTTTCTTCGGATCGACAGCTACTCCTTCGGTAGTCATTACATGACCTAAGAACTATACTTTCTTTTTCCAGAAGTCGCACTTACTAAATTTCGCATATAATTGGTTTTCTCTTAGTTTTTCCAAAACCATTCTTAAATGTCCAGCATGCTCTTCCTCTGACTTGGAGTAAACCAAAATGTCATCAATGAACACGACGACGAACTTATCCAAATATTACATGAACACTTTGTTCATCATATTCATGAAATATGCTGGGGCATTGGTCAATTCGAGGGACATGACCGTGAATTCATAATGCCCATACCTTGACGAGAAAGCTGTCTTTGGTATATCCTCGGTCCAAATTTTTAGCTGATGGTATCCAGATCGAAGATCTATCTTGGAGAAGACTCCCGCTCCTCTTAACTGATCGAAAAGATCATCTATTCTGGGTAATGGATATTTGTTCTTTATCGTCACATCATAAGTGCACGATAGTCAATACACATTCTAAAACTTCCATCTTTCTTTTTAACGAACAACACCGGTGCTCCCATGGTGATGAACTAGGTCTTATAAATCCTTTCTCCAATAACTCCTCGATTTGCTTCTTCATTTCTACCAATTCCTCCGTGGACATTCTGTAGGGTCTCTTGGCTATTGGAGCTGTTCCGGGTACTAACTCAATTACGAATTCTATATCCCTGTATGGTGGCATTCCGGGTAGATCCTCTGGGAACACATTCGGGTATTCATTAACTACCGGAACATCTTTCATATCAACAGTTTTCGCACTATTAACCATTAATTGACTATCCTGAACAGTAACTACTTGAACCTCCACTTTCTTGCCATTTGGGCTCTCGACTGTTACTACTCTTCGCCCACAATCTAGCACTGCCTTGTGCTTGGATAACCAATCCATTCCCAGAATAACATCTATGGTCTGAGTATCCAATATAATTAGATTCGCTAGGAACTCTATTCCATTTATTAATAATTTTACCCCAGAACATCCTACTTTAGCTCGGAGTTCTGATCCAGGGGTTTGGACTATAAGTATACTCTTAAGTTTGACCACATCCAAATCATTTTGCACAACAAAAACTCGAGAAATGAATGAATGTGAAGCTCCCGAATCAAACAAAATTGTAGCTGGTACTGAGTTAACTAGAAACTTACCCAGTACGACATCCGTGGCGTTCTGAACTTCATCCGCCATGATATGGTTGACTCTTCCTCGCACAGCTGATTGTGGTGCAGTTCCTGCTTGAGTAGGTGCTCAGCTTCCTCCTTGAACAGGAGTTCTAGCAGGTGTGTTCCCCAAATTGAAACGGACAGGGGTGACCCCTCCCTTTTTGGGACAGGTGTTGGCGAAGTGCTCCATCTCATTGCAGTTGTAGCAGCGTCTTCCTGCCATCGACGGGTTTCCTACAGCTTGGCTGATTGCTCTTACTGGTGTCTGTGGGTTCTGACCAGTAGGTCGCTGTGCAGGTAATGGTGCTCATGTGCTGCCCCCTGGCTGAAATCTGGTGAATTGTTGAGGTACCACTCTTGGTCTCTACTGACCCTGGCGTCCTCCTTGCTGTGCCAAGCGACGCTTGCGGTTGTCATCCAGCTCTTTGCGCTTATCTTCCAGAATGAGCGTCTTGTTGACAAGCTCTTGAAAATCCGGGAACGTGTGGGTGATCAGTCCCACTTGAAGTCCAGAGTTGAGTCCCTTCATGAATCGGGACTGTCTTGCCTTATCAGTTGCTACGTCCTCCGGAACATAGCGTGCGAGCTGCGTGAATTTATTCAAATAATCGGCTACTGACTGGCCTCCCTGTTTCAAAGACCGAAATTCCTCCTTCTTGAGTTCCATCATACCTTCCGGCATATGGTACTGGCGGAAGGCAATAGTAAACTCATCCCAGGTGATTTCCTAAGGATGCTCATGGGAAGCGCGGTAGTTCTCCCACCATTCTGCGGCTATCCCTTCCAATTGATGAGAGGCGTACAGGACTCTCTCATTGCCAACACATTGAGTTATGTGCAGCTTCCTTTCAATGGTCCGTAGCCAGTCATCTGCTTCTATGGGGTTGACATTCCCCGAGAATGTTGGGGGTCTGGTTCTCATGAAGTCTGACAGTCTAGAGTGATTTCCCTGGTGCATGGCCTGATTGTTGTTAAAGTTGTTGGTGGCAGCTTGATTTTGCATTTGTTGCATCTGATGCATCATAGTCTGCATCAGCTGGGTCTGGGCAGCCAAGAATGCTCCTAGATTACCCATATCAACGGGTGGTGCAGCTTGAGAATTTGGTGCTTCATTATTGTTGCCCCTCTGCTGTGAGTTGCTGCCTCCAGCTCCGCTGTTGCTTCGTGTGTTCACCATCTGAGGAACAAAAGAATTTAAGGAAAAGAGGAACAGAGTAGACAAGTATACAAGAATCTTATGTGGGGAGAAGATTTGACTCAACCAAAAACACGAAATTTTATTTAATATCATAGGGATATGGCCGCTCACAAGTGCCTACGGGCATTGCGGCACATACCTAGCACGCATTAAGTAACCATAGAAATTGTTCATCACAACCAACCATAACAACTCATAAAGTTCAAATCAACCAACCGTTCTAAGGACGGACTCAATAAACTGACTCGAATAAACTTGACTCAACACAGGAGTCGACTCTGGACAGAAAGTAAAACACTCAGTTGTCAAGCCATCCAGACTGCGGTCCTCCGGGTGGGTACTGCGGTGGGTGCGACGGCATAGGAGCAAACTGGTCCTGATGCCCAACAGCTGGCGGTACAAACGAGCCCACCGACTCTGCTGGCTCTTGGGCTACCTGCCCGGGTGCTGGCGGCTCTGGCACCACCTGCACTGGTGCCTCCTGAATTGGTGCCTCCTGCACCGGCGCCTCCTGCTCAGGCTCGAGCTCCTCGGGATCGGGGTTGTGCAGCTCTAGCTTCGGCTCTGGCTCAGGTCCCTCCAGTGCCTCCTCCAGCTCGTGGACCCTCCTGATGTAGAGACCCAGGCCCTCAGTAGCCTCTTGCAGCTGGTTCCTGACCTTCGCGATCTCGTCACGGGCCCTCTGTAGCTCCTGGACTGTCTCGTCCAAGGTCTCCTCCTAGGCGATGACGAACCTCACCAAGTGGGTGATCGTAGCGTCCTCCTCCTCGATTGGGTCCCAGTCGAAGCGGTTGTCCCGACGCGGATGATGGTGGAAGACAGTGCCCTCTAGCTCGGCGGAGTAGGTGCGGGTGATTTGCCGCATCGCAAGGCGTGCGGTCTCCTGGATGCCAGCCTCGAAAGTAGACCTCCTAGCTGTGACGTGGACAGGACGACTCGCTTTCCCCCTATCTCGAGCGTAGACGGTGACCTTCACGTCCCAGGCGACATCCAGCCCTGCCCGAACCATCGAGGTTCCTCGGTAGATTGGCCTAACGAAGCCCTCAAGAATCGCAAAGATAAACCACACCAAGAAATAAACCTCCAAAGTCGCTCACCAAAGGTATGGATCCTCCTCATCTGCCAAAACACAACTCGTTAGCTATAAATTTTAAAATCATAAAGTAATATCAGAAAATTGCAGCATAGATACGAAGTAAGAAGAAAAAGATTAGTCAAGATTTCATTCATACTCTTGTACAATTTTAATCTTTTTAGAAAATAACCTTATCTTTCTCGGCGATCTACCTAGGGTCAAGTCCTACATCGGTATGCTCGATACCACCTCTGTCGTGCCCCAAATGCAAATCCGGACACTCGTGTATTCTACACTAGTCCAGATCGCGCTTAGTGCACACAGAGCTATCTGAGGTTAAAGTACCACATCATACACAACGGAATAATATTAAAGTACATCAAACATGTATATAATCGAGTTGTTTGACCTTATGGTCACCTTACAGCAGTTTGCCACGCATGGCTTACATTATTCAGAGTAAATGATAAATAACAGCGGAAGAAAAATAAACGTCGTGAAGATCCATCTTCATCACAGGCGCCTTGACAGAGGCTTGCTCCCTAGTTCCTTGGCTCTTCGACGTACTCCTCTTCGTATGCTGGCGTAGTCTCTTCCTCTGGTAAATTTTTGTCCGCAAGGGTGAGTACACACCGTACTCAACAAGTCATGCACAGTATGCAATTCTATTACTACATGCATGGCTTGTTACAAAGGAATGGCTCTACTGGTTATTTTGCTTTTGCATCAATATTTTACACTACTATTTATTTAGATTGAAAGCATCAAAACCATATAACCTTTATATTTCTCAAGTTGTTTTCCACATTATTTTGGACACACAGTCCCTAATCAGCTTTCTTCATCAACTTTGGCACACAACCTTCCACCCCATTTATTTTTAAAACACTACCCCTTGACTGTAATCCCCGAGCGTTGTCCAGTACCGTGGACTCGGCTATTCGAATAGTTTTAACACTCTGCAGAGGTTGTACACTTTACCCACAAGATACTGTTGCTCACCACACAGGTGATTGACCGTAACAAAGCTTTTCAGAGACTTCTATCTCAGCCTAAGAACCTCTCCGTGTTGCCTTCACTATCACTTCCCTCACTGTGAGACCCCAGATTTACCATCCGGAACCTCCTGTGCATTTCTATACTAGTCCCAGATCAGTAGCTAGTACACACAGTCAAACAGTGATGAATCATAACCAAGTACGAATAATAACATAAATAAAAATAACAGAGTACCGACCTTATGGCCAATTATTACAAGACATAAAGTCTTACAGCGGAAGCAACAAAATAAGAACAATAAACTCCAACATGGGAGGACCTATCAATTTACCACATGCAATTGACTGGGGAACGCGTCCTAGTACTCCGGATGGCCTTTGTCAGATCTTTCACATGTAGAAGTCGTAGTCGTCCACGGCAGCTTCGAAAGCTTCTGAGATTCATGTTGAGTGTAGCATGTGAGTACAAACGTACTCCGCAAGTCTGGGAAAATGCAACATGTATGGCTTTCCAAGGAAAGGCTTAATAGGGTTCTTTTGCATAAAGCCAAGTTTCATCAAACCATACATAATAATTTTTACAAAGCACATTTTAACAATTATTTTAACAATTGAAATATTTAATATTCTAGTGAAGATTCAATCCACCATCACTAGTATAAAGGCTCTATCTGCCACATTTAAAAGATTAAGGTAAACCAACTCATGACTCTATCTGTCATGATCAAAACAGGTTCCATCTACCTGATTGGCTCAATCTGCCAATAAAACATCCGAGAATTCTAACCACTCCCGAATCCCAAAGTTCATTTTTGAAAACAAAACCAAAAGACTACCAATATGCAAAGCATTCTTTGCCCGCCCTTGACCGTAGGCACGGCTATTCGAATAGTTTTAACTCTGCAGATGTTGTACACTTTACCCACAAGACATGATATTCTCTTGATGCCAAGCTATTAACACACTTTCTTAGGTGTGCCGGCAGAGATATCATGACAAGGCCTTTACAATGTATACGCCTAACCCGACTCACCCGCTGAGGTTTCACCGCTATTAGGGTTCTATCTGCCCAGTATAGAAGCCCCCTCTTGCGTCGTGTGGGAAATACGACTTGCCTCTTTCTGGCACCCACATTCCACCACCTGGTGAGTCTAAGCTAGGTTTCTACAAATTATTCAACCAGGTCAGAGCCCATTTGACATGTGGTTGCACGGTAATGCTTAGAATGGGCAATCATAATCGTCGGTCCTTAAATCGATTAGGGTGGCTTTCACATACCAGAACTAGTGCTCTATCTGCACCCACCCGACCAACCATTCCGCCCCAATCTAAACCATTTTTATTTTATTTTTATTTTGCAATCACAACAGCAAGAACTTTGCTACAATTCTCAAATCATACTTTAAATCATACTTTTGATATAATCCCACCCGTAGGTCATTTAATCAGTTTTTGCACTAAGCAAAGCTACCGTTCTAACCATCAAATGTCACAATATAAATTAGGCATGACATAGCAAAGGGTCCTAGGGTTACAATTAAACATGGATATCAACAATCAAGGATATGATAGCAATTCGGAATAACTAACAGTCTATATTTGACATACGGTTATAAAGATAGCAATGCATGTTTACAAAACATTGTAAAACATTTGCAAACATGGGATCAAAATGCGTCAAGGAGACTTACCTCCTCTGGTCGCAAGGTCGTCGACGCACTGAAGCTCTTCGGAATTGACAGCGGCAACGGTGGAATCTTCGGCTACATGCAAAACGAGACAATAAATAAAATAACAGAAAATAAATAAAATCTAAAAATTAAAATAAAAATACTGGCAGATAGAGGATGATTTTAGACGAATTTAGCAATTTGAATCACTTGATTCGGAGTTCGGAAGACAAAGATAAAAATGTTTGAAGTTTGCACAGATTGGAAAATCAAAACGAAAGAATATTCCGGGAATCTTCTTTTGGCTGAACGTTCTTTCTGTTTTCCTTTGTTCCTATGACGGGTGGGACCCGCTTGTCATCTTCTCAAGCTTTCTTCAACCTCCAGCACATCCATGGCAACACAGAAGCTTCAGTCTCCCTCTTGGCGCCGACGATTGGGACCACGGCGGACGACGGCGTACACAAAAATGGAACAGCAACGCGATGGGGAGGTGGGGAAGCACAGCGGCAGGGAGCGGCATGGCCGGAGGCGGCACGAATGGGACCCGCAAGGGGCGACGGCGGGGGCTGGCGGCTCGCCGGTGAAGGGAAGGCAAAGGCGCACGGCGGAGGGGTGCAGGAGGTGCGGCGGGGTCCGGGGAATCCGGTGGTGTGCTCGGCGACCGGCGAGAAGGACCGAGATGGCGTGCCCACGGCGGCCATGGCCGGCTCGGGCGGACCTGCGCGGCGACGGCGCACGGCGGCAGAGCGACGGCAGGCGAGTGCAGGTGTAGGCGCGGTGAGGTCGGCCGGAGGGGATGTGCACACTAGAGGTGGCCGGGAAGGTCTCTTGCGATGGTGATTAGAGCTTGGGCCAGCGTTAATGGAGGTTGCACAGGAACAGTGAGAGCAAGAATTTGGGGAAAGACTTGATACATGAAATTTTGCAAAATTAACGAGTGCAATTGATAGAGCATGATAGAGTGAGTATAAGGATGCGAGGAATTGGATTGAGAATTACCGATTCGCAAGAAATTGGCGATGAACGACGAAACGGGCGACGACGAACAATCGTCGAATCGAGCACCGAAACTGCAATGCAATCCAAATGTGATTGAGGGCTTTTGATCTACAGACTAAAAGGCACAAGATGACACGGTTAGTGCATGGCTTGGCTCACCGGAATGAAAGTTGGTTCGCTGGCGTTGACGACGGACGTTGGACGGATGTTCTTACCCAAAATCGGAGGTCGAAACGTTGACGAAACGAAGGAATAACAGAAGCACTGCGACGGGGACGACGAAACGAACAAATTAAGTACTCGGGCACGCGAGGAGACAAAGAAACGAGCAAGGATTCGCGGATTGATGATGATTGTGGCTGTTTCGGGAGAGGAAAAGGCAAACTTCCTATGGGATTTGATTCTCCTGACCTTTGTCGTTCCGATGCTTCAATTTCCAAATCGATTGGTGAAGTTATTGGCCATGAATTGATTTGGGAAGTTGGAAGGAAAGAGAGACAGCCATGGAAACTCTTGAGCTGGCTTGGCTGTCGATTCCAGTACGTGCGCAGGTAGAAGAAAGAGAGGAGAGAGAAAAAGTGGCTATTTGGTTTTTGAGTCTAGCAAATAGATTTCGGCTCAAAAGAAAAATAGCTAAAAATTAGGAATGGATTCAGAATATAATTTCGGATTGAATGAATGCGATGGCAGATTTGAATTTGATTCGGAATGTAAATTTAAATTTGTTTTGAAGCGAATTTTGAATTTACAGATGAATTTGGAATAAATTCCGAATTCGGACGGAAAGGATGCCAGAATAGATATTCAAACCAAATAAACTCCAAATCTTTAAATTAAATAATTTAAATTAAATTTTTAACAAAGGCTGAAAATGGGGATGTTACACTCACACAGAGCCGAAGTATAGGACTGACGAACACCGTTGGATAGGGTACCAAGCCGAAGCACAGGCACGTTCCCGTCTGATTACCCCGTGTAATCGCCGCCCGAGGTATCAAAGGTGAGATATCAGAATCCTACTAAACTAGGTCTTCCCATTCCGACATGTGGTTGTACGAGAGACTCAGGTCAAAGGCTTGCAAAGTGAAGTCCTTAATTGACCAAAGCAAGACATTCTTCTCTCAAATTTGGCACACAGCCCTCACAACACTCAACCCACCCCAAATGCCACACAGGCCCACCTGACACAAAGCCTCGGTCCACTTGCCCCAGTCTAAATCAATTTCCATCCCAAGTGGTTTAACGGTGCAACACAAGCCTATAATCATCCTTCATGTAGAACCACACAGGTCTCTGCATTCCAACATCATTACCAACAATATTCCACCTTTTATCAAAATGCATTCACTATTACTTTAGTCAATATTGCTTTTGTATTCAGAAAGACTATTCACGATATTTGCAAAGCTAAGCAACTATTCATGGTCTAGCCTCCCGTGTTGGCATGTCATTACAACCAACTAGTATTATCCACTTAGGTTATCAAAGGAATCGTGGCATACGAATATAAATAACAATGTGGCAATAACAATTAGGTTGATTAGCTAATTCACCCAAAATATTTAAATCCATTTTTAGTTGAATTAGCATGCATAGTTTGAAACAAAATACATTTTCAAAACTTAGAAGCAACATGGTCAAAGCACAACTTGCCTTCGAACAGCTGCTGGTCCTGATCCGGAGTTGATTCTTGTGCTAGGAATTCCCCCTCGTAACTCTCCGGCAAAGCAACGTCTAATCGAAATCAATATACACACAATAACTATAATTTCTAGAGAGCAAATTCATCTCTAAAAATTCCACAAAATTCACCAATAAATAGATCTTGATTTTACAAATTTTTAGAAATTGGAATCACCCAAATCGGAGTTAAAACGCAAAAGTTATAGCCTTTTGAAGTTTGAAAATAAATCAAAAAGAATAAACCGAATTTCTTTATTTATTTTTATACGGAAAATTCAGAATTATGACGTCAGCACCAGATTTTATTTTCTCCGAATTATTTTTCTAAAGAAAATTCGATTAATGCGCAGACATGACGTCAGCATCCACAGTGCCATGACTGACATGTGGGCCCCACTGATGACGTCAGCTGCTGACGTTAGCATGACACGTGGCAAGATCTGGTCGTGACATGCGTCGGCACATTATCAACCGAGAGGTTGATCTAATCTCGACCGTCCGATTCAAAATGTACGGGCGAGATCTAAACGACGTTTCGGTTTTTATCCAACACGTGGCTTCACCGTAACTGTTGGATCACGATCGGACGGTTACAAATTAAACGTGCAACGTCGACAGTCAGCGACTGCACCGACGCCTCATTTCCGGCGCGACACGCGTCAACACGGAACTGGCTCGGCGCGCGGCTAAATTCGATCCGTTCATTCAAATTTCAATGGCCCAGATTAAATCCACCATACGCATTATGATCCGATACGTGGCTAGTCTCGATACGCGACACATGGGTGCATCTAAGCTATTCATTATTGAATCCGACGGCTAAAATCTAACACAGTTTTGAGCACACGTGGGCGATCCCTCTACGGGCACGTGGCGGCATCTAGTCCACACATCTACGGATCTACAGCCCAAATTGATTCAATCTTACGCTATCAACACAGATCCGACGGCTACAATTAGATTACGTGGCTACACCCGAATCACATGATCAAAATCTAACGGCGGATAAATGAAGATGGGGTTTACTATTACCATGGCTACGTGGCTCAATCTAAACCATACACTAATGATCTAACGGCTAAGATTATATCAAAGCAAAACTACTCTAATTAATCTAGGCCATTCGTCTAATCCGACGGCTATGGTTGGAAGATGGCGCTTACTGTTGAGATGAAGACGTGGTGCAATCGTAGTCGTTCGGTGGCGATCGGACGGCGGTCAAGGCTCCAAGTTCGGCGAAGGCGCGGCGAGTAGAGGTGGCCGGAGTTGAAGAAGACGACGTCGTCGATAGCGTTGCGGGGCTCCTCTGGTGTCACGGTATGGCTCCTTCGACGCGGCTTGACACGAGGTTCACTCCGGTGATCACGACGACGCCGAAGACTTACCGGAGAGGGCGCAACGCACGGTGGAGTGGCTACGGAACTATGGCGAGGGCGCACGAGGGCTACGGGGATCCTCGAGAGTCGTGAAAGGTCTCAAAACGTGCGGAAGGGAGTGCTTTATACACAGCGCCAATTAATGTGGACGGGGAGAGGACACGGCGGCGGTTTCGTCGTGCGGAGTCCTCGGCGATAACGGCTGACGGCGGCGCTTCCCTTCCAGCAGACGAAGCGACGTGGTTGCATCCGGCGCGTACACGCGGCAGCAGATCAATGGTGCGGGGCGGCGAATCGATACATGCATCTCTCAACCGTGCGATCAAGATCGCACGTTGGACGATCAACGGCTTTAGGGTTTCCGGCCGAGCGGGCCGACGCAGCGCACAGTAATGGGCTCGGCCCATTACTGTTCATCGCGTTTTTATTAAGTTTTTCGTTTAAAATAATTTTGGAAATTCAATTAAATCTTTTGAGGCTTTTAAAATATCAGAAAAATTCTAGAAAAATTCCAGAAAATATTTTAGGACATTTTGAACTCAAATAAAATATTTTCATTTATATTTTGTTTAAACTTTTCATTATTAAGTTAATTTCCAAAGGAGAGTTTATTTCCAAATAAATTCCAAAAATTCTCAAAAATTCAAAATAACTTATGAAATTTAAAATGAACCAAATTTTGGGATGTTAGAGTTGCAGACTTCCAGGCTAGGCCATAGTGAGGCACATGCGAGACCGGGACTAGGCTAGGAGAGTTGAGGTCTAGAATGGTCAAAGGGCGCCGAAAAATGACTGAGGTCGGGAAATTGGTTGCAAGCTAAGAAGACAAGGAGATAGAGCATGAAGCACTGGTGATGGACATGGCGAGCAACAACATAGAGTCGAGGTCTAGAATGGTCAAGAAAGTTAGTGCTATCATGGTGAAGCGATCAAGGACACATGGCACGTCAAGTGACTTGGGCCAGCTTGCAAACAAGGATGGTTCAAAAGAGCCCAGATACGTGAGAAGCTTGGCGGCAAGTTGTTGGGGCCACATGAAAAGAGCGAAACATGGATGATGCTTTGAGAGGAAGGAAGACTGGTCATTGGGGTAAATTGGCAATATGTCCAATATCGGCGGTCAAGATGGTTTGAAAAACCGTGGCGGTGGTCTAAGTGATTTAGGTTACGCTAAAGTGAAAGTGGGATGCAAATTCGGGCTCACA
Source organism: Guadua angustifolia (assembly GCA_036346375.1). Lineage (NCBI taxonomy): Eukaryota > Viridiplantae > Streptophyta > Magnoliopsida > Poales > Poaceae > Guadua > Guadua angustifolia. The sequence continues at coordinate 9,466,997 of CM070512.1, read as the reverse complement.
AAACAGATTTAGTGCCAATGTAATGGCTAGTTTGAAAAGCGTGCTTGTGTAAATATAAAACCTGTTAAGAGTGTTGGGTTATCAGATTAGCCCATGTAAATGTGAATGGTATCCACATATGTGTTCAGATTTTAGGGTTAGGGTTGTTTCCACTATATAAAGAGATGTAGTGGTTGGGCTCTAAGCCACTAAGTCTAGAAAAGGATTAGGGTTTCCACGAAATTTTAGTTTCTTGTGTGAGTATGTAAGTGCTCCTTAGCAGCTTGGCCCTCATGCGAGAGATTTTGTAAAACTTCATCATGATCTAAATAAAAATTACCTGTTTGCTCGAGTTTTTGTCTAAAGTTTTGATCTTCTTCTTACTTGGCTCTTGATCTTTTTTTGTGGTTTCTTTTTTACTTGATCTAGTGCTGCCAAGGATGTATGATTGAAAGATATATCCTCTGTAGGTCATCTCCTCAATCATTTAGGTAAGTTTCTTCTTGATCATTTAAGTTTCTTTAAGATCTTGAAGCTGCTTGTTTAAGGGATCTTTCTTAAGTATTTTTGATTGCTATGATATGTGGAAAACCATCTAAGATCATCTTGATCATCAAAATCCCACAAATAAATTTAGAGCTAAGTTTTTATTCTTGAGCTCGTTTTTGTACACTCTCCCTTGAATTGAAAAAAGGTCAAAACTTTGACATTGATCCCTGTGATTAAAGGTTGAAATAAGTTCCTGACATCCATAGAAAAGTGCTTACAAAGTGCCATAAAGTTTGAATCAACAATCAAAGTTATACAAATTTTTTATCTTGAACTCATGTTGATTACACTGTTCATATTTGTTTTTACCGTTCACTATCACCACCGCTACAATAGCCCCGATACCACCGGCCCTGTACCACGGTAGTACCACCCCATACTGAAAGTTTCAAAAAATTTGATTCTTTCGTATGTATTTGGATATAATGAGGCTTTACTTAGTTTCTTTGGAGGAAATATTGGTTTGTGATCATTTACTCTCTCTCTGATTGCCATTTTTGGTCCTTCAATATGTAACAAAATAGGCATGATTGATATTTTTAGCCTATTTTAAGATGAAGTGTTTAGATAGAAGTCGGAATAGAATCCAAATCAATTAGTCATAAATTAGAAAATTAGAGATAAAGTTCGATTGCATTACGATGGTAATTCTCGCTATAAATAAAGCATATAGGATCTAATAGGATACACACAATTTTCTCCAAAACTACTACATTGATAAGAGATGCTGCTGCAAATGAAATTCATCATTTTCTATAGTACAAACTACAGAGGAATAGAAGTTCTATATTAAGAATAGAACAGAGTATGGAGTTCGTTAAAGCACGTTTGCTGACACAAACATTTTTCGCTATGGTAATTAGTAAGTAATCCGAGTATGGCTAGAAAATAGCCAGCATCTTCCTGACTAAATACTAAGAAGCTGCCTCATCCTCGTAACAAAGCAAAACAATGGTAGAGTGCCGCCACTCGAGCAGTTAAAATTGGCAGTCCTACCCAAGAACCTATTCAGTTCTGCAAGGCAAATACTGAGTTGGGAACACTGTCGAATACAAGTCCTTCAGAACTTGGCTTCAGAACATTGAGGTGACGATCAAGAATGAATTCCATCTCCATCATTGTGCAGCGATGTTGGCAGTGCTAGTATGCTACCCAAGAATCACTCAACAATGCAGCATAGATGCGTTGACTGCCAATTCTTGGAAAATTAAGGTGAAAGTGAACTTATTTCCCGACAAAAAAAAAAGTGAAGTCATTTCTGCTGCTGTGGTTTCCCAACAGAGTGCAGGTATACGGAGACAGAAACAACCCTGAAAATTGAGCGAGAATCCATTATACAATCATGGGTTAAAAGGTTCCAATCGAGAGAACTTGTGATTACGCTTTCATCAGCACTTACGTAGATCCTAGGAAGAAAGCAAGTGATAGATGGAAACCAAACAAAAAGACAGATACAACTGCTGTCAGAAGCATTGCAACTGAAGTTGAATACACCTGTATGTATGCAAGGACACATGGTCAGACAAACCAATACATTAGTGTAACTTTGTAAAGAGTAGAGTGATATCAAGAAGTCTTTGATCTGCTTTAATAATCACAAAGGGAATTTTGAGAACTTCATTTCTTCAGGTGCCTCAAATATCAGAAGGTTTGAAATCTAGATATCAGGCCAATGCTTTATAGTTCTCTTGCTTCTACATAGGATGCGTGAAAATTGTCCAATGTTTTGCATAGAGAACAAGATGCTTTGTTTATTAACATAGTTTCTCAGATAACAGAATTGAGGAATAATGTAGTTTCTTTCCAACAGAATGTGGAATGCTGTAATTTCTCAAATACAGATTGTGGAAAATGTAAGAATAAAAAATGTAATGACTTGCGCCCCATTAAGCAGGCATGGACAAAAGTATTACTGTATAAGGTAGGCATACTCTAATGTGTTATCTAATGTAAGCCATGCAGGTAACACAAAACTGCTGCGCTGTTGAAAAAGGACTGTAAAGTGTAAATTGCATTTCACAATCCATAATTGCTTAAAATCCACCATCAACTTCTGTAGTCCACCAAACACTGGTAATAGAATGACCCAAAAGATCTCCACTTGGCATAATTCACTGAGATAACAATCTAAAACTAAAGTTGAACTAGTGATGCATTCTGGAAGAGTTCTAAAACAACAGGAGACGACAAAGATTCGATGAAAATATCCAAGGTTGTAATCACAGATTGCCACTTAAGCATGAAATAGGTGTCACGGTAGGGACAACCTGAGGTAACACAGTGGGTCAGTGGCTACAGTTATTAGGATGTGCAATTGTTTCGGCGAAGATGGTCATAACACATTTATTTAAACCTTGAAACCAGTTGAAGTTCAAATTTTGTACCTTGACAATATTGTCAGCATACTTCATCACCATTGATACAGCAATTCCACTGCAAAGCAAACAAAAACACTATAAGGCAAGTTAAACCCAAAAGGCTATTGCAAATTAGTTAAAGATCCAGCTGTTAGTACCTGAGTGCATGGTTAAGAATCATCAAAACAGTAACAAATGAGTAACCATGAAAAAAGCCTCTGCATTAGATGGCGCAAGCAAGTTAAATTGTCTATACCATGAATTGTAACAAAATATATGACATGAAACGAAGCAATTTTCATCACAACTTATTCATGACAGCATCATAGTCCTGAACAAAAATTGCAACTAAATTGAAGAGCATCCCAAAAATGTACAGCCAAAAATTTTGCACATTGATGTTTCTTGAAGGACGCCTTTTTATGATAGCCTGCATTGTGCAAAGAAGAACAAATGTCTTCAACTCTTAAGGAAATCCCTTGACACTTCACATTGAATCTTTCTAAAGTCACATATGAAAAGAGGAGCAATAACACACAGTCACATACTTCTGTGTATACCCCAGCAAAACCACTTAGAAGAGCCATCACCTGAAAAAGAAAGAGCATTTAGCTAGTTGAGTTAGGAAAATTCCTGTAGGATGTAGCATGTCTAAGTGACAATAGAATGCTTTTTCTCTGTCGTGACTCACAATTGCCATCATCCAACCTTGAATAGGGGTTTGAAGAACATGGTCTGACCTGGAAAGGGGCATATTATATTTCTGTTAGTTGACCATGATGATTGGAGAAATGAGAAAAAAAGAATTATCAAGAATGGAAAAAGATGAAAAAAAAGATATATCCAAATACATTTTACTTACGAGGGGTTAAGCTGAGCCGTAGTGCAGCCAGCACAGAGAAGAATAAATGCAGCCCACTGGATTTCACTTAGCCTGAAAAAGAACAGAAGGCATTCATTGATGAAACATAAGATCCCATGCTAGATTAAGAATGGGAAACAGGTGCTGCCTTATTGGTCAAGAAAATGGTGCAAACAATTATGGAAATGAAGAGGAAAGAAAAGAACAGTTTTGGCATTTAAAGAACACCATAAAGATTACGATGGCCAGCTAAGAAAGTTAGTAAAGTACTGACTCTTGAAACTTTTAGCATGTCGAATTAATATATTTGCAAAGATATTAATACGCAACTATATACGCCAAATGCAAAAGACCCCGAAAAATCTAGCATTTGAAAATGTCTATAAGTGTCATGTAACACATGTTCGTGAGGCTGTGCCTAAGGATGACAATTTGGTGTGCAACTGAACTTTAGTACATCCATGTTGTCACATAACTATAACGCCTTTCTGCAAGGTATAATTTCCAAATTCCTACATTATACTCAAAGGCTTAAAATGAAAAAGGAATAAGGAAAATAAAAGCTAACTAGATGCCATAAAGATATTGGCAAATTAGTAAAAGGAACACACATATTATCATCTTCCTCTATTCTCAATTTCCATCGCTACATTAAGCAAGTAGAGCTTACTTTTTCTTCAGAATGATACGGTATAAGACACCGGTGCTAATAATATTCAAGTTCTTCAGGATCTGGTAAGCTGGCGCATCCACATAAGCAAAGATATAATACTGGACAGGAAGTGGAAGAATGCGTCAAGCTTTTGTTGTTGCGAAAAAAAATATTTTTATCGCGGAAGAACTGGACAAGTGGGCATACCTGTAATAGATTCTTTACCATGTATAGTATGGCAGGAATAGGATAAACACTAACTTCATCAAATGATGTAATTAACCTGAAAATAATAAAAAGAAACAGCTATAGAGCAAGAACAGCTATAGAGCAGGAAAACGACAACTAACACTGACTTAGAATGAAATTATATAGTAGATTATCGTAGAATGGTCACCTATTATCTTCTGTAACACCTTGACTGTTCCATGTTCTGTACAGGGCTACAAGTGATAATAGACATTTCAAAGCTTCCACCTAGACGTATAAAAGGAAATAAACAAATAAATCATGGTATCAAGATATCAACAGGGAAAGCTCCTGATGCTACTGTCACCAAGAGAACTTAAGAACTTTGCTCACCGAAAAATTTGCTGTTGTGACACTATATTCATATCTTCCAGCTCTTTTAGACCACACAATCAATATTGCCTGAGAACTTGTTAGTAATGTCAATGCAAGTGTAACAACTGACCTGCCACAATGATTGCCAGTAAATCAATTGATTTTCAGAAAGTATGCAATATATAAAAAAGATTGCAACAACTAACTCTTACTTTAGCTTCCAACTATACTTGCCCTTTGAACCTCCTGTAGTGCTAAGGCTGGAAACTGCAGCAGCTGTAAACGGTACACACATTAAAAATGTGAACTTCCTGATATTAGAACATCCAAAGATAGCATTTCCATGATGAACCAAGGGCTTACTACCAGAAAGAGACCTCCCGTCAGGGCTTTCTATGTCCTGAGAAATGTCATCATAATTCTCCTAATAGTACAGGATAAAACAACTTGTTAGCACACAGCACCATTGATGGAAGTATTAGCTTATTGTAATGCACAGAACTTCCAACAGATACGGTAAGACATATGTCCAGGGCATGACTTTTAGCTCAGCACCTCGCTAGTCGCTACCAATGGCAAACATTAACAGGATAAAAAAGACCAGACAAATTTAATCAATCTGCAGGCCAAAGCCATACAACTAGTCTGCTTTGACCTCTAACAGGTGACAATAAGCACAACCAGTTTCCCAAATCATTATCACCAAACTTACCATGAGCTATTTATTCCGTTAAATATCTAACTAGCTAAAGTTGAGTTCAAGTTACTTCCAGTAGGCTGATCCAGTATCACAGAAGAACAAAGTATAAAGTACAAACCAATAAGTTCATCACTGTACCTCAAAGAGAAACACAGGGTTGAACCTTCCAGTCATACCCAAAAAAAAACAAAAAAACAAAGCATGCTCATAAATGTATTCTACAGTGTTGTTCTGGAGTGTGCTGTTGTGTGCATCTGCATTTCTCAGCAATCCACACCGAGTATCACAAGTTTAACTCATCGCATCATGTATATGTCATTCAGGTTCAGAAAACCCACTGGATGCAATAACAACACGACATTCTTCAGACCAGTCACCAAAAATTCCAAAATCAGTTCCCAGTTAGCTAATATCGAACTCTACAACCTATTAAGCGATTTACCACAAAAAATATTGTAACATTAACCACCCTCCCTCTCGCAGGGCGTTTGCTCCCGAATCCCCCAGATCGAAATGTAAAGGCAACCAGTTCACAGTTGCACGCGTGCACTGGTCACACCACGAAGCCATCTTATTGGAAATATGTTCGTAACATCACAGGCAGTAACCACGACTAGATGATGGCCGCCACTCTACAAAGATCCTCAAATCAAATTAACAAAAGACGAATGCCACATTCCAGTGACATCAAGAACCGCAAGCGACCGGATATTTTGGAACACTATGGACCATGGTGAGAAGCAAAACAAACAAAAACTGGAAGGAAAATAAAAATTCCCCTGGAGCAACGATCTAACCTAAAGGCGTGGACGGTGGCACGTTCTTGCGTAAGTGTCGACATTTTTCTTCAGGGTTGCGTGTGTCGTGTTTACCTGGTCCTTGACTCTTCTGTACTCCATCTCTTCCTCTCGGCTCCTCGCCGGCGCCGCTCCAGCTGCCGCGGTTGCTTCCACAGAAGAGGAAGGAATGGGTGCGGGGCTCGACAAGCGCTGGCGGCAGAGCCCGACAGGTACGGCCCGCTTGTGTGATCAGCAATGAACAAGCGGAGGGGCTGGGAAGGGAAGGGAGTGAGGAAGGAGAGGGACGGCAGGAAGCGCGGCGATGAGGAAGGAGAAGGAAAAGAGGGCAGACGGAGTCATGGAGGGCCAAAGGGCTTGGACTCCTGTGCAATCATGATTTTGATACAATCACCGAACAATCTAACTAAAAACAATTTCAAAAAATTCTGAAAAAATCATGAATGTACATCTCATCTCACATTTGTCTTTTTTGTAATTTTTAGCATAGGACGAATTTATCATGAAATTTTATATGTAGATAGGGTAAGATAAGATGTACATCTATGATTTTTTTCAAAATTTTTTGAAACTTTTCTTAGTTGGATTGCACGATAATTACACTAAAATCGTGATTGCACAACAGTTGGAGCCGAGGCAAAGATAAGTGTTTTTTTAATCTGACGAGTGGGTCCCACGTGCTACTTTCATGGAACAACTCTCCCTAGCGCTAATCACCTTTCCAATATAAATAATGTACAAATGAAAAAGTAACACTGTTTATTTATATTTTAATATTTATATGACTTTTAAATAGTAATACATAAAAGCAGCGACCTCTTGACATTCTTCTGTTGCGAAATGTCAAAAATTGAAAAGTTCCTTCGCTGGAACTTGCTATGGGTAGTTCCCCTCCCCAGTAGGGGTGTAAACGGGTCGGGTTTTTCCCGTCCGATCCGGGACCGGATCCGGGACGGAATTTAAATATCCGGTCGGATACGGGACGGGATCCGGATATTTAAATTCGGATTCGGGATCGGATTCGGGATGCCTAATATCCGGAAAAACCGGGACGGGATCCGGATATCGGATATTATTCCTATCCGGATATCCGGGATGGGTATAGCAGGAAACCAGGAATTCAATGCTTGCACATTCATCAGTAAAAAATTACCTCTGTCCGTGTTTAAGCTGGGTCCGTGTCGAACACGTCGCACGCGCTTCGGCACGCCACCGTCGCCCGCTTGCTTCACCTTCACCGCTCACCGGCGGCAGCCGCCGCAGTCGCCGTCCGTCGTCGCTTGCCTGCCCATCCATCGGCTTAATTCACCACCAGCGGCAGTTCGAACCCGTTCACAAGGCTCACGTCGTAGTAGTCCACCGACGCCAGCTTGAACTCCGCCAGCTCGCCGGCGGGCGCCGCTTCGCCGCAAGACTTGAGCGACGACCCGTTCCCTTTGGTCGGTTGCGCCCGTCCGCCTCAGATCGCACCACCCGCCCCACCAATAAGATGAACAACATCGATCGCCCGGTCGGAGCGCGAACCCGCCGCCGCCGAAACTCTCGCCGAGATGGTCGTCTTGCACTGGTTGATGACCGTGGAAACTCTCGGCACGTCTCGTTGCCCCTGACCTGAACCCCCAAAAAACATAAAAATATATATCATACATGTAGTTTCTTTTTAATTTTAGGGGAATCACGCATCTAATTTGTGACTATTGTTCGTGTGCCAGAATCAAACTGGATAAACTAGTAACGTACATACTAGTAGCATTCATCATTAAAACCTGGATTTTAAGTTTAAGCTTATATGATGATCAATTCTGGACGGAGGGAGTAATTGTTAGGTCTGTCTTACACGAAGGAACGGTATACGCACACACACGAAGGAAGAAATTAATTGTTAGGTCTGTCTTACACATTCATCAGTAAAAAATGAACTTGATCAATTAATGTATAAAGAGTTACAATGTGGTTTGATTCAACATATATTACTTTATGTATCGTGCATTATCCGTTCCCGAATTATCCGCTTCGATCCGAATCCGTCATATATCCGATCCGAATCCAGATCTCGATTATCCGGATCCGTATCCGGATCCGGCTAGCCCGTATCCGGTTCCGAATCCGGGAAAAAAATATGGGTTAGGATACGGGAAGAGCAATATCCGTCCGTATCCGACCCGTTTACACCCCTACTCCCCAGTGCCCACAACCGACACCAAGCTACTTGATTTTACATCTAGGTAGGGGTGAAAACGGGACAGGAAATATCCGCCCGATCCGATCTCGAATCCGTTTAAAATCCGTACCGATGTTATCCGTATCCGTATCCAGTAAAATCCGATGTAATATGGGTTAGGATATGGGAAGAGCAATATCCGATTCGTATCCGAAAAATCTCATGTAATATGAGTTAGGATATGGGAAGAGCAATATCCGATCCGATATCCGGTAAATATCCGACCCGATATCCGGATAAAATCAGTTATTCTTCTATTAATTTGGTTCATTATTAGATAGATAGAATAGTTGTTTGATACTAGCACTAAAAAACACTATTTTGTTATTAAGCGTGAACTTCAACAAATCTATCAACAAACAAATAGAGTGAGTGACATAATGCTTTTACCTAAATTGATTTGTTCAACTTATTTGATAAACTTCTTTTCTATTCAAATTACTGGAATTAGTTGAGTCACTAAATTACACCTCTAACTATACTACTATCCTACGTTGAAATAATTATAACTTGAAGCTAATGTTGTAAGGTTAATGCTTCATTCGTTCTTTTACATACACAATTATGTACTATACTACTATCCGATTATGATATCCGATCCCGATCCGAATCCGTCAGGTATTCGCTCCGTATCCGAATCCCGAATAATCCGAATTCGTATCCGTATCCGGGACATCCGGATCCGACTCCGAATCCCGAAAAAAAATATGGATTAGAATACGAGACGAACAATATCCGCCCGTATCCGACCCGGTTTCACCCCTACATCTAGCCAAGCTACTCTCGGAAAGTGAAAGCAAACATCTATCCCCAACATAGTTAATGACTTGAACATTGGCATCTAGCCAAACAACACGGATACCAGTGTACCACTCGACTTCGCTTTTGAAATGTGAAGACGGTAAAAAGAAAAACACTTAAACTTTTTACATTCTTGTTACATCTGAAGCATTCCAATAAGACAGCCTTTGTTTGGTGAGCAATCAATTGAAATATTTGTATTACGCAAAGCGCTTCAGTAATACAGGGCGTTTTGCATTGGTTCAGCTGGGAAGTACTTCACGTATGTCGTTCATTGTCGAATTGGAGCAAAGCGATGCATCAAATCATGTAATTTCTATGGCCCCATCTTGAACTGATGCTGACTGAACAAAAAAAATTGGAGCAAATCGATGCATCAAATCATGTAATTTCTATGGCCCCATCTTGAACTGATGCTGACTGAACAAAAACCAAAGTCTCTTATTGATTTAGGTTTTTCTTTCATTTATAAGGATAAAGCCGTCACTTTCCATAACAAAAACATCATTCAGTAAATGAAGAAGATTCTTTTGCAGCTTGGAGCATTTCCACGATAAGTGTCTTGACATCCCTACACAAGAACAACAAAGCCATTAGAGTCAGCCTCGAGCAAATATTCAGAATAACCGTATCTTAGACATCAATTTACAAAATCAACATTCAAGAGGATTATACTAGTTCTTAATGAACAAAGAACTCAGAATATACATGATCATTTCTGAACCCAACGAAATTGACAGACTATAAAGAGAACATTAGAGCAGTTACAAGGGTAAAGTGGAACTGATTCGAGAAAAAAGGTATAAAGTAGAACAGGATAAGAAATACATTATCATGCTCAAACCCAATTGAAAGAAAATGACAATAAATTGAGCAGTTATAAGCATATATTGGAATCAAAAAAGAAGGGAGCTGTGTGAAATTACAACTACAAAATGTAAAAGCTTAGCAAGTAGAGAGTAGGGACTCACTTCCTGTCTTGTGCCCGTCTAGGGAATGGGATACGCAGCTTCAAAACACTTCCAGCATAACCAGCCTGGACAAAAGAAAAGTGAATATTGTCATTTACCCAGACAATCAAGAGCTTCAAAGGTCAAATTGTTGTGGGCCTCGACGACCTCGATAACGTCTTCCACCGGAAGAGGAAGCGGGCACACACGCAGGATTATCATGCGCAGCAAGGATAAGGCAACAGATTTGATCTTATCTCCTTAGTTAAGTCAGCAGATTAGTTGTCTCCTTAGTTTGGACTCTCCAACGGGCCGTCAACGTTTCAAGCTCTCATGAACGAGGTACTACACGACTTCCTCCGGAAATTTGTCCTCGTTTTCTTCGACGATATCCTGGTCTACAGCCAATCAACAGAGGAACACCATGTGCATTTGTGCATCATCTTGGAGCGTCTTCACCATCACAAGTTGTACCTGACAAAGTCCAAGTGTGCGTTCACGCAACGCCAGGTGGGCTACCTTAGGCACGTCATCTCCGACGTTGGCGTCGCAGCTGACCCTAACAAGTTGCAGGACGTCTCGACCTAGGCGCAACCCATGACGGTCACGACGCTTCAAGGCTTCCTCGGGCTAACGGGCTACTATCGACGGTTCATACACAAGTACACCAACATCACTGAGCCCTTGACGGCCATGCTTCGCCGCAACAACTTCCAGTGGTCGCTGAAGGTGGAGGCAACTTTCCTCCTCCTCAAGTCGGCATTCACGACGGCGCCAGTGCTCTAACTACCAGATTTTACAGCTCCCTTTGTCGTGGAGTGCGATGCATCAGGTCATGGCATTGGCGCCATACTTCAACAAAATGGCCACCCGATAGCTTCCTTCAGTCGCAAATTGGCGGAGAGGCACGTGAAGCTCGCCGCTTATGAGCGCGAGCTCATCGGGCTCTCGAAGGTTGTACGACATTGGCGACCGTACTTATGGGGTTATGCCTTCATCGTTCGCACCGATCATGCCAGCCTGAAGTTTTTGCTCAAGCAAGCCCTCATCACTCCACCCCAGCAGCATTGGCTTAGCAAACTCATGGGCTTCGACTTCCAGGTGGAGTACAAGCCGAGACGATCAAACCAAGCCACCGATGCCCTGTCCCGGATCAAAGAGGCTGCACCAACATGCGCGGCATTATCGACCCCACGTTTACTGGCTACGGACCAGTGGCGGTAAACTCTTCGCAATGACCTGAAGATCCAGGGGAGGTGTGCCGCCCTCCAACAGCCGCCAGTCGACAGCTCAACTCATGTAGAGCCAATCGTGCATCGATCTACCGCGGGCACTAGTGGCAAGACCACATAGGAGGCTCCCGGTGCGGTTGATGCGCTATAAGAGAATCACTCCGCTCCTCCAAGCCAAGAGGGACTTAACATGCAACAGGCAGTCATGGTATCATCCACGGTAGAAACACGAACCACATGGCGTGTGCGCGATGGCCTCCTGTTCCGCAACGATCGCCTCGTCGTTCTGGATAAGTCAACTCTCATCTCTGCGATGGTGGCTACTGTCCATGACTTGACACATGAAGGGGTGCACAAGACACTCCATTGCCTTCGGCAAACTTACTACTGGTCGAACCTGCAGCGGGCGGTGAAGTACATCGCAAGCTACACGGTGTGCCAACGCAGCAAGACCAGCTCTCCCTCCCTCCCTTCCTCCTCTCTCTCTCTCTCTCTCTCTCTCTCTCTCTCTCAAGTCTCCTTCAACCTCTTCCAATGAAAAGACATGCTTGAATTTGCCACCAAATTGATCTCTTAGGCAGTGCCTTCCGATTAACAAGGCTGGTAGCTCTGATAGCTTCTACCTCCGTCGATCACTGCAACGGCATCAACGTCCACCACCTCATGGCCACGTCTAAGACCCAGCACTCATCTCTATAACCAAGCACACAACACAAATTATCTATAGCCTGCAAGTATTCTCTCCTGAAGATGTAATGTTGACCCAGTGTTGTTGATCTGAATTGATGTTTCAGTTATTTAGTTCTAGATGTCATTGTTTTGCCAGTTATTATAACATTTTTATTAATGCATCAAATATGGGATCTCAGTATTTTACAGTGGGTAGTAGTTTTTTAAAAAGAAAACATCACTGATATTTTCATTAAGTACAGGAGCAAGGCACAGCTTTTACAGAGTTATTTACCTTTACATTGAAACCAAGGCTATCCACATCCAGCATATAAGCAAAGTCCACCTGAAATAGTTTTACCTTTGTCATCCCTCAATATATTGAAAGAAAACATTTTTTCAAAGTATAATAGTGTAAAATAACAAAATAAAAGATAGGGTAATACAAAGCATAAATGGGCGTGATCTTTAAAAAAAAGAGTCCTGTACTATTTCAAGATTACATGGATGAATAGTACCAACAAAAAATAATGTCTAGAAATGATACAGGGCAAACCCAGTTCTTCCTGTTGCAGACTTAGCATACAAGAACATAACAGTTCTTATTGCCAAGCATAATAAATTGATACACATAAATATCATCTAGACTATAAAACAAATTATTTTGTTCATAGGTAAAACTAGTTTTATAAGTTTTGAAAGCTGAAGTCCTGGGGGGAAACATAGCTCTGAATGATGTTTGCACCTTCGAACCTGCATGTTGGACAAGAAAACTGCAACCATATGCTTGAACCTTAACTACTATTATCCTTTCCCAAACTAAAAGCACCAAGATGACTGCAGGCAGGCCATCAAATAACTAGTTATTTAGTTATAAAAAAGTACATTATAAAGAAATGATAGAAAAACAGATATCTGTCCCAGAAACAAATAGAAGCACAACTTTCTTTATATCTGCACAGTGACATTCATGGACTAAACACTGATAGTAAACTTTGTTGTGTACTTGCCTTAACAGTGGTTGAGTTTTGCACAATGAGCTTTGTATCATCAGCATGATCCTTATTCATGTGGCTCTGCAGGGCATAACATTATTACGCCAATGAAGGATTGACATATTTATTGTAAAGTCCAATATATGGAAAGACTAAAGAAAACAAAATGTGGACATACTGTGATTGGTATTGAGAATTGAGATATTGGATCCACTTTTGCTTCCTTGAACTCAGCAGCACTGAATTCTGGGGATGTTGACGATAGCATTAACACCTCACTACTTTAGGCACCATTATATCCAAATCAATTTTTATGGGTTCTAGTTATGCAACAGTGCTAAACCACTAACTGTACAATCATAAGACGGGAGTCACAGGAACATGTTTACTCAAAAATAAATGAACAAATAAAAGGATGATTAGAAAATTAGAACCCTGATATCTGGTTCTCGCAAAGGATAACATGGCTTGTAACAGTAACTCCACTAGGACATTCAAAAAGGCCTCGTACCTCCAGAGCCAAGGATAGCAGTTGCAACCCCAGACACATAACGCACAGCTTTTGGCTTGATGTGCAGAAAATGGAAGTCGCCAAAGTCAACCTTAATTGGCAATTTTTCATCAGAAATCAGCAGTCCGTAAAACATGTTATTCATTTACTTTCCAAAGCGGTAATAATGCTTACAAAACATACCCAAAATGCCTCAGGATGTCTTCGTAAGTATGCACTTCGCACTGCATCTTTTTCTTCATCTGAAACCTTTGAGACATAACACGAAAAGGGAGGGAGTGAACCAACACAGCTATTTATCAGGTAACATGTGCAGTATGATTTAGCAAAGTATTAGTACAGAAATGTAGGGGAGGGGGGGATTACAGGCATAGCATCACCATATACAGTGATTACAGTATCTGTTCTGTCCTCAGGGTCTTTGGCAACCAGAAGTGAGCATTTAGGATTTCCAGAGAGATTCTGCAAAAATGATAGCAGAGCATAAGGAACTTTGATTAAAGGAAACATGAATATCAGAAGTTTATCTGCATTTGGTGAATGTAGAATAGCAGGTTATTATGTTCATAGAACACTGCCCATCAATCTTATATTTTACATGTCTGTGCATATTTATTTTGCATGTCCACCCATATGTACTAGTATGCCTGTCAGCCTGTCAGCATTATTATGTAGCAAGTAGCATATTTCAGCAATGCTACCACATGTTTAATGCCTCCATGCATAGGAAACAGTGAGAACAAGTAGTTTTACCATGTATTCGTAATCATAAAAGCACAAAATATCTTACCTTCGAATGAACTGCTAAACTGCTGACTGCTAATATGGGGGAACCATCCTGATCACACGCAAAATCAACCATTGAACCAGATGGATAACCAACATGATCCTGTAAACAGAATAACATGTTATTCCATGCTCCAACAATTTCCCTGAATAACTCTAAAAGTCTGCATTATTACATATGTCAGAATTTTGAGGCTCTAAATTTGTATATTCCTATATTCAACTAATTAATGATAAAAGAAAACAAAAGAACATTGCAATTTGCCTCCACATTTCCCTGAGCAGAAAAAACTCTTCATGTAAGGAGTCAATCCCTACAACTATGACATGGTACAAAACCACAGATCACACTGTGGTGAAAATGTGAGACTAGACTACCAGGCTACGCACCCATCAACATTTCAGTGAAAATTAGACTTTATCAAGAAGCTTATCATGAAAATAGGGTCAGGATCTTGATCTTCACACTATCCACACAGCAATCAGTGTTTAGTTGTTCACCAAGTTCAACAAAACTGTATAACGATAGAAAAAGACTGGCACAAATACTTTTCCACTAAGACATACAAATACAACAAGCACTTGACAAGAGTCTAGAATACCTGAGATTGGGTTGCAAGAACACCCCTGACACTTTGGTCTAGAGTGGTCCGAATTTCTTCAACTGGAGGAAGTCGAGCAGCTTTTGCCTATAATTATGAAAAAAAAATCAAACAAGAATTATGAAAATTCTGATTAAAGAAGATACAGAGATGATGAAAGATTAAAATCTACATTTTTTAAGAGTCATCCTAATTAAATTTTAGACCACTTCAGAACTTGTTAAGGTATTTATTCAGAGCAGTCCTAAATGTTGCACATACTTGTTCCACATGTTGATCATTCAAATATCTAATAGGGATCGAAAAGGGCATATTTCGCAAACTCAGCGATTGGTGTTTGGGTAGGGAATACTGGTGAATGTTTGGCCAGAAGAGACACTGAGTGATGGCATACTGATTTGAGTTAGGGCATACTAATTGCACTATGTGTAAGTACTCTTGTCAAGAAAATTTCTGCATATCATTGCTAATTATAGATTTGTTTCTTCCTCAGCAAGTTAATAGTTGTGAAATTCGCCACAAGCGAACAATACAAGATTCACAGTACAATATTTAATCCTTCCTGGTAATCTCTGTGGTTCCATAACATATACCTAGTGTGTTACCCTTAGTGTGCGAAATCCTCCGCGACACAGCCGGCCCAGAGAACCCGATATAGCCATTGAGTCCTCAGGTTACCACATGATAATACATGAATACATGATCTCCAATCAAAGTAGCGAGTCCAGCCAAAGGCCGCACCTGGTGAGCGCGGATCACCTCGAACGCGTCCGCAGATCCGCCCGGGGCATCGGCAGGCGCCGCCATCTGTAACGCAGACAAACACCACAGCACCATCGACCAAAACCATCAGAGGCATATTCCATCGAACACCTCCCTCGAAACCACCCCCAAACAAGCTAAATTAGCGGCGGAGGGAGAGGCCAGCCAGACAGACCTGGGAGGACGAGGAGGAGGCGAAGAAGCGGCCGCGGCGGCGGTGAGGGCGGAGGAGGAGAGGGGGCGAGAGGCGGTTGTTGTGCGGGCGGGGGGTGGAGGAGGAGGCGTGTGCATGGCTGTTTTGTAGGTGGAGTGGTAGGAGCAGGCGCGAGAGCGTTGACGGCGAGTTGGCCGAGGCCGCGACCGCGCAGGCGCCCGGCTTGAGCAGGAAGGGCTTCATCGCGTTCGCGTGTGCGCGGAACGGAGCGGAGCGGAGCCTCGCTGGCCGCTTGGTGGTCGCTTCTGCAGACGGCGAATTGATCGCTTTCAGCTGCGAGCTATGCGCTTGGGGACGGAAGAGGATGCTGCAGCCCGGCGTGTGACATTTTCGAAATTTTTTATTTAATATTTATTTTAAACCTTTTTGCAAAACTAATCGGCCGAAGAAATAAATTTAAAAAATACCCTCCCTTCGCCCCAGTACGGGACAATCGCCCGATACTGGAGCGATATCTGCCCTGTGTAATGGTCGACTAACGGGCCGCCGTTCGGACACTAGCCACGTGGCGGCTTTCGCCCGAGCCACAGGCGATCGCCCCAACCAGGGGCGATAGCTTCCTTTTAAAGCGCGAAAACACGAGCACTGTGCTCATTTGCTGCCGGCCGAGCGGGAGAGCCAGCGAGCGCTGCGCGAGAAAGAAGATGAGAGGAAGGAGAGACGAGCACTGTGCTCATTTACGTGCAGGTTACGAGCGGCCGGCTTACTTCCGTTCTGCATGATGGTGGAGTAGACGCTTGCGGATGGCCCGCACGTCTCACGGTTCTCATACGACAGGTCTCTGTTGACCGCGCTCGTGGACCGGTGGAGACCGGAGACACACACGTTCCACCTGCCCTGCGGAGAGATGGCTCCCACGCTGCAGGACGTGTCTTACCTCCTAGGACTCCCCTGCGCGGGTCGTGCGATTGTGCGTGGCGCCCGCCGCGTGGCGTGGCGATTGAGGTGCGGTTCGCCCGTCGCGGCGACACCCGCAGCCCCACGCGTGCCCCACAAAAGGGCGAAGCGCACGCGCGACAAAGGCGTGGTTGCTCCAGTTCAGGGTTAGTACCTCGTTCATTGCAACTTAGCGGATACGCACTGAGCTGCTGATAATATTGTACCGAATGTTGCAGTCTGAGTTTCTCCACCCGGACGCCGACGAGGAGGACCTGGCATGCCACCTGGAGGCGTACTGCTTGTTCTGTTCGGTTGGTACTGTTCCGCCCTCGCCGCGGGACACGGTGGACCTTTTGATCGAAGTTCGCCCGATTGATCGCCGACACCCCGGCGAAAGAGGTAACACATTTTGTTAAAATCTCTTATGACAGGACATGTCTAACTTTGCCGTTGTAAACAGATGGTGCAGTGGTCGTGGGGCTCTGCCGTGCTCGCGTGCATATACAGGGGTCTTTGCGAGGCTGTCTCCCGGGTATCACCAGACGCGACGTTGACGGGTTGCGTTCTACTACTGCATCTGTGGTCCTGGGAGCACTTCTCCATCGGTAGGCCCGTTGTTGACCGGTCGCCGTACTCACAGGACCTATACCACCGCCACCAGATCGACTGGCCCACTATGAGCCTCTACTGGGTTCAGCGACAGGTATACCCCCTTGTATCTAACCCCCTACTTTAGACACTTTAATAACATGTACTACCTTTTTTCCGCAGCGGGTGTACACCCACTTGCAGGTCAGGAGGTCGTACCCCGAGTTCGTTCGGGAGTTTGACAGGCTGCACGACGAGGACGTGCGGTGGACACCGTACAGCGCGGAGGAGGTCCAAGTCCGAGCACCTCACGGGCTGTCGGAGCTTTGCTGGCGTGACCATCGGCTCTGGCTCACCTGTAAGGTCCTCCTCTTCGACCTGTGCGTTGAGGAGTACTCGCCACACCGAGTGCTGCAGCAGTTCGGTCTCTTTCAGACTTTCCCCCTGCCCACTACTCGCGCTGTCTCACGTGGCGCGCACAGGTAGGTGTCCTGAGCACAATACTTACCATTCCCGCGGAATGCATGTTGTATGTAAATTGTCGTTTTTGCGTTGCAGAATGAACCGGGCGGGGTCTGCACTGGGCACTCCGTTCGCTCATCGCATGATACCGTGGGTGTTGCAGTGGGACGACGCGGAGGACACGATCACCGAGACCCGGCCGTACGACCTTGCCATGTACGACGGTTACATGGAGTGGTTCGCGTCGCGGACTCGGCTTAGTGTTGGGTACACACCAGCACCGTATGTCGCAGCTCCGGCATCCAGCGGCGGTCTTGAGATTTCAGGGGCCCGGGACGAGATTTAAAATAGGGGCCCTTCTAAATAATATATATAAGTGTTACCAATAAACACTCAAGGTGCATTCAAAAAAATTATTCATATCAAGCAACAAGTAAAGTAAGAAGTATATATTACAGTATTACCTTAAAAGCTATCACAAAGCTACAAAGGTACTAGATCAACTCAAAAAAATTATTACTGATTATGTAGAACTCTCAAATCCCAATTTCATATATGCATCAACACGGTCCAATCAAACGATTACAAGTGGCCTTGTCCTGCAGAATCAGTCGTTGAACACAATTAACTTTACATGGTAGAAATAAGATTATAGTTTCAGGTTTGATAAACATTGCAAGTTTCAGCTCTTAATGCTTGTTCTTACGCTTGTGCAACTGCAACTGTTGCATTGGCTGCCTTGGCTAGTTGGCTTCTCCAGAACCGATCAGCGGGTAATACTTGTCATCAGGAAGGCGCACCGGCGAGAGACTTTGCCCCTGTGAAAAATAAAATGTTTCGTTACGTCAAAAAAAGTGACACAGTAGAAGCATTGGAATTTGGAAGATCAGAAGATGAGTCGACAGTCGAGCTATTTGTTACTGACTTTGATCCGCTTCTTGTTTTCAAGCACGACTGCACGAGATTGGCCTACTGCAAATTCAATACGAGCATACGACAATACCTGATCGCCTCATCGTCTCTCGTCTCGTCTGTCGTCTCCCGCCTGATGTTGAATTACTGATCGCGGATCGCCTCGGCTCGCTCCTCGCCGCTCGCGTCGCGGCGTCCGCGCCGGCGCGTGAGCGTCGCCTGATCGCCTCTGACCTCTCGGCTCTCGCCCGCCCATAACCAGCCGCCAGGACTCGGGAGTCGCCGACTTACGCATGAAACGCCATTACGCCAAGCCAAGCGGCGACGCTTCGTGTCTCGTTTCCCAGGGCCAAGCCCAAGCCGACGCTTCACGCTCACGCAGCTTCAAGGCCCAAGAACATACTATACTAGTGCATGCATGTATAGCTAATTAGCTACAGGGGTGGGGGCCATGGTCGGGGGGGCCCGGAGCGGCTGCCCCGCTCGCCCCCCCAGGGTCGGCGCTGTCGGCATCGGTGTCGGACACGTACCCTTCGCAGATGTCCTAGAAGGAGAACTATGCGGTAAGGGTCACCTCCGTCACCCCTATACGTATGTTTTTTATGTAAATTACCTCATATCAAGCTGGCATTACATGCAGGCACATCTTGCAGGGTAGGTGCACGCGGAGGCGGAGTCCGTGTTGGCGGGCCTCGATGCGGACATCGCGCTCACCCCCGTTCAGCAGCGGGAAACTTTTACTCAGATCCGTGGCGCGATGACGCGGATGTGCCGCCTACTCACCGCCGGGGGCGAGGCGTCGTCTTGGGCGAAGACGTCCCGTTAGCCAAGACTGCCCGCCTAGTGGGCCGTGCCGCACTCGCCCGGCCGGGCCCAAGACGGCTGATGTCGCCCACTACGAGCCCTCGTGTCCTCCCGCAAGACAGACGCGAGTGGCTACGGTGGGGTGACGAGGCGATCTTCATCTCGCCACCGCGATGGCGAGGTGGGGGTGACGCGGGCCAGTCTTTGTCTCACGCCGCAGCAGGACCCCACGGTGCTTTCGGCTACTCGGGCTACGATGACATTGATGAGGTGGCAGGTTTCGACATGGACCAGTACCTGTCCACCGAGTACCTCGGCCCACCACCCCAGCAGACACCCGAGTCACCGACAGACTACACTACCCCTGTGCCGCAGGGCCGGGCTAGGAGGGTCGTCCGTCTACCATCGCCACTCACGTACCCCACCGAGCATATCAGGAGGCGTCGTCGTGACTGAGTTATTGTACAACTGTACTTTTGTAATTTATTTATCTTCACCACCATGTTGTCTAACTATCTGAACTAAGTGCTTGCATTTTTTTTAGGTTATCTTTTTTTAGCCATGTCGTACAACTTATTTTTCTGATTTTCGCAACTTCGTGCCGGAGCAACGCCCGGCTAGCTCGACAATAGATAAGTGGTAGCCCGTGTTGCGTAGGTTTCGTGGGCACTTTTCCGATTTTAACAACATAAAACTCTTCGTTACGACATTAAACTAAGATGTGCATCTGATTTTGGCTGCTGCTACTCCTCTTGGCTTCGACTGAGAATGGAGAATGAATCTAATGTTGCTTGTTGTGCTCTTTACTGAGAATAAAGGAAGGGGGTTAAGAATGGTCAGATTGCCACAACTTTCTTGGTTTTGGCTAATGGATAAAGGAGGTGCATCTCATCGGCTATTAACTCTATATGCACAAGCAAGGGAAGAATCTTTACTGCTCCTTACTTCTACCATTTTACTGCCTTTTACTTTTACCACTCTATCCTTTACCACTTCAGTCACGCCTTGACTGATTACATAGATAAGTGCTAGCCCACGATTTCTCAGATCATAAGTTACTGCGAAAAATATAGTAGACCATACTCTTCATTACGACATAAAACTAGGATGCACATCACGAACGAGGAAAATAATGGTTACAACTTCTCGTCTACTGAGTGGATCGAGGCCACTTCCCTTTCGCCCATGCCTCCGGTGGGACTTCTCTGGCACGACATGCCCTCTCTCGTTTCCTCTCTCTCTCGGCCTCCTTCTCCTCCGCTTCCTTTCGACGTGCCTCTTCGCGTGCCGCGTCACGCTGCGCTTAAAGCTGTCGTCTGAACTCCTCGTCTCGGACGCTTTGATCAAGGAGCCTTTGGTCCTCTGGATCGATCTCCATATCAAACCACTTCTCAAATTCACACAGCGGCGGAGGCGACTGCATGAAAAATAAATTAGCAAAGTTTCACATACAAATATTACGAAACACGTATGATTGTTACCAGCTGGCGATTTTTCAGGCACTTCTCCGGCGGGTCGAATTCATAGTTGCGGCACATCCAATACCTCCTCTTCCAAGTTAGAATATCCCAAGAGCGGATGAGCCTGCAAGGATCTCCGCACAGACACATCGGTGGTACAACCCCGGCAGGTACGAAGAGGTCCTGGTACGTGATGTTGCGCGGCCACGCCGAAGCGCCTACCTCTTCCTTCGCCTTGCCCCTTCCCTTTCCACTTGCACGCCTCGATATTTTGGATTGAACCTCTACTTATCTTTTCCTCCCTCTCCTTCCCTTCTCTCTTTTTTTCTTTCTTCTTCTCTCGTTGTTGGCTTTGCAAGGCCGCGAGCGAGAACGAAGGTTATAAAGGGTAGATATCGCCTGGGTATGGGGCGATAGGACCCACCATATTTGTATTTAATATTTGTTTCAAATTTTTTCGTATAATAAACGACGAAAAATTAACCTCCTATGAAAATGTTAGGAGGCACACTGCCCGATGGTAAATATTGCCTTGAAATGGGGCGATCGCCCCATTTCAGGGTGATATTTACCTTTGGCCAGTGTACCACCTGACATTTTCATAGCAGGTTAATTTTTCCTCGTTTATTATACGAAAAAGATTTTGAAACAAATATTAAATACAAATATGGTGGGCCCTATCTCCCCAGTATCGAGGGACCGAGGATTTTTTTTTAATTTTGATAATTTCGCCGTCAAATTTGAAAATTCCACCGTGAAGCGCCGTTTGTATGACATACCATACGAAAACCCCTAAGTGGTCACGATTTCTGTGGTTTTATGGCCGCGAGGGCCTTTTTCGATTTTCGCAACTTCCTGCCGGGGCAACGTCTGGCTATCTCGCCCATACGTAAGTGGTAGCCGCGCTATGTGGTCGCTCTTGATTTTTCCCGTATTTTTGGACCATATCCGCTTGTCCCATGGGCTACGAAAACCCCTAAGTGGCCACGATTTCTGTGGTTTCATGGCCGCGAGTGCCTTTTTCGATTTTCGCAACTTTCTACCGGGGCAACATCTGGCTATCTCGCCCATACGTAAGTGGTAGCCCGCGTTGCGTAGGTCGCTCCTGATTTTTCTCGTATTTTTTGGACCGTATCTAGCTTGTCCCGCAGGGCTACGAAAACCCCTAAGTGGCCACGATTTCTGTGGTTTCATGGCTGTGAGTGCCTTTTTCGATTTTCGCAACTTCCTGCCGGGGCAACGTCTGGCTATCTCGTCCATACATAAGTGGTAGCCCACGTTGCGTAGGTCGCTCTTGATTTTTTCCGTATTTTTTAGGCCATATCCGACCTGTCCCCCGGGGCTACGAAAACCCCTAAGTGGCCGCGATTTCCGCGGTTTCGTGGCCGCGAGTGCCTTTTCCGGTTTTCGCAACTTCGGACCGGGGCTACGTTCGGCCATCTCGCCAGTACATAAGTGGTAGCCCGCGTTACATAGGTCACCCGTGATTTTTCTCGTATTTTTTCAGCCATATTCGGCGAACCCTACGAGGCTACGAAAATTCCTAAGTGGGATGCGTATCACTAACAAAGTAAAATAATTTTTCCGGTTCAATACAGCAAGAAGTTTTTTTTTGTAATTCTTCCCGGATCAATACAACAATTATTGTACAAACAATGTACAACAAAAATTGCAAAAAAAAATGCTACAGTATCCTATCGCCCCAACCCAGGGCGATCGGTCTATTTTTTAATTTTTTCTTCCTCTGCCGTTACATTTTGAAATTTCGCCATTAGCCAGAGCACATATCGCCCCAGTAGGGGGCGATCACCCCGTACTGGGGCGACAGACACCTACTTTTCAAATTTTTTGGTTCGGCCGATTAGTTTTGCAAAAAAGATTTAAAATAAATATTTAATAAAAAAATTCGATATTTTCGACCTTGCCGGGCCGTGCAGCCTTTACCGTCGCTACTCTTCTTCCAGCCCGATAATAGGCTCTCAATTGGCCCACTATAACGACTTCGACTATGTCGGCAAATTGGGCTTGAACTGGCTGAAGCAGAGTATGAAATCGGGACGCATATTGATCCGGTCGAGATCCGGAATTAGATTTTATTATCGGGTTGGATCCGAAACCAGATCTGGATATTTGAATCTGGATTGGAGATCGGATCCAAAGCATCTAATATCCGGTAAATACGGGACGAGATTCGGATATTCGGATTTTTCCTATTCGGATATTGGATCGGATATTCAGATTTTTTCTATTGGGATATCAGGAAGGCCCAGCCCATTTTCATCACATTTTTTCTATGCCAGCCTATTTATATTAACAATTAGTTGGTTCTATTGATCTTCACGTAGCATATTCTTTCTACGATATTTGTTGAGTTTGATTGATATTCAGATTTTTTCTATTCGGATATCAGGAAGGCCCAACCCATTTTCATCACATTTTTTCTATGTCAGCCTATTTATATTAACAATTAGTTGGTTCTATTGATCCTCACGTAGCATATTCTTTCTACGATATTTGTTGAGTTTGATTGATATATAATTTGTTACTATAGTCAA
This sequence comes from Guadua angustifolia, assembly GCA_036346375.1. Classification (NCBI taxonomy): domain Eukaryota; kingdom Viridiplantae; phylum Streptophyta; class Magnoliopsida; order Poales; family Poaceae; genus Guadua; species Guadua angustifolia. The sequence continues at coordinate 9,443,134 of CM070512.1, read as the reverse complement.
GTACTTGTATGGTTTTAATTCAATGTATATTACTCTATATATGTGTGCATTATCTGTATGTCTTTATCTGTTTTCGACCCGAATCCGTCACATATTTGTCCCACATCCGTATTCCGAATAACCCGAATCCGTATCTATCCGGCTAACCCGTATCCGGTTCTAGCGAAGAGGCCGGATTGTTTCCTTTATCTAAAAAAACCCGTATCCGGTTCCGAATTGAAAAAAAATATAGATTATAATACAGAAAGAGCAATATCCATCCGTAATCTGACCGGTTGTTACCCCTATTAATGAGAATGACTTGCTTACATGCACGATGGCTAGGGGTGAAACCAGGTCGGATATGGGCGGATATTGCTCATCCCGTATCCTAACCCATATTTTTTTCGGGATTCGAAGTCGGATACGGATACGAATTCGGATTATTCAGGATTCGGATACGGAGCGGATACCTGACGGATTCGGGTCGAGATCGGATATCATAATCGGGTAGTAGTATAGTACATAATTGTGTACGTAAAAGAACGAATGAAGCATTAACCTTACAACATTAACTTCAAGTCATAATTATTTCAATGTAGGATAGTAGTATAGTTAGAGGTGCAATTTAGTGACTCAACTAATTCCAGTAATTTGAATAGAAAAGAAGTTTATCAAATAAGTTGAACAAATCAATTTAAGTAAAAGCATTATGTCATCACTCTATTTGTTTGTTCATAGATTTGTTGAAGTTCACACTTAATAACAAAGTAGTATTTTTTAGTGCCTGTATCAAACAACTATTCTATCTATCCAATAATTAACCAAATTAATGGAAAAATAACTGATTTTATCCGGATATCGGGTCGGACATTGCTCTTCCCATATCCTAACCCATATTACATGAGATTTTTCGGATACGGATCGGATATTGCTCTTCCCATATCATAACCCATATTACATATGATTTTCCGGATATGGATACGGATAACATCGGTACGGATTTTAAACGAATTCGGGATCGGATCAGGCGGATATTTCCTATCCTATTTTCACCCCTAACGATGGCTGCTTAATCCCTGTATCATAAAAGTATCTGCTACTAAGCGCATAGGGAAATCCTACTTCACGATCACCCTTACTGTTTCTTCGATGCGATTGAGTTAAACGTGACACGTGCCATACGCATACTGGATGACATGCATCTGACTCAGTGGTCTCTGAACCTAGCGCAGTGGTGTTATAAAACGTAGTCACTCACCCGCGATCAATCACAGAAATCGTCATTGCAATCATGAGAATAAGAACACAGGAACACATAATATGGGTGAAACTCTCTCGCTTTATTAGATTCAATTGATTACAATGGGAACACCCGATGTATATAGAAATGTGAGGGAAGCGTTCGGATTCGCCCACACAAATAAGAGATAGAGTTCTAACCGAATACGGTTGGACTTCCTTATCTCATAACACTCCCCCTTGGGTGAATACCGTGCAATGCACATGTCGTGTTAAAAACTCCACTCAAAATGAAGGAATACTCAGGAGAATAATCCAGGTCTCCATATGAGTCATATATGTCTGTCTGGGACTCCCCGAACTTTAAAATTTCAATAACCATATTATCACACTTCTCAGCACCCGTGTCAACGACAGGTTGAACGGTGAAGTATGATTCAATATTGTTTATTCCGAGTCTTATTGATTTTTCAGTGGATTTTGATTAAAGGTCTACCACATGCTTCGGAATACAATAGTTGAATGGTGAAACCGGGTCGGATACGGGCGGATATTGCTCGTCCCGTATCCTAACCCATATTTTTTTTCCGGATTCGGAGTCGGATACGGATGTCCTGATCGGATCTTAATTCGGATTATTCGGGATTCGGATACGGAGCGGATACCTGACGGATTCGGGTCGGGATCGGATATCATAATCGGATAGTAGTATAGTACAAAATTGTGTACGTAAAAGAACGAATGAAGCATTAACCTTACAACATTAGCTTCAAGTCATAATTATTTCAACGTAGGATAGTAGTATAGTTAGAGGTGCAATTTAGTGACTCAACTAATTCCAGTAATTTGAATAGAAAAGAAGTTTATCAAATGAGTTGAACAAATCAATTTAGGTAAAAGTATTATGTCATCACTCTATTTGTTTGTTAATAGATTTGTTGAAGTTCACGCTTAATAACAAAGTAATGTTTTTAGTGCCAGTATCAAACAACTATTCTATCTATCCAATAATGAACCAAATTAATGGAAGAATAACTGATTTTATCCGGATATCGGGTCGGATATTTACCGGATATCGGATCGGATATTGCTCTTCCCATATCCTAGCCCATATTACATGAGATTTTTCGGATACGGATCGGATATTGCTCTTCCCATATCCTAACCCATATTACATCGGATTTTTCGGATACGGATACGGATAACATCGGTATGGATTTTAAACGGATTCGAGATCGGATCGGGCGGATATTTCCTATCCTGTTTTCACCCCTTGGTCAACGCATTCATACCTAAAACAAGGTTATTCAGAGTTTGTAGCCTTACTTCTGGAAGTCTCTGACTCTTTATCTTTACTTTTTTACTATGAATTGCCTCTTCCCCTTTTTGCCTTTATTCCATTGGCCCTTTCTGTAGCCACAGCTATTGTTAGCCTGCTGAGGATTTGCATGTGCTTTGGGCACTGCAAGACTTCTATTAGGAAGTACGTGATGATTCTTCACTAGGAGTTCATTATGTTTTTCTGCTTCTAACAAATGCATATAAGCTCAAAGTACTTCTGTTACTTGGCATGATGATTCTATTACAGCAATATCCTCATATTAGAGTGGAATGTGTATATTCTGAAAGCACGAGAGGATCCATTCGCGATGTGCTTTTGGCAACAGAAGGGATCTTTACTAATTATATATTTTTCCTCCAGGGAATCTAAAAATACCAGCTGGTCATCTTTCATTAACTATTCGGCCTTCAAGTCTGTATAGAGATAGTGCCTCAGGAGGTACGAAACCGTACATCTGGCGGCTTTGGGGAGAGTAAGGGTACCAGCTTTAGACTTGAAAAACATTAGCTCCAAAGGATCGAGCTATCAAATTAATCTTAGTATTCATCGCCAGGATAAGGTATTTGTTGCCATTCAGGGCAAACTTGATAAATTCCCTCTTTACGATGTCTAACATATCCTATTCTATTTATGCAAAATGGCTTTTACTACTGGTAAAATTATTATATTGCATGCTCACTCTTCAATAAATAAAGTTTAGTCTATATCTATTCAGTAGATAATTATCCAAAAATTTTCTAGTAATTTTCATGGTTTTCTGCTAATTATTCCGCAATTTTCAGGATTACCGATTAACAGAAAAATAGCTTTCAACATGAATTAATCATGGAATAATGTTAAGAATATTAATTCAGAGACTTAGGCTCTTAAATGCTATCTAGAAATTTCTGAAATTTTTCGAGCATTTTTTATGTTTTTTATGTTAATTATCAAGTCATTTTCAAAATTATTGAATAACAGAAAATAATATGTCCAGCATGTATAAACATCAAAAAACATGGTAAGAAAATTAATATAACAACATGATACAAAGCAATGAGCCAGACATGGTTTCTCATAATTTTCTAGCATTTTCTGTTAATTACTAAGCAATTTTCAGAATTACTTGAATAACAGAAAATAAGCATTCAAAACATATAAATCATGGCATAAAGCTTGAAAATAAACCCAGAGCATGGAACTTCTAATGAGCTAAATATCAAATTTACAAAATTTTACGGTAGTCCATACACCTAGAAAATTAATTTCTAGAATTTAATATAAATTTTCAGAATTTATTAACAAAATTTTTATGAACAGTATCAACTCAGAAACCCTAATTTTTTTTAGATTAAACGAGTAATCTAGGCAATTAGGAAAATTAATCTGTAGGATTAAAAACTGTTCAGGTGCGATTAACTTACGTGCCACAAACTTACGTATGACTTGTAGAAGATTAATCACTTGATGCCGATCAAAATTGATGCAATATCGAGATGCAGTAAAAACAATCCTGCTTACACTCGGAGAACTTCGTGCTGGCGATTGGCTTCAGCATCGGCACCAATATGTTGGCCGCCTGTCCTTTCAGCGGCAGCTCATGCAAGAGACAATGAATATCAATTAAAAGCAAGCACATTAATTAACCATAGTAAATAAAGTGTGTTGCTAATAACGTGTTGTTTCTTGTTGTTGTGTTTGATCGGTTGGATGAGAGCATGCATGTGCTAGCTTCTGGAGGGTACTCCTCATGCGGCGCGACAAGCCATGGGAGGAATCGCGGCTGGTGCACAAGAGCAGGTTTAGCATGATTGTGAACATGACGCGGCCGACGTCCACGGCCGTGCCCTCGAGCACCACCCGCCGACGTGGGACACGAGCATTGCACCTTCTCGGCGGAGGGATTGATGCACGCCGAGGCGGTGTGGCGCAAAGAGCTCCTCGGAGCACACCTTGCAGATGTCAGGCCACTGAGGGGCCGGGCGGGAGCTAGCCCACGGAGAACCGGTTGTGGGCACACACATGAGCGGCGTCGGGCACGAAGCGCGTGGAGAAGGCGTCGAGGCTCTGGAGGACGACGCGGGCGACCTCTGGGGAGGAGGCAACGATTGTTGTGATGGCGCCGAGGTGCAGTCATGAGCGGTCGTGGCGTTCAGCGAGGCGCGCGAGATTGCCACCAACCAAAACGTCTCGATGGCGTCCTTCTTTCGGCCGTGAGGCCATCATCTAGACCTTCGATCTTGAGCGGCTTCGCCCGCGCCCTGTTTCTGAAATTTCAGAGACTTAGGCTCTTAAATGCTATCTAGAAATTTCTGAAATTTTTCGAGCATTTTTATGTTTTTATGTTAATTATCAAGTCATTTTCAAAATTATTGAATAACGAGAAAATAATATGTCCAGCATGTATAAACATCAAAAACATGGTAAGAAAATTAATATAACAACATGATACAAAGCAATGAGCCAGACATGGTTTCTCATAATTTTCTAGCATTTTCTGTTAATTACTAAGCAATTTTCAGAATTACTTGAATAACAGAAAATAAGCATTCAAAACATATAAATCATGGCATAAAGCTTGAAAATAAACCCAGAGCATGGAACTTCTAATGAGCTAAATATCAAATTTACAAAATTTTACGGTAGTCCATACACCTAGAAAATTAATTTCTAGAATTTAATATAAATTTTCAGAATTTATTAACAAAATTTTTATGAACAGTATCAACTCAGAAACCCTAATTTTTTTTAGATTAAACGAGTAATCTAGGCAATTAGGAAAATTAATCTGTAGGATTAAAAACTGTTCAGGTGCGATTAACTTACGTGCCACAAACTTACGTATGACTTGTAGAAGATTAATCACTTGATGCCGATCAAAATTCGATGCAATATCGAGAGATGCAGGTAAAAACAATCCTGCTTACACTCGGAGAACTTCGTGCTGGCGATTGGCTTCAGCATCGGCACCAATATGTTGGCCGCCTGTCCTTTCAGCGGCAGCTCATGCAAGAGACAATGAATATCAATTAAAAGCAAGCACATTAATTAACCATAGTAAATAAAGTGTGTTGCTAATAACGTGTTGTTTCTTGTTGTTGTGTTTGATCGGTTGGATGAGAGCATGCATGTGCTAGCTTCTGGAGGGTACTCCTCATGCGGCGCGACAAGCCATGGGAGGAATCGCGGCTGGTGCACAAGAGCAGGTTTAGCATGATTGTGAACATGACGCGGCCGACGTCCACGGCCGTGCCCTCGAGCACCAGCCGCACGACGTGGGACACGAGCCGCTGCACCTTCTCGCGCGGAGGGATTGATGCACGCCGAGGCGGTGTGGCGCAAAGAGCTCCGCGGAGCACACCTTGCAGATGTCAGGCCACTGAGGGGCTGCCGGGCGGGAGCTAGCCCACGGAGAACCGGTTGTGGGCACACACATGAGCGGCGTCGGGCACGAAGCGCGTGGAGAAGGCGTCGAGGCTCTGGAGGACGACGCGGGCGACCTCTGGGGAGGAGGCAACGATTGTTGTGATGGCGCTGAGGTGCAGGTCATGAGCGGGTCGTGGCGTTCAGCGAGGCGCGCGAGATTGCCACCAACCAAAACGTCTCGATGGCGTCCTTCTTTCGGCCGTGAGGCCATCATCTAGACCTTCGATCTTGAGCGGCTTCGCCCGCGCCCTGTTGTGCGCGTTCTTCTGTGAGAGTTCTCAACAGGGTGAGCCACGATGATCAGATTGGTGCAGGCCGCACGCATCTGCCGAACAGCCGGTTCAGCGGTAAGCACAGCGAGAAGAAGAAGCTCTGCTGGTTCTCGGAGATGGCTCGCGAACATCCTGCGCACGGGCTCACAAAACTTTGCCGTTTTTCTTGGTCCGTTCGTGGTGTAGTCAGAGCCAGAGGCTTCGCAGGATCATTGCGGTGCACATGCCTTGTACTGGCGCGTCATACACAGTTGAGCTCCCGTGTGAGTAGTATGCAAATCAAGACAGATCAATATATGATTAGCATCAAGAAACATGATTGATCTACGGGATTTGATAAACATCAACCGGATGTTTTTTTTGTTGAAATCACCCAAATCTAGAACCATTGGATTATTGTTGAGATTCGGGAGTATCGATTACATCCGATCCTATGATTTGATCCAACGGCCCGGTGAATTTGGATGTTAGATCCGACGGCCCACATCCAATCCTATGATTTGATCCAACGGCCCGGTGAATTTGGATGTTAGATCCAACAGCTCGGTGAATTTGGATGTTAGTTAAGACAAAAACATCCGGATGATACCTATACACTCCCATGATCTACTTGCAAAGAATATATCTCTACTACTATAATGCAGCAGTTGGTGGCAGCGGTACGGCTTCTGGCCGGCCCCACAATCAGGCTCTGATCTCTCGCGATGCATCCCTCCACGCTCAAGACGGCATGGAGAGGTCGAGCGATCGAGTCCCGCCGAGCGCATTCCCCTCATGATCTCTCGCAGCTTCGCTCCCTTGCCTTCCCTCCTCAAACCCCCCCACCCCTAACGCAGCCGAGATCCACTACTCCCTCGATCGCGCCGCCCCCCCAATCTCTCTCGCGCCGCCACCACTCTCCAGCCCTAATCTCTCGCGCCGCCCCCCCAATCTCTCTCGCGATCTCCCCACTCCGCCCGCGTCTCCACGGATCTACCCCCACGATGGAGGCGATCGGCAACGCCGGCTCGGCCCTCGGCGTGGTCCTCGTCGGCGAGAAGAAGGTCACCTCCAAGCTCCTCCACACCTCCCGCTCTGCGGAGAAGATGTACAAGATCGACTCCCACCTCGCTCGCTAGCTGTCGCCGGATCATGTCCGACGCCAACATCCTCCTCAACACCGCCTCCACGCCCAAAGACTACGCCTCACCTACCAGAGCCCATCCCGTCAAGCGGCTCGTTCGGTCCCTCTCTCGACACCAAGCGAGATACACCCGCTTCGGCGGCTCAATCGATGCTCAAGCAAGACTACTGCGACGGCATGACCAGCGAGGAGGCCATCGCCCTCGCTCTCAAGGTCCCGAGCAAGACCATGGATTCAACCAATTGACTACCGAGAAGCCGGAGCTAGCCGAGGTGTTCCTGCACTGCACAGGGAGGTGTAGTATGAGCCAGGCTCCCCGAGGCCCCGGGAAGCTCCGCAAAGTCCGGCTCACGCAGTGGACGCCGAGGCCTGATTCTCTGGTTTCTCGTGCATCTGTTGTTGCCTATGATCTCGATGGCTTAATCGGTTATCCTTCATTGTTAACTAAACTATTCGGCAATTATGTGTTTTAACTTTACACGCTTGATCGGGTTATGCTTTATCGATAATGATGGCTTGCCTTAAATTTGTTGGAAATTGCGATTTTGTCTGCTATGCTTGATTCTTGATGTTATTAGGGAGTATGGGAAACAAGGGCTTAGCGAATCAACTCAAATTTGTAAGGTGATTTTAGTGTTTGGGATTACCTCTGGGGCTTATGTTTACTGAGTTAAGCATATTGGATAAATTCATTTTTTCAATTAACCATGTAGTTTCTTGATGGAAAAGTTGGTAATTGTTACGGAACATGGTTTAAGATTGTAGGATCGAACCTTGATTGGTACGGGTTTTGTTCTTTGCTTATGGGTAATTCAAGATGACCGTAGATAACAATGATCAGTTAAGGACAAAACATGTAGGGAGTATTGAGAGGCATTCTATTAGGAGCTTACCTTACGCTGCCTTCTCTCTCTATTTTCTAGCAGAGTTGCCTCCAACAATAAGACATGAGTCTTTGGGCTAAGGATGAACTTGAGGGCATTTTTTGGATGATTTAGTTACCATAAGTGTATCTTGGCCCAAATTTTGGCAAGTCCCTGTTACATGTTTATCTTGGCCCAAATTCTGGCTCCACTCTTCTCCTCTGTAACTGTGATATGTATTAGCAGCTCATTTTAACCTTGCAGTTTGCAATTTTTGGATCTATATTGACGATTGGGGCCATGATTGGTGATGTTACTAGCGGGCGCTTAGTAGACTTTCTTGGATGTAAAATGGTAAAATGCCTCAATTATCAATTGGGCTAATTGTGTATTTTTGTTTACTTCAGATTCATTTTCTAATTGTGTCTTCTTTTTTCATTTGTCACAAACCATGCGGATATCAGCTACTATCTGCATTTTTGGTTGGCTTTCTATACATTTTGCTAAGGTTTGTTATTTCATTTCAGATTCCCATTACTTTGTTTGGGGCCATCCTCATGGATAGGAGTGGAAGAAGGGTTCTTCTAATGGTATAAATGCTACAAAGCTGAGTTGATGTATACAAAGAAAGAATGTCGGGTAGAATTTTTTTGTGAGATCCTTTTGTTATTTAGGTCTCTGCATCTGGAGCATTCTTGGGTTGCTTTCTGACCGGAATATCATTCTACCTAAAGGTAGCTACATTCTTCTTATCTGCAGTATGTGAAAAAGTTACTTATGAAACTGAGAGCACATGTGACTGTCATAAGTTATCTTAATGGAATTCACTTGAGAATATACTGGAAAAATTTTCCACTCGTGCTAATAAGAGAAGAATTGGTAAGGAAGACTTTTTTTTGTTTCTGTATATAATGCTGAGTGCTTATTGATCTGTTAGGTACATGGACTTTTTCCAGAATGGGTCCTGCATTGGCTCTTTCCCAAGCATCTTGGTGAGAATTTGTTATCCCTATACATGCATTATATTTTGTTGCAGTATAGAATTCTTGAGGACTGTAAAGTTGTATGCATTCTTAGTCTTATGTCATTTCAGTGACGTTTGTAAGTTCAACCTTCATTAGTTATGGTTTTGGTGTTAATGACAAATCTAATCTTGTGTTAATGACAAATCTAATATTATGTTTATCCCCTAATGAGATTTTATTATTAATGACAAATCTTATATCGAGACTAACTTATTTATTTAGAATATCTTTGATTAGTCTCATCGCATTGAAAAATAGAAAACCCAAGGTATGTTTGCATATTCATTCTAATATTAGTTGCATACTTTGGAGTCAAGTTGAAATATGAATGTCCCCGTTATATTAACCACAAAATGTGCATTATGTTTCTCAATCCATATATTACATGGATGCACATATTTAGGGGGAGTTTGTAGTTTAACTTGAAAGTCTCTTTGTATTGATCAATTCGTTATTGACACATATAAGGATCAAGACAAAGAAACTAAATCTTTGAGTATATATTGAATTGACTAGTTATAAGTATACTCATGGTAATATAGGATATACTCCAATACAATCAATTTGAATATGTGCATATTATCTCCAAGTCAATCATATTTATGCACATATACATGTGGGTGTATTCTATAGTTGATGATCTAGAGTAATGATCATTTCCATACAATTTACATATAATGGATCATTACTTTCCATCAACATGAGTATATGAAAACTTGTGTAGTTAATATATACTCATATCAATTTAAATGATAATTTAAATTGAGTTCATTTGTCTTAATTAATTATTAACGAACACTTCATCATGTGTTGATGGTGTTCCGTGATTAATTGAGGACAAATGAATAGTTCTTAAGTATAATAAAGCATGAGTTGCATTATTGTACTTAAGACACACTTAAATCATTTCTATTGATTTAGGGTTGTGCTCAATTGATCTAGAGGCATCCATTATGTGTTAATGGAGTGCAAGAGATAATTGAGACAACCATGCATCTTGGACTAACTATTTTATGAGTTGTGATTGAGTTAGGTCCAAAGATGGATGAGATGATGAGAACGGGACAAGGACGGCATCATGAGTTGATGGGCGTCAAGAGTGGATCCCGAAGAGGAGTCGAGTAGAGATCCCGGGGGAGTATCAAAGTGATGATCATAAAGACCCCAAAGGGGATTGCTTGTGCGCGGCGGCGAAGGTATAACTAGATAGGCTAAGGACTTTTGTAGTCTTTGAGTCTAAGGTTTTATCGCCGTACTATTAAGAGGGGTCGTTCCCTAGTTTGAGCTTCATCACGTGTTGGTGATCTCAATCCGCGTTCACTCAAAGCTCAAATCTTAATTTGATTTGGTTTTTGCATGAGGGTTAACCATTTGGCATGTGTTGCGAAAGGGTTAAACTTATGCTTGGTTGTTGTTGGTTTATGCTCTGATTTGCATGTGTTGCAAAGAGGAAGAGCATGTGTATTTGGTTTTCGCATAATGCTTTGATTTGCATGTGTTGCAAATAGGATAAGCTAATGCGTTGGCTTTTGCGTGAAGTTCACTTTTGCATGTGTTGCAAATGTTGAAGCTTTATGTTTTGGTTTCGTTCAAAACAATCTTTCTAAATCTGTGGTTGCTTGGAGCTAAGTTTTGCATGTGTTGCAAAAGGAAAGAGCTCAAACACGATTTGGTGTTTGTGTGTTTGAATGGAGCTAGAGGCTTGCATGTGTTGCAAGTAGAGAGCTCATACGGTTGATTTTGTTATTTGCAAATGTAGTTTGTAAATAAGCTAGAGGTTATGGGTTTCAATCCTAGAGCATGTGTTGGCATTTGCAAATATGTTTTGCAAAGTGTCGGGATCATGTGTTGATCCTTACATGGCTAGAGGATTGATCTTATAGCTTTTCAGGTTATTTGCAAATGTGTTTTGCAAAAGTTATTTTGATCATGAGTTGATCATCATGGCTCAATATTTGATGTTAGTGACTCTTTCTAGCCTGTAGTCATGCCTTTCATCAAGTCTATGCGAGGGTTTTCGGAAAATCAAATTTAGACTTGAATGACTCCATTAGAGTTTGGTTTTGGTGATATTTAAAAATTATCTATGGGTGCTTAAATCATGAAAATGAGTGGAGATTGTAGCCCTCGTGATAAGCTTCGCATAGAATCAAAGATCACCTAAATCGGAGTTCGAGTAAAAAGTTATGGCCGTTTTAGTCTTGTGGCGGGCCTCGACCGCCCTAAGGCCAGTCCGATTGCCCCCATCCGGTGTGACCGGACCTTAGGCGTGTGAAAATTCCAGAACATGTGTTTTCTTGCTCATTTGAGGGCGGTGCGACCGGGGGACCTCCGGTTGGACCGGACGAGTGGTCGGACCGGCCGGAGTGTGGTCCAACCGGCCATGTAACGGTCGAAAATCCGACCGTTGCTCTGTGAGGGCCGGTCGGACCGGCCGAGGCCCGGTTGGACCGGGTTTTTGCTGATTTCGCCCATTTTGCCTCCAAACGGCTAGTTTTCTTTGTGGGGCTATAAATACACCCCTTGGGGGGCTTGGGCAAGGGGTTGGCTGTGTGTGGGAGTTGTTTGCATGTGTTGCTCTTCTCCATTTGCTTCTTGAGTTTAAGTGTGAGCACTAATTGCATGTGTTGCAATTAGGAGTGGTTTGAGAGCCCCTTGTGCATGTGTTGCACTTGAGGGAGGCCTTGGTGCATGTGTTGCACGAGGTGATCACCGGGGCGCGTTCGTTGTGCTCGGTGAAGTTCAAGCGAGGAGCGGCTTATTACTCTTGGAGGTTGTTGACTCCTAAGCAGGCGTGGCGTCGTCTTGTGAGGAGCTCTCAAGGTGTGAAAGCCCCGAAGTTTGTGAAGGTTCGGGTTGAGCCTACGCGCAAGCGTGAAAAACCACGACTAGTGGAAAAGAGGCGGGTGCTCGAGTGGGAGCCGGTCCAAGTGTGGGCTTGCCTCAACGTGGACTAGGGAGACCTAAGTCTCCTAACACCACGAAAAAATATCGGTTGTCTCTTTTACTTTCAAGTATTTACGTTTATTGTATATTTATCAATTGCTTGATTGTATTAAAATTGCTTAGTATTAATTGATTGATCAATTTAGTAATTCTTGTATAGTGACATAATTTAGTTAGTGCACGTAGTGAGCCTAGTTGATTTAGGCCTTAATTGTCAAAACCGAGTTTATCGCTTCCGCATTATAATTGATTAGGTTTTGACATAGGGGTTGATTAGAGCGATTGTTTAGTGAGCGATCGAATTTCGTAAAACGCCTATTCACCCCCCCTCTAGGCGTATCCTCGACCCTACAAGTGGTATCCGAGCCACGGTCACTCTCATTTTAGGCTTAACCGTCTAGAGAGTAAAAAGGATGGCGTCTAGCGGACTAGTGCACTCACACGATCCACTCATGCTAAATGAATCTAATTATTCATCATGGAAATTATTTATGATTAATCATTTTAAATCCAGGAGCCCACAAATATGGTGGATCGTAGATGTCGGCATTTCTTCTCCACTAAATGAAATTGCTCCAACTAAAGGAGAGGAGAAATGTCTACATCTCGACGCTCAAGCAACTAATGCCATTTTTAGTTTTGTGAGCGTAGAAATGTTTAATCTCATATGCAATCTCAAGAGCGCTCATGATATGTGGATTAAGCTTCAAGATTTATTTGAATCATCCACAACATCAATTGAGGATTGCAATGAGGAGGAAGTGTCGGTTGAGGATTCAACTTCAACATCAAGCGATGAACCGGCATCTCCATCAACCTCAACCTCCGCCTCAAGCGACGACGAATTTTCACTCCCATCAAAAATCCGTTGCTTTATGGCAAAAGGTAAAAATGAGGTAAGTGACGCCGAAGATGAGCCCTCTTATGACGAATTAATGAATATGCTAGAGGAGCTCAATGAATTTCTTGGAAAGGAGAAAAAGAAATATAAAGTTTTGAAATTAGAACATGATTCACTTCAAAATGAATATAATGTTCTAAAAGAAAATCATGAAAAACTCCTTTTCAAGGAATTTAGTAAAGCTAGTGTGGATATTGCCACTCAATGCAATTTAGTTGATGAATTGCCTCACTCAATTCCAATTACAAACAATTCATCAAATAAATGCATATCCACTTCTAGCGATAATTTGCCTTGTCGCTCTAACAAATTTGCTTCAAGTTCCTCTATGTGTTTAGATGCTAATCTTGTAGAGGAAAACAATAAGCTCAAGGCCCAAGTCATTAAATTGGAAAATGACTTGAAGAGGTGCGTTAAAGGAAAAGCCCTCCTCGATTTAAATCTTGAGCAAGTCAAGGGCGCCTCAAGACAAGCGAGGACTCGGCCACAACTCCAAGAGGGAGAATAGCAAGACAAGACACAACGCACGCCACTCAAGATCGTCAAGTGTTTTGCTTGCAACAAGAAGGGCCACCTTGCCTCCGTGTGCCCTAATAATGTGGAGATCAAGCCACAAGCATCAACCATGAGGCAAGCCGGCAAGGAGCAAGTCAAATCGGTCAAGAGAGGACCAAATAGCGTGACGTGCTTCAATTGCCGGGAAAAGGGACACTTCGGTAAGGATTGTCCCAAAGGTAAAACTCCTAAGCCTATTCTTGTTAATGAAAATTATTTGCTTAGGAAGGACAAGAATGGCAATGTGTTTGCTAAGTTTGTCAAGTCCCCTATGCCCGTTCAAAATGATATTCATTTGCATAGGAAGAGTAAATCTAGTAATGGGTTTGCTAAGTTTGTTAGGACTCCTAAGCCAACTCAATTTAATTCACATATGTTGCTTAGGAGAAATAACAATAGCAAAACATTTGATAGAAATACTAGATCCTCTAAGCCATTTCATAATTCTAATTATCATATGCTTAGAAGAGATCAAATTAGAAATGGTTTTGCAAAATATCAATGTCCTCCTATGCCTTTCCATAAAAATACAAATACTTTGCCTAGGAGGAATAATTATCGCAAAACTATTGCTAGTGATGTTAGTCTTGTTAATAATGTTAAAATTAGGACCATTTGGGTTCCTAAATCAATTGTGACTAACATTGTCGGACCCAACAAGGATTGGGTACCAAAACCGCCTAAAAGATATTTAGGAAATATGAGATGGATTGACGCTTGCTCACTCAAGAGGAGAAGGATTATGTTCGCTACAAGTGGTGTCAAGCATGAAGAAAATCAAGTTCATCATGAGCCAATGCCATCTTGGGTAACAAGTATTTAAATTGATTACTATTATATCTTATAGCCTTGTGTAGGTTATATTGCAATATTAATGAAAATCAATTTAGATTACTTGTTGTAAGAACTTGCTCTCGCCTCTTATCTATTCTCTTATTGCAAATCTTGAGCAAGTTTAGAAGTGGCACATTTAGGAGGAGTGTTAATTCATATCCATGTGTATCACATCCTTACGTGTGCCCATATTAATATAAGTGCATATATATATAATTTAAAAATCAAACCATTTAGCCAAAAGTCAAAACTTTGTATACTATTACTAATCTTGTGAAAAACTAGTTGAAAAATGTATACAAATGCTTTCAAAAGGTTTTCAAATGGTTTTGGCTTTACAAAACTAATTTCAAAAGAAAATAAGTTTTAACTCCAAAATCTAGTTACTTGTATCTTGTTTTGGATTTAAACTTATAATTTTCATAGAATTAAATGTAAAAGGATTTTGAAAGTAATTCCAAAACGAAAATCCTAGAGTTGGTCATTCTTAACAATTTTCGTGTTCAAAAGATTTTCAAAAGGCCAACTTATCAAAAATTATTTGATTTTGAAACTCACCGAAAAACTATACTTGACCCAGAATTCGGTCATATTATTGCACTTAGTGAGTTTCTCCATTTGGATCAATTCTTGTGTAGAATTGTAATTCAAAATGGTATTTTAGACTCATACACAGTATTTCAAAGCTCTACATCTTATCCTTGCTTATTTTGAATTCTTGTGATTGTTTTTGACCTTGCTCTTTATTGCTTCTTATTTGGACTATTTAGATCAAAAGTCAAAATTGTATTTAAATAACCCAAATTTGTGAAAAGACTTGTAAAAGTATTCTATTATATATCTCAAATGTTTTACAAGCTTTCAAAATGAAAATTCTATGTTGAAATCTAATTTGGCTCAAAACAATTTGATTTAATCCGAACTGGCCTATTTAGGCATATAGCTCAAATTGTGGCTTTCAAGTTAGATTTCATTATAAATTTTGGCTAGAAACATTCTTGATACACCAATCTAAGCCATGAAAATCAAAATTGCATGAAATCCAAGTTGAATTGCATTTTGAGGCTTTTCGTGAAAATCAATTTCCTTTTATGCCTCAAAGCGCAAATTGCCATATCTTTCAAAATAAAATTGTTTTTGAGAAAATTCTTTTTGCAAAACCTTCTAAATAGTCCAAAGTTCATCTCTGCAAAATTTCAAATTTTTTAGAGTTCATTTGAATCATTTTTGATAAAATTTGCAAAAATTCTACATTTTAACTGTCGAGGCTTGGTTGGACCGCCCTCCATGCGGTTGGACCGGCCAAACGGTCGGACCGGCCCTAGAGCGGTCGGACCGGCCATGACAAGTCAGCTCTGATTTTTTAGGATTTTCAAAGTCTGTCTTTGGGATATCTTTTGATTGATACTTCCTTTTTCAATAATTCTTTTTGTAAAAGCTTTTTATGATCCCAAAGTTCATTTTTTGCAAAATTTCAAAAGTTTTACAAATTGTTTGAAAGGGATTTCAAGTAGTATCAGTTTACGAGCAGTTAATTAATCTAAAGAGTGATTTTCACTTGATCTTTTGAAAAGACGAAACTTGCGCAAATTCAAATGCAAACAACTCCATGATTCATTCGTTGAACATATTGGGGAGTTTATTTATATCAAGTTTTGGGCACTTAATTGCTTCCAAGTGATATCATGTCTTTAATTTGCTCCGATACTAAATCTTGTGCTTTTATTGATCTATTTTGAGTTTTCGATACCCGTAAGTATATATTGTTTTGATTATTTTGCTCTGATACCCATTGATGTTATCGATAATTCCTTCAAGTGGTATCAACTCTTTGTGATTTGATCCTAAGTGGTATCAATCAAGCTTTTATTCATTCCATATGCTTACAAGTGGTATCTTTGAGTTTCTCTTTTCTCCAAGTGGTATCATTGAATTCGATTATTTCCTACAAGTGGTATTTCATTGCCTCTTTGTAGCATTACTCCGATACCCACATTCTTGATCAAGATTTTTCCTCTCAAGCTAAAATTGTAAGTTCAACCGCCTAAGACTTTTTTGTGTGAGAACCTTTATGAGTTGAAATACAATAAAGAGGAAATCTCTCGTTGAGCATTGTCTTTCAAGACAAATTTGAAAATGCTCATTTCTTTTGGATCTTCAAGCAAAGCCCTTGAGATAGATTTATAGTGATATCTAATTTCTCAAGTGGTATTCCTTTTGGGTTCCTCGTTTATCCCTATTAGGCAAATTTGTTGGATTCTTCAAAAGAATCATGTTGAAAATTTGCAAAGCCTAATAAAATGAGGAGTGAATTATTTGAATGTGTTTCAAATAACCCGTGTGATACCCTTACTTCGCCTTTTGTGCTTATCTTTACAAGTGGTATCCATAATTGCAAGTGCTTATTTTTACAAGTGGTATCTTTGCTAGTGGTATCCACAAACCCAAATATGGTCTCTTTTTGAGTTTTCCCTATTTTTAGACTATATTTTAAATAACAACTTGTTTTACTTCTTGAATAACCCTTCAAGTTTTCATTTGGCTTAAAGTTCTTCAAATTCCTTGCCTAGGTCATAAGTATCCATTTCAATTCTTGTATGACCTTAATTAAAAAGAGATAATTACATGGGGGAGAATTAGGAGCTTAAAAAGAGATAATTAAAAAGGGGAGAATATTTAAAAGGAAAAATGTTTGCCAAAGGGGAGAATATTTAAATGGAGAAACCATCTTAGAATTCTATTTTTAGTGTTTAATGCCAAAAGGGGGAGAATTAGGAAGCTTAATGTCATTTGGTTTAAAAAGTAAGCTTGATATGATTAAGGGGGAGAATTAATATGCATATGTGTTCAATTAGCTTAAATTCTCTCAACATGATTAATTTTAATCCAAATGTGCTAATTAAGCTTGGATTTGTCATTAATCACCAAAAAGGGGGAGATTGTAAGTTCAACCTTCATTAGTTATGGTTTTGGTGTTAATGACAAATCTAATCTTGTGTTAATGACAAATCTAATATTATGTTTATCCCCTAATGAGATTTTATTATTAATGACAAATCTTATATCGAGACTAACTTATTTATTTAGAATATCTTTGATTAGTCTCATCGCATTGAAAAATGAAAAACCCAAGGTATGTTTGCATATTCATTCTAATATTAGTTGCATACTTTGGAGTCAAGTTGAAATATGAATGTCCCCGTTATATTAACCACAAAATATGCATTATGTTTCTCAATCCATATATTACATGGATGCACATATTTAGGGGAGTTTGTAGTTTAACTTGAAAGTCTCTTTGTATTGATCAATTCGTTATTGACACATATAAGGATCAAGACAAAGAAACTAAATCTTTGAGTATATATTCAATTGACTAGTTATAAGTATACTCATGGTAATATAGGATATACTCCAATACAATCAATTTGAATATGTGCATATTATCTCCAAGTCAATCATATTTATGCACATATACATGTGGGTGTATTCTATAGTTGATGATCTAGAGTAATGATCATTTCCATACAATTTACATATAATGGATCATTACTTTCCATCAACATGAGTATATGAAAACTTGTGTAGTTAATATATACTCATATCAATTTAAATGATAATTTAAATTGAGTTCATTTGTCTTAATTAATTATTAACGAACACTTCATCATGTGTTGATGGTGTTCCGTGATTAATTGAGGACAAATGAATAGTTCTTAAGTATAATAAAGCATGAGTTGCATTATTGTACTTAAGACACACTTAAATCATTTCTATTGATTTAGGGTTGTGCTCAATTGATCTAGAGGCATCCATTATGTGTTAATGGAGTGCAAGAGATAACATGCATCTTGGACTAACTATTTTATGAGTTGTGATTGAGTTAGGTCCAAAGATGGATGAGATGATGAGAACGGGACAAGGACGGCATCATGAGTTGATGGGCGTCAAGAGTGGATCCCGAAGAGGAGTCGAGTAGAGATCCCGGGGGAGTATCAAAGTGATGATCATAAAGACCCCAAAGGGGATTGCTTGTCTTGTGGCGAAGGTATAACTAGATAGGCTAAGGACTTTTGTAGTCTTTGAGTCTAAGGTTTTATCGCCGCACTATTAAGAGGGTCGCTCCTAGTTTGAGCTTCATCACGTGTTGGTGATCTCAATCGCGTTCACTCAAAGCTCAAATCTTAATTTGATTTGGTTTTTGCATGAGGGTTAACCATTTGGCATGTGTTGCGAAAGGGTTAAACTTATGCTTGGTTGTTGTTGGTTTATGCTCGATTTGCATGTGTTGCAAAGAGGAAGAGCATGTGTATTTGGTTTTCAGATAATGCTTTGATTTGCATGTGTTGCAAATAGGATAAGCTAATGCGTTGGCTTTTTATGTGAAGTTCACTTTTGCATGTGTTGCAAATGTTGAAGCTTTATGTTTTGGTTTCGCTCAAAACAATCTTTCTAAATCTGTGGTTGCTTGGAGCTAAGTTTTGCATGTGTTGCAAAGGAAAGAGCTCAAACACGATTTGGTGTTTGTGTGTTTGAATGGAGCTAGAGGCTTGCATGTGTTGCAAGTAGAGAGCTCATACTTGTTGATTTTGTTATTTGCAAATGTAGTTTGTAAATAAGCTAGAGGTTATGGGTTTCAATCCTAGAGCATGTGTTGGCATTTGCAAATATGTTTTGCAAAGTGTCTGGATCATGTGTTGATCCTTACATGGCTAGAGGATTGATCTTATAGCTTTTCGGGTTATTTGCAAATGTGTTTTGCAAAAGTTATTTTGATCATGAGTTGATCATCATGGCTCAATATTTGATGTTAGTGACTCTTTCTAGCCTGTAGTCATGCCTTTCATCAAGTCTATGCGAGGGTTTTCGGAAAATCAAATTTAGACTTGAATGACTCCATTAGAGTTTGGTTTTGGTGATATTTAAAAATTATCTATGGGTGCTTAAATCATGAAAATGAGTGGAGATTGTAGCCCTCGTGATAAGCTTCGCATAGAATCAAAGATCACCTAAATCGGAGTTCGGAGTAAAAAGTTATGGCCGTTTTAGTGCTGTGGCGGCCTGACCGCCCTAAGGTTGGTCCGATTGCCCCCAGTCCGTGTGACCGGACCTTAGGCGGTGTGAAAATTCCAGAACATGTGTTTTCTTGCTCATTTGAGGCGGTGCGACGGGACCTCCGGTTGGACCGGACGAGTGGTCGGACCGGCCGAGTGTGGTCCAACCGCCATGTAATCTGGCCGAAAATCCGACCTGTTGCAGTGAGGGCTTGGTCGGATCGGCCGAGGTCCAGCTGGACCTGTTTTTGCTGATTTCGCCCATTTTGCCTCCAAACGGCTAGTTTTCTTTGTGGGGCTATAAATACACCCCTTGGGGGCTTGGGCAAGGGGTTGGTGTGTGTGGGAGTTGTTTGCATGTGTTGCTCTTCTCCATTTGCTTCTTGAGTTTATGTGAGCACTAATTGCATGTGTTGCAATTAGGAGTGGTTTGAGAGCCCCTTGTGCATGTGTTGCACTTGAGGGAGGCCTTGGTGCATGTGTTGCACGAGGTGATCACCGGGGCGATTCGTTGTGCTCGGTGAAGTTCAAGCGAGGAGCGGCTTATTACTCTTGGAGGTTGTCGACTCCTAAACGGCGAGGCGTCGCTTGCTGGAGCTCTCAAGGTGTGAGAAGCCCCGGCGAAGTTTGTGAAGGTTCGGGTTGAGCCTACGCGCAAGCGTGAAAAACCACGACTAGTGGAAAAGAGGCGGGTGCTCGAGTGGGAGCCGGTCCAAGTGTGGGCTTGCCTCAACGTGGACTAGGGGAGACCGGCAAGTCTCCGAACACCACGAAAAAATATCGGTTGTCTCTTTTACTTTCAAGTATTTACGTTTATTGTATATTTATCAATTGCTTGATTGTATTAAAATTGCTTAGTATTAATTGATTGATCAATTTAGTAATTCTTGTATAGTGACATAATTTAGTTAGTGCACGTAGTGAGCCTAGTTGATTTAGGCCTTAATTGTCAAAACCGAGTTTATCGCTTCCGCATTATAATTGATTAGGTTTTGACATAGGGGTTGATTAGAGCGATTGTTTAGTGAGCGATCGAATTTCGTGAAACGCCTATTCACCCCCTCTAGGCGTATCCTCGACCCTACAAGTGGTATCCGAGCCACGGTCACTCTCATTTTAGGCTTAACCGCTCAGAGAGTAAAAAGGATGGCGCCTAGCGGACTAGTGCACTCACACGATCCACTCATGCTAAATGAATCTAATTATTCATCATGGAAATTATTTATGATTAATCATTTTAAATCCAGAGCCCACAAATATGGTGGATCGAGATGTCGGCATTTCTTCTCCACTAAATGAAATTGCTCCAACTAAAGGAGAGGAGAAATGTTCACATCTCGACGCCAAGCAACTAATGCCATTTTTAGTTTTGTGAGCGAGAATGTTTAATCTCATATGCAATCTCAAGAGCGCATGATATGTGGATTAAGCTTCAAGATTTATTTGAATCATCCACAACATCAATTGAGGATTGCAATGAGGAGGAAGTGTCGGCTGAGGATTCAACTTCAACATCAAGCGATGAACCCAAGATCTCCATCAACCTCAACCTCCGCCTCAAGCGACGGCACTTAATTTTCACTCCCATCAAAAATCCGTTGCTTTATGGCAAAAGGTAAAAATGAGGTAAATGACGCCGAAGATGAGCCCTCTTATGACGAATTAATGAATATGCTAGAGGAGCTCAATGAATTTCTTGGAAAGGAGAAAAAGAAATATAAAGTTTTGAAATTAGAACATGATTCACTTCAAAATGAATATAATGTTCTAAAAGAAAATCATGAAAAACTCCTTTTCAAGGAATTTAGTAAAGCTAGTGTGGATATTGCCACTCAATGCAATTTAGATCTAGGATTTAGATTTTGTAAAGCTTCGTGCTGATAACGTGTTATAAAACATAGTCGTTCGCCCGCGATCAATCACAGAAATCGTCGTCACAATCACGAGAGCAAGAACACAGGAACACACAATATGGGTGGAATTCTCTCTCACTTTATTAGATTCAAATTGATTACAATGGGGAACAACTGAGATATATAGAAATGTGAGAGAAGAGTTCGGATTCACCCACACAAATAAGAGATAGCGTTCTAACCGAATACGGTTGGACTTCCTTATCTCATAACAAGTGGGACATTTGTGTATGTGCGCGGGAGCCTGTAGCTGCAATGCATGCTTACGTGTCCAAGCTCTTGTCATAGGCACGTCTTGTCTCAGTTACACAGTGACTTGTTGAGAGATTTTTTATGAGTTGAATTTTTTATTTTAGTTTAAATTTTTTGAGTTGAATTTTTGATATAATTTGAAATTTTCTGAGTTGAAAATTTTTTAGTTGAAATTTTATAGTCTAAACTTTTCAAACTGAAAGTTTTTTAGCCGAAACTTTTCAAAACAAATTTATTTGAACAGAACTAAAAATTTTTGAACCGACAGTTTTCGAACATAAAGTTTTTCAAATTCTCCGTTCTAAAATTGGCTCACTTGAAAATTTTCTGGTTTGAAATTTTTTGAGTTAAAATTTTCCTAATTGGAAGTCCTCAATTTGAATTTTTCTGAGTTGAAATTTCCCCAATTGAAAGTTTGTCGAGTTGAAAGTTTGCCAGTTGAAAATTTTTCGAGTTGAACTTTTCCGAGTTGAAAATTTCCCAATTGAAATTTATTTTTGAAAGTTTCAATTTGAAAAAAAAACTTTTAGTTTGCAATGTTTTGACTATTCATCGGCTAATCATGTTGACTTTTGTATCACATCTAGAGAAGATCACATGGATCGTTTGGACAGAGAGCGCACGGATCTAATGCTAAGTTCGACGTAAAACAGTCACACCCAAGCACATATACATTGGTATATAACTGACCACAATAGTCCTCTCATCTACAGCACTCAAAATCCTACTTCTTTACAAATAGTTATCGTTTTGAACATTAACACGGTCTTTTTAAATACAGTTTTGACCAGTAATTTCTGTTACAATATATTTATAAAACTTCATAGAATTATAACATTATAAAAATACTTTTCGAGACAAATCTACTCATATGATTTTTATGTATCTAATTTAAATATTTAAAAAGACATTGTCAGTCAAAGTTTTGAAAGTTTGACTACATATATATCCAAAACGATAACTATTTATAACCAGAATGAGTATATGATATAGCTTCACACAGGTATGGAAATCAAATTGCTCCATTTTTATTCTGAATTTCAGTATTTTAGTTTAGAATTCGGATAAAATCCAACTACTAATTTTCATTTATTTTTTATTACAAATTTCAGTTTTATATTGATGTTTGTATGGAAATGAAATTACTAATTTTCTAAAAGATAGCTAATTATCATTTGATTTTTATTCCAAATTTGCATGTTGTTGAATCACACATGACATAGAGTTTTTTTATATATTTTAGGTTGGAATTATATACAGATCCAATTGATATTTTTTGTTTTATTTTTATTCTAAATTTAAGCTATTTAGGAATTTTACTATGGAATTTGTATGGAAATCAAATTGCTAATTTTATTTTTTATTTTGAATTTCAATTTTAGGTTGGAATTGTATATAAATCTAACTACTAATTTTCACTTAGTTTATGTTCCAAACTTCATTTTTATTTTGATGACAAATTGCTATTTTATTTTTATTTTTACTGTGAAATTCAGTTTTTTTATTGTACTTGACGTGAACTCTTTTTTAATCATACAAAAATCAAATTGCTATTTTAAAATTTTTATTCCAAATTTCAGTTTTTTAGGTTGGAATTCATATACAAATGCAACTACTAATTTTAATTTAATTTGTATTCCTAATTTCAATTTTATTTTGATATTCTTGTATGAAAATCAGATTACTAATTATCTTTTATTTTTTATTCTGATTTTTTGTTTTTACTATAATTTACATGGATACTCTCTTTTAATCATATAGAAATCTAATTCTTAATTTTATTTTATTTTTATTTCATATTTTAGTTATTTTTGTATCGAGACTGTTATAATTAAAATCTATCGTAACCAACTGTGTAGATTTTTTCCCCCCTCCATGCAGAGTCTTCACGAGCTTCTAGGATGCAACGACGACGTCTCGCTGCCCTGTGCTGGGCTGGTCACGGCTTCCGCGTGCGCCCTGGTGTCGTGAGTCGTGACGCGTGAGGAAAGGCGGTCAACCGCGCGTAACGCCTCCGCCTCGCGCACGTCGCAAAAGCGACGACGGCCATACTTCCGTCAGCCAGTGAGAAAAAGGGCAAACCACAATGCTAGCAGTAGTGGTACCTAACGCGTGTCGATGGCTGGCTGCTGCGGGCTTTGCTTCCAAAGATTTTCTTTTTAGGCTACTTCTAGTGCATAGTTTTATTTTCCAGGTTTAAGAATCTGGCATCGGGCTATTTCAGATAATCACAGATCTCGAGTTTCATCTAGATAAAACTCTCTCATCTCCTTAAACTCTCTATCTCTCTTCATAATCGCTTTAGCTACGCCACTATTTTTACTGATATGTCACCTCATTAAATGATAATGAAACTCCTATTGTGAATGGCCTTATTCGCACCACAGCACTTCCAGGATTTCTTCAAGCTAGCAAGCTGCAATCACGTTGAGCTTGGACAGTTGGACCCAGCTTTCATTTGTGCCGGAACTGCCGGTGGCGGATACGAGAGGATCGCAATCGCAGCAAGACTAGCAAATGGCCCGGCGAAAGGTGCGGCCTTCCATGAAACTTTCAGAGGTAGAACTGTAGAGGTGGACAGGAATGCATGGAGGACAAAGGAGGAGGAAGCTTAGCATCGGTGGTCTGGCCGCAATACTGATTTAACTTTGACAGCTAATTCGTGGGGGCCATCAGCAAGTGTCCCGCCAGCTGTTCCCACCGGGCTGGTCCTCCCCATGTGTCCCTCACCCTGCGCCCATGATCCTCTGAACCCTATCTCCGTGCGTTCCCTGGTGGAGCTCAGGTTTTCCATACAAAATCGCGTTTGTTTGTCCGTGTAAACCGGCTATAATATAAACTCAAAACAAGTAGCCTTTTTACTGTAAAAGTTTTTAGGATCCTACACCATGCAGCAATCTTGACTACTATTATATTCATATTCAATTTAACAAACGCTACAAATATTACATAATTTGTCAACAACTACTGCTATTACCACGCGAACAGTTTCCTTACATCCTGTTTGTTTGTATTTTTTTCTACAGTTTGAAAACTAAAATTTAAACAAATAAATGGCTTTTTAACTAGGCTTTTCCAAGACCTATAATTTTTCATATAACTAAAAATGAAAAGTCACCAGAAATATGCTTTTTTAGCTTATTGAAAGTTGATGTTAGACCAATAGTATTGAAGTTTAGATAAAATTATTCACCTTTACAAATATAAAAGTGAGTTGATTTTAAGTTGCTTAAGAAAAACTATCTTTAAGTTATAAACTAAGAGATCTAATTTTAAATAAATAGGACCTATATCTAAGACACAGGAACAGAAAACAGTGAACATCGCCAATTTGCACAGCTGCACGTTGATGAACGTTGGAACTATAGATAGCCAAATGGGCGGCACGGCACGGCACGGCACGAGCACGATTCGGCACGGCCCGTTTAGGCACGGCACGACAAAGCACGAACAGCTAATCGTGCGTGCGTCGCAGCGCCCACGCCGAACATCGTGCCCAAGCACGGCACGAAGAAGAGAAAATAGTGCCGTCTTAAGACGAATAACCGTCGTGCTCATAGTGCCGTGCCGACCCATGAGCACTATCTGATTACATGTATAAAATAGCTGCAGTTCATATACACTCTTATTGTATAGTATTTCTTCGTGCGGGAAAGAATATACAAAGGTTCTGCCATGCCCAAGAGCTCCACCTCCAAAGATACAAGCAAAACCTGCCATTATGAATCAAATAAATACATTAGTTCTCAGATGAGGAAAGTGGACAAAACAATGGGGAAGAAGGCAACCAAATGTAAGAGTAATAGCACAAAAACTGGAAAGACAGCCCATGATTGAGCATGTTAAAATCATATCCAACAAACAAAAGAAATAATCAAGCTATACATTTGTTTCTTAGCGAAGCATCTCAAAAACTCAAGGGACATATCCTTCGAAGTTACGGATAGTCGCATAATCAAGATGAAATGCTCATCTCCATTTAATAGATCAAGAACCGGTGTTCAACATTTCCACGGAAGATATAATATTTCAGGGCATCTAATAATTTAATATGTGGCCTATTATTTTGTCCTAGACTCCTAGTCAATCTAACTGAATCAACTAACTAATTAATTCATTCCGCATAAATATACAAAAGTGCCAAAGTACACAATCAACTTGTAAGAGAAATTTGATTCATACAAGACTTACCGATAATTATTAATTAATGTAGCTTTTGCATAGGGTCGATTAACTTCACTTTCTTTACCTTCAACACAAATAGACAAAAGAGCATGTACCAATAGAACTATAGAAGTAACTAGCTCGCCAAATGGGATGATCATCCAACACAATCTCTCTTACAAGAAAGAACATTACAAGACCAAAGCAAGCTTTCCTCACATTAATGTGGTTCAGAACTGACAAAAAATTTAAATAGTGCATACAAACTACAGAGTAGAGAAACCAGTGATTGTGCATCATTTAACATTGTGATGGGATGACAAACATCCACATGTAAAAATTTGGCACAAATTGTGCCAAATTTTTACATGTGGATGTTTGTCATCCCATCACAATGTTAAATGATGCACAGATGAAATTATGTAATTCTGCCACATGTACAGTTTTCATGTAATCTTTTTAAAGCTTTATGTTCACTATCTATATAACAACAAATTTTCACAAATAGGCACATTACCTAAGAGTACTTCAAGTTTTCTCCTCAAGGAATCAAGTTCTGCAATATATGCAATATAAGCAAGCTCCTTGTGACCCTACATTAACTTTCCTGCAATATAAGCAAGCTCATTAAGATAAGAATTTGAACTTCAATGTCTTTAATAAGGTCATATGTCTCTTTTTTAATGAAAGATTGAAAGTACCTTCAAGTCTTCAACATTGACTCTGAAGCAAGTCCTTCAAAGAAAATTTTTGAAAAGAAAATAAACAAATCAAGTCCAATTAATATTTGTAACAGCATCAAATACATGCAAAATCCCACAAACACAAGTTCACAAACTTCAAATATTATTTTGAGTCATTTTATATAATGTTTGGTCAGCCTCATTAAAAACCTTTCTAGGTAAAAACTCATACCTCATGAGAAAACCCTAGAAAGGAAAAAAGAGTACAACCCAAATTCGGTTTGAAGTTGAAAAGAGTACAATCCATATAGTCCATTACATAATGACATATTTACACACCGCCTGCTGGGCGCTTCAATAATAATATCGCCATCGGTTGGTCTAGCACCAAAGCTGACATGAAACTTCATCAAGAAACAAGTTTGTGTATGAATCTTGAAGATCTTTGCCCTCCACATTGTGTTGAGCTCTAGCTTCACCTTGCTCCCAATCCTTGAGGCAGATGAAGATCTCCACCATTTCGTGGTTCAAACGACGCCGCCGCTCCTCGATCACCCCGCCAGTTAGACTAAAAGTAGATTCTCAAGATATAGTAGACACAGCAATCGCCATCACATCTTTAGCTAATATAGATAGAATGGGATAAGTAAGTTTGTGCTCATGCCACCAATTCGAATGTCAAGTCATCGTCAGAGTGGGCGACGTTGTCACCGCCCGTAAGTTGATAACTTCGAAATGCAGAATCGAACAAAGAAAGGCAGAGGTTGAAACAGATGATGATCTCCCACCACCACCGAAGGTACACGAACACGAGAAGCGTATGTACAGAATCACCTAAATTTGCAATGATCCAGAGCGAGGCAGAGCTAGAAGATGCAGAATCAGCTGCCCCAAATATTTTGCCCCAATCAGTTTTCTTCTTACCAGTATTAGTGGTTGGCTGTGAAGGTCTCTGCAATCTCACTGCACCAAACTTGGTTTCATATTTGGAAAAAGTTCCATTTAATTCAGCCCTTACCTCGCTTAAATAATTAGAGTAATCTGTGCGGTGGCGTGCATAACAACATAAGAACATTGTTGAAACCTCTCATCTTAGCTCTAGGATCCAAAATAAATGCAAAGGCATATAGCATTGGTATAGTCCTCCAAGATTTCAAAAATTTTGTTTTCATAGGAACAACTACATCTCTTAGCGTAAGATCATTCTCGTATGAGTTAAGGTGTCCAAAGAATGTCAAGAATGTGATGCAACATCAATGGAGATGTGGGATAATAAATACCAGACAAAGGCAACAGTTGAATCATAGAACAACTCTAGGAATTGTAGAACTTGTTCACCAACATACCAAGTGCATCAAGAAGTAGGGTGGCCCCTATTGTTGGAGATAGTGAGTATGTATGAAGACCAAAAAGTGCTTTTGTATGGCATGAGGTGCTTGAGCATGAGATAAGTGTAGTTCCATCTCACATCCATGTCCAAACCAAACTTACGAGGGCGCACTTCATAGCAACACAATAGCTCTTGTAGGCGCAATACGTTGGTTTGAAGAATTCAAAAGAAATTGCTGCTCGAAAGCCTCAACATAAGGCTTCAGCGCTCAAACCGACTTAACAATTAGATTGATTATATGACATGCACAACGCCGATGCAAGAAAACAGATCCAACATAACCACTAAACAAAGGTTTGAGCTTAACCATGGCACTAGTGTTTGCGTACATTGTCCAAAGTAATGTAAAAGACCTTATCGACAAGCCAAACTCGGTGATCACAGAGGAAACACGATTCACTATGTTGTCACCGAATGTGACACATCAATCACCAAGCCCTATAACCCTTTTTCTAGTTCCCAATCAAGACTAACATAATGAGCAACCACACTAAGATAATCCTCCTTAGCATTACCGCACCAAATATCGAGTAAGTGCAACAGATGAAACAGAATTTTGCAAAGTTTCCATGAGCTTACTACGACGCTCATTGAAATATTTCTCCATATCTCTAGTAGTGGTTTGCACGGAGACGAAGGAAAATCTAGGATTATGGGCACGCCTAATGTATTCCTCAAAAGCAAGCAGACTCACCAAAGGAAATCGCAAATCTTCTCTAGCAATCAAACGACAAAGTTCAAGACGAGCTACCTCAGATCAGAATCCCATCGACGAAACAAAGGCTGCCGGGATTGAATCGAATCAAGGATCAATCTCGCCGAATGACCGGCTTTCGTTTGCATCTATCACGCGTCGTGACAAATGTCCAAGACCACCAAAGAGAAAGAGTCGACAACGAGATTTGCAGATGAGGCACTTAGCAAAGATACCTCACCTTCTTGCCATTATCGATTCTAAACAACTTTTCAAAATCGCTCCACACATCGAGGTGGAGGCTCGGGCCTCTTAGTCTTACCACGGCCACGACGCGTGGCTCCGGTGCTTGCACCGTCACCCTGCGACATACTTGCAGCAGCAGAGGGATCGCCATCGGCGGCGTCGCCGCCAGTAGCTTCCGCTGCGCTGCTACCGAACAAGTCATCTTGGCCCAAGTCTTCTCCGGTGTCCCCTTGTAGCCTGAGATCGTGGTCGATGGAGGTAGGATCGAGCTCCTCGGCCATCGTGAGACTAAGGGATCCGTGGAGAGGAGACGGAGAGTGGAGAGCGGCGGTGGAGGCGGAGGCAGCGGCGAGCGGCGCAAGCAGCAGCGGCTAGGGTTTGATGGCGTGACCGCGTGAGACCGAGGGATCCGCGAGAGGAGATGGAGAGTGGAGAGCGAAGGTGGAGGTGGGCCAGCGGCGCGCGGCGCGGCGGCTAGGGTTTGACGGCGAGGCGAATGGGGATTTGGATGATTGGATCTGGGGCCGGGGTCGAGTGTGGGATGGGAAAGCCGCCAATGTGAAGTGAGAATTGAGATTTTATATGGCTAGGGTTTTGCCTCCGTTCGGTATGGTCGTGCCGTCTGCGTGCCCAAGATCCGTGCCTTCATAGTGCCCTTCCTGCGCCCATTTTTCGTGCGCGTGCGCGTTTACCACGCGTCAAGATCGTGCCTGTGCACGCACGATTTGTAGTGCCGTGCCGGCCCGGGCACTATTACTATCGTGCCGGGCCGTGCCTAGTGCCGGGCCCAACTCCCGTGCCTCGGGTCGGCCCGTTTAACCCGGCCCATCTGGCCAACTTTAGTTGGAACTTGCAAAAGCCACACGCACGGAACGCGGCCGGGAGACGCGCGTGGTCACAGAGGATCCCAACCGCAACACCAGTCTAACCGGCCGCGCCGCCCGGAACCCAACAAATGGCCAGCCGTGCTCCTCTCCCCTCCGTCCACCACCCTACGCGACCTTCGCGCCCGCTGCGTATAAAGACGCCTCCCCCTCCACCTCCACCTCCCAAGCCGCCTCCCGCTCGTCCGTGTGCAGCATCTCTCTTACCTCCAAGAGAGATCTCACGGCCAAGTAAGCCAGCCAATCCACCTCCAAGAAGCCGCGCAAATGGCCGGTCTCAGGATGAAGGCTCTCGCCGTCGCTGCCATGGCCGCCGCGCTCGTCGCCTCCGCGGCGGCCGCCGAGGCCCCGGCGCCGGCGCCCGCCTCCGACGCCGCGGCCGCGCTGCCCCTCGCGGCGGCCTCGCTCGCAGCCGCCGCCTTCGGATACCTCTTCTGCTAGACAGATCTGCCGGCCTAGCTGTGACAAATGTGGTATTTTTTTTTGTCTGTCCGTCTTGGCTTTGTTCGTCCTGGTGTGTGTGTCCCCGGCCTCGTGCCGTCTAGTGGAGCTGTGGAGGTGGTGTCAGGTGTGAGCGCGTATGTGTATGGACGAGTCGCGGTGGTGTGAGAGGGAGGGGGAGGTGTGCAGTACGTGCGCCGGCGAGCCATTCTTTGTGGTGGTGATCATGTACTTACTCTTTTTCTCGCTGCGAATGAGACGATTTATTTGATTCTTTCTAGCTTCAAAGAACAAGTGCAAGCATTTTGTTACTATCTTGTTGAGATGCTCTGTCGTCGCATCTGGCCTCGAAGCAGGCTTTTATCAGGAGATTTAATGTCAAAATTCGAAAGATGATACGTTTGAAACCATCGATATCCCTGTTCGATGTCTAATTTATCGTCTGAAGAAGAAACGGCTGTTAGCACATACAGTACGCTTTTGCGACCGTCACTTGAAGCAAGCTTTAATTCTTCAAACTAGCAAGTCTTTGTTTCTGCATCGCAAAAACAACTCAAGGTATTGTGAAAGTACATCGATTTAAGCTTACATGTCTAATATTCGTTTATCATGTAGATTAAGGAGATATTGAAAATAACTAACTACTCTTAATTATTATCTCAAAACACTATATTTACAGATATGAACACAAAAAATATCAAGTAAATCGAGATATTTATTAAAAGTATAAAGAAAACTTCGCATACACTACAACAAAAAAAATACACTTTATCTATAAAGAAGATCATTCAAAGAAAAAAACACGGCAGGAGTAACATCCTCCTCTGTTTTCTGAATGAGTCTCGAGGGGGAAAGAAAAACACGACAAAATTGATTATTTGCCATTTTAAAGATTGACTTTTTGATTATGATACCACTTGAGTCAATGATATATGGGACCATCTGAGTCAATAAAATGTAGATTCAGTGGCAAATTTACGAAGCCATATATTTGAAGTGGCAAATAACCAAATTGCTCGAAGAAACACATATTGGGGTACTTGTTTGTAGATATATACTCGGGGTTGTTAATTTGTCGAGGCTTTGAGGGATCCAAAGGTTGAAATTATTGAAGCATGTTGCCATGTGCTGCTCGTAAAGCATTGGTCCACATGTGAGTTGTCGTGGAATGGCATGGTAAAAAAGAGAATTTAGCCAGAGTTTTAGCTCGTCACACCGTGCGTTACAGTAAAAAAAAAGGGACTGCCTACGAACCGAACTCTGGTCTTCTACGGTTCTACCGCCGACGAGAAGGTTATGAAAAGTTGGTCTCGGACCGTACCTATCATCGCCGTTTCAGTGGATCGTCGTCTCGACTCTCGTCTCATACTTTCATGGTTTGCTCGGTAAGTGGTTCATCGCCCATGTTTGCCCAGCTAGACCGGCGTGGCCTGGGCGCAGACCGGCAGGGTCAGCCCGCATAAAATAGGGTTTAAAATCTCGACAAGATTTTGGAAATGTCAGCTAAATAAACAATAGAGAATTTTCAAATTGTTACAGCGATTTTAGTCAATTTCGGTACCTTGAGCCGAGATGATCACAAATTCGATCAGTTTTTTATGTTTTTAACCAAATTTTACACCAAATTTTTTTTGTGAATTGTAATGCCTTTTACAAAGAACATGTATGAAAATTTTGCAAAAAAATATTTTAAAATATCATATTATCCCTTAAAAGGATATGGAGCTGGGTATTTCTAACTCTACCAGATCCGTAGAGCTAGAGCTGTGAGTATATTAAAAGTGTTTAGGTGGTCATCTTGTTTACATTTTATGCTAAAAATATAAACTTAATTCACTTTATTTTAGTCTACAAGTTTCACATTTTAGATGAAGTTAGGATCTAGAGCTCTACCAAACAGAACCTCAACTCCTATATTGTTAACGAGAAGGAGAAAGTGAGTTCACAACATTTGTTGCACAGTTAACATGGCGATGATTTTGGGTAAAACTGTTATTTCACACACTCCTTAATTCTTGTGCTCAAGTTCAAAACTTTGCGCTGCCGCTGTAGAGACGTTCCAATTTCCAAGCTCCATCCAACCTCCAACCCTTGCTCTCATCGGGACTGGGCGTTCAACGACTACCCATATGAATAGTTTCCCTTTCCATGGAATCGATTAGGGTTAATTAATGATTTCTTAATTACGTGTGCATTTTTCCTATTCACTGTGCATGCGTATACGCACTCCCTTAAGCGCTATAAATCACACTCCCAACCTGATATTCTCGTAGCAAACTCAAGCACAACAAAGACCCAGATCAAATAGTTAAGCAAGCCGAGCCGCCCAGCCCCTCGACGAAACGCTCGATAGGTAAATTTTTACAAAAAAAATGATTGTGATAGATGATTTAGAGGGGTAGTAAAAATAATTACTATCGGTTCTGAGATTAGAAGCAATTATGATGTAGCACTCAGTTCTTATGTGAGATGCGATAATAATAATCATACATATCACATCATAATCAGTTCTTTTGTAAGAAGCGATAATGATGTATGTAATCATCACTATCGGTTTTCATACAAGACACTGTTTTCTTCTCTCATTTCCTTTATTACCCCTCTAACTCATTCAAAGACCAGATCAAATAGTTAAGCAAGCTGAGCCGCCCAGCCCCTCGACGAAACGCTCGATAGGTAAATTTTTAGAAAAAAAATGATTGTGATAGATGATTTAGAGGGGTAGTAAAAATAATCACTATCGGTTCTGAGATTAGAAGCAATTGTGATGTAGCACTCAGTTCTTATGTGAGATGCGATAATAATAATCATACATATCACATCATAATCAGTTCTTTTGTAAGAAGCGATAATGATGTGTGTAATCATCACTATCGGTTCTCATACAAGACACTGTTTTCTTCTCTCATTTCATTTACTACCCCTCTAACTCATTTAAAGTATGACATGACATATTATTTATTGTCTATAGACATCGTTAAGGTGTACTATTGAGAGTGCCCTATGTTGTGTGCACCGTCGTAGGGAACGTGCAGAAGCACACAGATATTGTCCGCATGGACGGACGGGTGTGTTTGGAGTTTGGACACGTCCCAGCCAGCTAGATGTGCACAAGGACAGAAGGACTTGATTTGTTTCGGGCGTGTTGGGTTGGGTTACTTGGGTATCTCTCCTAGCTACCCAACACAGAGCATTTCCCGTATCATTTCAAACCAAATTGCTATTTTGAGAGTGTATTGGTAAGGACCTTATCTCATTGTGACATGTGACATCACCTCATTTTTCTTTAAAGGCCCTGTTATCATGACACTTGCGGCATCCACTTCATCCTCTTTTTCTCTTTGTTCTCTTTCGCTCAAACTTAAAAAAGTTTTTTAAATTTCCTCTCATTTTTTTAATATGAAGTTTTTTAACCATTTGCGATAGTTCTTAAATAAAAAAAAATTGAACCAAAAGTTTTTTAAATCGAAACTATTTGAACTGAAAGTTTTTTCATTGAAACTTTTTGAACCAAAAATTTTTGAATCAAAAGGTTTGAACCAAAAATTCTTTGAATCAAAACTTTTCGAAACTAACGTTTTTTGAATCGAAATCGAATTGAAAGCTTTCGATTGAATTCATATAAAAGCTTCAAATAGATTTTTTTTGTACTAGATGAGAAGGAATGGGTGAGAAAAGGATGGAGAAGAGAGAGTGAAGGGAGGGGCACATGTGGCAACATTAAGAATCGGTGAAAATAAGCTTAAATTAGCAATACCCAGAATAGAAAGCTTTCGCCAACTTTGGCACATCAGCACATCCGAATCCCGATTCAATTCCAGTTTGAAGTTTGGTATGCACATATCCTCCGGTTCGATGATTTTTTGCTGTGTATGTTGCATCTCGTGCCCCTGTTTCAAAATCTTACTATGTTTCGACTGGCCTGGGCTAAAAACGTCAAACTGAGGTTCGGGTCCAGCCGAATGGTTGCACCCATTATAGCGCAAGAGATTACCGAGAGCTCATCTCATCCACGTATCCTCAAGCCATTTTTTCAAAAAAGCCCCTCTATTTTTTTGAATTACGGATAGGTCCTTCCAGATTACAAATAGGTCCTTCGCGATTTCTTGTGAGGGAAAGATTTTTTTAATCGCGTTTGGGTCCCTCGTGCGGTATTTTACGGAAAAAGACTCCCGTTAAATTCAAATCGCAAACAAGCCCTTTTCTAATTTTTCAGGATAGTGAATAGGTCCAAAAAAATAACAAACAGGTCCTTACTCCTTACGTTCAGATCCTTTCTCTGTTTTCCCCGGAAATTTTTTTTAAAAAAAATGTAGATTCGTCTAAAGATTTATAGCGACCCATAGATTCGCCGCCGGGTCCTAACGACCCATTTTTTTTAACAAACACAAAAAACCAAAAAACCAGATTCGTCGAAGGTTTATAGCGGTTCATGGATTCGCCCACGGGTCCGAGTAGCTTTTTAAAAAAGGAAATATATAAAAAAAATGGCCGCACTTTTCTTTTAAAAAAAACAAAAAAACACAGATTCAACCGCAATTTTCTAAATAAAGCACGCATCGACAAAAAAAACACGGATTCGTCGAAGGTTTATAACAACTTGTGTATTTGCCAATCAAGTCATAATCATGCGGTTTTTTTAAAAAGTAGATTCGTGTAAAGATTTATAGTGACCCATAGATTCACCGGCAGATCCTAACGACCTATTTTTTTTAACAAACACAAAAACCAAAAAAAGAAAAAACACAGATTCAACTGCAATTTTCTAAATAAAACGCGCATCGACAAAAAAAACACGGATTCGTCGAAGGTTTATAACAACTTATGGATTTGCCAACGGGTTATATCCGCGGTTTTTTTTTATAAAAAAAACGTAGATTCGTCCAAAGATTTATAGCGACCCATAGATTCGCCGGCGGGTCCTAACGACCTATTTTTTTAGCAAACACAAAAAACAAAAAAACGATCAAATATCCCGAAATACGTAAAAAAACAACTACGGTTTTCTAAAAAAACACATATTCGTCGAAGGTTTATAGTAACCCGTAGATTAAACGCGGATTCATCGAAGGTTTGTAGGCCTTGTTTGGGAGAACTCTAGTTTCCAACTTCAGTTCAGAGCTGAAACTTATATGCTAAAATAAAGTGAATTAAGTTTATATTTTTAGTCTAAAATGTAAACAAGATGATCTACTTAAACACTCTTAATGTACCTACAGCTCCAGCTCCATAAATTTTTGGAGCTAGAAATACCCTGCTCCACCAACTCCACAGATTTTGGTGGAGTTGAAGCTGTCCCAAACAGGCCCGTAATATCCCATGGGTTCGCCAACGGGTCCTACCGACCCATTTTATTTAAAAATTACGGAAATCAAAAATTCGATAAATTTTATCAAACGACGGGTTGTAACCACGGTTTTCTAAAAAAAACGTAGATTCGTTGAATGTTTATAGCTAACAACCTATTTTTTTAAACAAATATGAAAACCGAAAATACGACCCCTATGGATTTGCCAACGGGTTCTACCGACTCTACAGAACGGCGCAGCGTTACGCGCTATTATTGCTAGTATTTTCATAGGGTTGCAAACTCCAAAGAACCTCCAAAGCTTGGGATTGCCATGTAAACATGTTCACATGCCAGACCGGGCCGGTTTTGAAAAAGCTCAGTATGGGCCGGCCGGCCCGGTTTTGGAAAAAGCTTAGACCAGGCCCGACCGATCGGGCTGGGCATGCTGAGTTGAGCTCAGACCAGACCGCAGGCTGCACTTCGTTTTTCTGAACTTAATTGTCTTTTGACACAACATGCTTCTGTAAAATCAGGCCAGGCTGCGCAAGTTTGCCCATGGAGTAGGGCTAGCGCAGAACTGCAGGTAATGATGAACAGTGAACACGTAGCATTTACTCAAGTGATTGCAGTGCACACGCATGGGCCATGGTTACTTTGCCCATAATGCAAGATGCTTGCTGCTGTGCTGGGGCTGCCCCTCTCGGGAGTGTTTGGCTTATTTGTTCTCTCGACAATTTTTTTTTCATATTTGGCTTAGTTTTCTTTCTGGCCGCAGAATCAGTGGTAGGTGTACAGCTTTTTTTCCATATTTAGTCACATGTCATGTCCCCCACCATAGCACCCGTCAACCAAAGAAAATGCATCAACTAACACGGCACGTGTGGGCCCCACCAACTACCGCGGTGTAGGCCCATGGTAGGTCTTGCTACCGAGCCTGTGGTGCGCAACAAGTTCCTGTCAAGTTGGGTCTAACCTTCTGTCGAGCCTAAGGAGCACGACAGATTTTCTACCATGGTGTAAGGATGGCAATTAGACACGTGGGTTCGGGTACCCGCGTGTTTTGCATTCGATCGGGTTGGAATCGGGTTCTAATTTTTACCCGCAGATTCTTCGGGTTGGGTTTGAGTTCTAATTTTCACCCGCGAGTACATCTCGAGTACCCGAAATACCGCACATACCCATCGAGTACCCATTGGGTTTGGGGTACCCGCCGAGTTCGGCTCGGGTTTTTTTGTTCGGGTTTCTTGTCGGGTCGGGTTTTGCAAAACCCACACCCGACCGACCTATTGCCACCCGTACTACACAAATCCGTCAGGTACTCGTCAGGTTCGAGTTTGGCATAGTTTTTTACTTGATAGGGTATTCGGGTTCAGATCGGGTTTTCTGTTGGATCAGATTTTATAAAACCTGCACCCGACCCGACCCGACCCGATCCGTTACCATCCCTACCATGGTGGATCCATCCTTCCTACCACGATACACCGTGCTACCACAGTACCGACAAGATGCTACATTACGAGAACATGAAAAGTGACACTTCTTATATACCGTTGCATCCAGGGTGCGAGGAGGTAGAAATGCAATTACGTACGGACGAAAGCCAAATCTGTAAAGAAAAGTGGGCAACGGGGCCAATCAAAACTAAGGTTCCCCTCTCGGTAACAAGTGATGGCGTGGCCTACACTGTTTGTTCCATGCGCTTAAACAAGAGCAAGGAATCTCCCTGGCCCATCCGGCCATCCCTCCCTCTCACTGATTGGCCGGTCAAGCAAGCCCTCCTCACGCATCCGCAAGCATGGCCACCAAACCAAACCATCTTTTTGTTAGCTATATATCTGCCAAGTTGCAGCATACATTACTCCATTAGCATCGCAATAATCCGTCCCGTTCGTCCGGCCGGTCCGGTGGAATGAATAATCAAGCAGGCTTGGAGCTGAAGCCTCCGGAGCTGTCATCCTGTCACCGGCGGCAGCCTCACTGTCAGTTGTACCGCACTGACCTGCTCGAGCTTCAACCTCAAGTGGCCACTCGATTAAATAAACACTCCTGCTGCCAGCGGTGCAATTTCAGATATTGTCCGTTCGGAAGCAGATTCTCTGCCGTGGCAGAGTGCCGTTAAGGCATTGTCATGTGGAGCCGCGTGATATGGAGCCCATATAGCAGTACCTCAATAGCACTCTATCGTAACCATAAACGATTTACGTCTTGTCCGTTGAGATTGGTAGGTAGACTACTGCACGATCTAGGAGTAGTATCTGCGTTGCTACGGCGCTCTTATAAGTCCTAATTACGAGCTCTCTCTTGGTTTGATTTGGCACACCAATGCAATGAGAGCTCCATCTATTATTCAGCACGGACGATCGATCTGACTTGACCTCTCCTAAACGTCCTCTGCTGGGAATATCATTGCATTTGCCCCATCCGACAAGCTTCGAATTTCGATCGAGCTCAGCTGTATCGCAGCTGTACGTGCTGGCGACTGTCCACCGGCAGCATGATTAGTTCGGGGGTGTGATGATGGTGGCCGGGAAGAAGTTTGGTCCACTTGCATGTTTTTTTTTCCTCACTTTTCTAATTGGAAACACAGGCGGATCTACGAAAGGACACCCACGCTCTACAATCCAGCACATATCATTCTTTTAGTATCTAAATATATAATCCTTTTATTACAAGTTAGAAGTTAGTGCTACGAGTTTGTAATGACCCGATAAACTTTTCTTCTAGATTCACCTATGATTAGGCTTGTAAACATATAATCCTTTTATTACAAGTTAGAAGTTAGTGCTACGAGTTTGTAATGACCCGATAAACTTTTCTTCTAGATTCACCTATGATTAGGTTTGTAAATTTAGTCTTCTTCTTCCATGGGTGGACGGACGAGTATGCACCGACACCACAAAAATGTGAAGAGCATTAGGAGATCACATATTCAATAGGTCAAATTTGTTGCTTGAATTGGTTCTGATTTTGATGGTTTGAGATTTATAAAATGTTAGAACTATTTGTATTATAATTTTAACAAATTTCAAATTTATATGTTGAATTTATGATGTTACGAAACTATTATATAAGACTATATAGTTATACATGTGAAATGTTATTTTTTTTAAAAAAAATCATCTAGCTCTGTCGTTACTTTCCTTGATTGTGAAAGCACCGCCAAGCAATACACGTCACCTACCATGCTCCCCTACTACAACAGGTCATCAGCACTGCAGTTACTCTTCTTACCAAGCTCATGTACCGTGGCAAATACCTACCGAGCTTAGGTATCGTGGTACCCCATCATGCTGAGTTCGGGTACCATAATATCTCCATCCTGCCACGCTGCCTTAACTCAACACTAAGCTCATGCCATGGTCGGTCAGGCTGTCGCGTGTCCGATCATCTGCCAGAGTATACGGGTATGACATATGACATATATATTGTTGTTCCTGCAGTCGGAAAGGGCACCATCTTTACAAATTCATTCATATAGAGACTAGATTTTTTTAAAAAAAATTGTCAAGCACCGAAAAGACAAGGAATCGGTAAGAAGTAAGCTGGGAGAGTATACGTTGATCGGCACTCGCAATCCGACGTGTACCGGGTGCGTGCGAAATTCCCTGCCGCTCTCGACCAAACAAAATATCAGCGTTATCTCAAACCGGAACCGGATCCGGCCATGGTGAAGTACAGATTGCGCAGGGACGGTTGAATTTGTTCGCTCACGTACGTGTGGTCGCTTGAATAGTTGTATTCGTCGCTGCATGCATGCAATGACAGTCGAATTCTCGTTCCTTGGGAACCTAATTAACTAACTATTTCGTGTTAGGCTCTTTGTACGTGACAGCTCGTTTGCGGCCAAATACCAGCTTAGCTAGCTAGCTAGGCAGAGTCATCCAGCGGAGCCAGAGGCGAAGCTAGAGCAAACCGAAGGGGGGTGTATAGACTTGTGCTATGGGGTGCAAACATGGTGAAAATTTGATCCTCATAACTGGATTTGCATTTTTCTATGGGTGCATCAGCACCCCCTAGCTACCAAGTAGCTTCGCCCCTGAGCGGAGGGATGGTCTGCCCGATCGAGCACGGCCGGATCGGTTGTTGATTCTAAAAAGGCTTGCTAGGTGACAATACATTTGCTATGACATACGAGTCGCTCTTACTGTGTACTTCCCTTGAAATATAAGTTATGTCATTTAGATCTTATTTAAAAATATATTATTTGTATCATTGTATGTAGATTGATATGGTTTTTTTACTATATCTCTATTTATTCTCTCTTAACTATATTCATTTATCTATTACCCGTGTGTAATTTCTTTTCTACTAAGACAATTTGGTGAGCTGTGTGAGAACATTCTCAATTTCATCTTAAATTTAATCCTTATACAAATTTAAAATATGACTGGAGTCCAAAATAACACTCTTAATCTCCACTTTAATTACCAACTGATCCACTCACTGGGACTGGGAGCGCTAGACGGGATTAAAGCAGAAAGGGTCAGAGGACGGTCGAGCCAAAGCGAGCCGGCCGCGCTGGCGTTTGCACACGAAACAGCTCATCTGAGCGGGCCACCGGCTTCCCCACATGCAGGCGCGGGCCTGACACTTTGGCGCATGGGCACGCCCGTGCGGTGGCACTCGGGCCCGCGCCCGCACGGGGGTTCCTGATCCGTGGACGGTGTTCATGGGCTGCCCCCGTAGCTGGCAGGTCAACCATCAAAGCACTACTTAAATGCCAACGTAGCGTTAGCTTTGGTCTCTGAATTGATCTTTCCTACGCTCTTCGTTTCTAATTGATGACGTTTTAGGATTTTATGCTTTAATCAAGGCATATGTAATAGAACAGTAAGATAATGTAAAGAAAAAAAAGCTAGAATTATATAATGATATGTGCTTAGAACAAAATTTGAAAACTAGAATGACATATAAGAATGAAGAGAATATGTTTATCTTCTAGCTCCGCCGCTAACGGTGAAATCGAGTAACAAACATGTCCATCTTACGTTTTGAACTATGCTGCAGCGGGTGCCAGCAGCAAATACGGTGTGCGGTAGTACTGGCTCTTTTGCAGTGCAAGCTCCACTTTAGACTATTACATGAAGTAGCAAAAATGATAAACTCTACTTAGATGCTTGAGCTCTGTACGTCACGATCGTAACAATCATGTGATGTATCATAAGCTACAAAGGTGTATACTCTCTGTACCTGAATAGATAACGTTTTAGAATTATACACTTCAACAAAAACTCATGTATAAATAACTAAATTGCATCCTTTACTAGCTCACTTATTACTTTCAGATGATGTGTTACTCTAATCCATAGTAGTAAATAATATTAAAAAATGAATAGTAAGGGTATACAAAGAAAAAAAACAATAAAATTATCTCAAAATTGTAGAATGGCTTCTCTTTAGAATAAAATTTAAAAAACTAAAATGAAGTGTATTTAGAAACAACGGGAGTAAAGAAATGTTGATGGCCCAAAAGTATAAACCCTACTCCATCAGGTAAGGATGGGTCATTCATTTGGACACACTCTTTTAAGGGCATTGATGTATGCTAGTCCCAATAAAGAAATGAGAGTAGCACATCGGATGAACCATTTACTGCACCAGTAATATAGGTATTAGGGTATGTACAATGGGTATTTATTGTTGACCCTAAAAATTACCACATATGCAAAGAAGCTGACGTGGAGGAAAGAGAGGAGAAGGAGAGAGAAACATCGATGTTTTGCTTAGCATCGTCTCTTGCATGCGGATCGAAAAAAACTTCGACGCTAGAGTCGGCCCTTGGAGAACCAGCCGGCCCTAGCGCATCCTTGCGCGATCCGCCGCGAGCTCTGCTGTTGCCTTCGGCCGGCCATTGCCGCTCCCTCCGCCGACGGTTCCTTGGCGTCAGACTCGCGCCCGTGGTCACGACATCCGAGCTCGCGCCCGCCGGGTCCAGTAGCCATGGCTTGTTGTCTTCGACGACTCCGATGCTTCTCGCCATTCTCCGAACGTCGCCGATTGGCCTCAATCGATGTTCGTCCGGCCGCCGACTCCATCCGCTCCATCGCCACCTCTTTGGTGCAAATGACTAGCTCAGCTACCTCGGCACCACTACGCGACCCGAGCCTCCCGATTTTCACGCCGTAGCGCCTGCCCGCCATTCGCTCGGCCTGAAGAAGCACCGGGCGGCCTCTCTGTTCCTCCGCCTCTAACGCTTAAGTTTTTTTTGCTTGTGAAGAAGCTCTTCAACGAGTTGCTTGCTTGATAGTAAAGAAGCATCACTTTTGTTGTGACCAGAAGTGTTTGCCGAGTCTTCCTTTTTGCTTGTGAGCCGAACAGAGTGGACTCCCGTTGCAGCTTTAGTCACGTGAAGGAGACAGAACAGAGTGCGGACTCAAGAGATCTCGGTACCAGATTTCAATGTTTTTCTCAGGCACGAAGCTTCTACCAAGGAGGTAACACAATAGACACATAGCAATAATTTACAATTGATCCTACTATAAAAGAGACACATGCTGAAAATTAATTATCAGGCATTTAATTAAGAGATAGCTTTAAAAACAACTATTATATACGAACTAACTCTTGCTGACGTGGACTGCCTAGGAGATTGAGCCGGACTCAACCTTTGTACATGCCCTTAAGGCACTCCCAATATAATAAAATGTAAACTTCTATGGAATACTCTATCAAGTAAGATACACCTAGGTTTTAAATTTCGTTTTCGGATCATATCTTGGAAGAGATTGAAATCGAAAATTCAACGAGATTTCGGAATTTAGACAAAATCCAGTTGAAATTCAAAGAGCAAAAGTCAAATGTCCACAGAACAGACATTATTTTTGTAAATGACGATAAAGATATATTTTTATAATTTTTCCTCGACATATTATTTTTTAAAATTATTTTTTAAAAAAATCTGCCAAATGGTATACAGAACGGAACGGGGAGGCGGCCGGCTCACGTGAATAATGTCCACGGAACTGGCTGGCTCACGTAAAAGCAAGCGCTCCCCGCTAATGCACCCAGAAACTACCCCCTCTCCTCCCCTTCCCCCTTTCTCTCTCCTCCGCCCCTTTTTTATCTCCCGATCTCTCACATTTTGGAAAATTGAGAGAGAGAGAGAGGCCATTCTCTAGACCCAAGAGAAGACTCAGAAGAGAACCGGGAGAGAGAGGAGAGGCGGGGAAGGGAGAGGGGCGAAGATGAGAGAGATCATAAGCATCCACATCGGCCAGGCCGGGATTCAGGTCGGCAACGCCTGCTGGGAGCTCTACTGCCTCGAGCACGGCATCGAGCCCGATGGCACCATGCCCAGGTGATCCTTCTAGACCCGTAGATGCATTCCGGTTCTTGATTTAGTGAGGCGCTCGTTTCTCTCGGCGCGCTCCCGGTTCTTGATCTACGAAATGTCCGGATGAATTGCCTCTTAATTCTGGTTTCTTTATGGTTATCTATCTTTTTTTTTCGGCGGAGCGAACGATGTGGAAGGGACCGGGTCCGGGTGTAGCTTTGATGCAAATTTCGAAACAATCGATGGATTTATTTGTACTTACTTTGTTCCTTTTCGAAAGCATTATTTTGTTCCTTTCTCTTGTACTACTCGTTTGGGCTTGTTGCGATGAAGGGTTTGGGGGACGTGTTGTGTTGTTCTTTGGTTGGTAAATTTCTTTTCCGATTAAGCGTTTCTAATTAAGAGTTTGCCGTAGTCTTTCGTACTATCGGGCCTGCA
This sequence comes from Guadua angustifolia, assembly GCA_036346375.1. Taxonomy (NCBI): domain Eukaryota; kingdom Viridiplantae; phylum Streptophyta; class Magnoliopsida; order Poales; family Poaceae; genus Guadua; species Guadua angustifolia. The sequence continues at coordinate 9,399,925 of CM070512.1, read as the reverse complement.
TTTGTTCTGTTTCGGCCAGACCGACGTCACCAAGCGATGCTTTTGGCTTCTCAATTTTCCAAGAAACAATTGGGAGCTTCGAACTCTTTAAGATGCAAGATCTGAAGAAATAACTTTGGGGGGTGTGCTTAATAAATAGTGTGATAGGGGCGCTCTGAGTGTCAGGGTCAGACTGTGCAAGGATCGTCCTAGATTGAAGAGTTTAATCTGGCTCATTATTTAAAGAGACGTCATCCTCCTCCGTCGAGAAGGATTTGTTTTTGTTGAATTGTTCTTGCGCTTGTACTAGGACCATAAACAATTGTGCCAACGATATCCTGGTTCTACTCTCTGAGAACAGAAGATCTTGATTTGAACCCTTAGGAAGCTGGCTTGGTAGGCTGTAAATTACTTGCTGCGTAGACCAATGATTAGAGTTCTTCCATACCAACACTTAACTCTGTTGTTTGATTCGTCGTGGTGCAGTGATACCTCAGTTGGCGTCGCACACGATGCGTTCAACACCTTCTTCAGTGAGACCGGTTCAGGCAAGCACGTGCCAAGGGCCATCTTTGTCGACCTTGAGCCCACTGTCATCGATGAGGTGCGCAGCGGTTCCTACCGCCAGCTCTTCCACCCGGAGCAGCTCATCTCTGGGAAGGAGGATGCTGCTAACAACTTCGCCCGTGGCCATTACACTGGTAATTCATCTTAGATTTGCATGAATTCCATAGGAGTCTTATGCAATATGCTATTGCGGCTGCGAATGTGTCCAGTTCTGATTATATTTCTGGAATGCAGTTGGAAAGGAGATTGTAGATCTTTGCCTGGACCGTGTGCGCAAGTTGGCAGACAACTGCACTGGGCTGCAGGGATTTTTGGTGTTCAATGCTGTTGGTGGAGGGACAGGATCAGGACTTGGTTCTCTGCTGTTGGAGCGTCTCTCGGTCGATTACGGGAAGAAGTCTAAGCTTGGTTTCACCATTTATCCTTCCCCACAAGTATAACTTACGAATCTTTGTCTTACTGACACTGCATCTTTGATTTAATTTATTTGGAGCTTTGATTAGACATCGATCATTAATTAGGCACTATTGTTCTTGCTCTTGAGCTTTGATTAGAGATGGATCATGCAATTGGGCGCTATTGCCTTTGTTATAGTTGGGCAATGCAGATATTTATTGTTGGATCAGCATAGCATTCTTCAATTCTTATGTGGACTAAACAAACTACCAGTCTGCCTTGTGGGGATCCACCTATATGTTTAAGATTATGAACAGCACAAAATATTCTTATGTTATGCATCTTCTTTAGTAAACTTTCACGGACTATCTGTCTTCTTTATGAAGTCTGTAAATCATGCACTGCACATGAGCCAAACATTATCTTGTAGTACTGTACCCACCTGTCCATGTGATGTGGACCATTCATCTTGTTCATGTGAGTAGGTTATCTGCATCTTAGCTGTTGTGGGGACAATGTGGGTAGAGATGTTCGATTATTTTCTGTTCCTTGAGCTTACTATTATCTTTTCATCTTATGCCACTCTGGATTGCAGGTCTCGACAGCAGTTGTAGAGCCATACAACAGTGTCCTCTCCACCCACTCCTTGCTTGAGCACACTGATGTTGCAATCCTCCTAGACAACGAGGCTATCTATGACATCTGCCGGAGGTCCCTTGACATCGAGAGGCCAACCTACACCAACTTAAACAGGCTGATCTCACAGATCATATCTTCACTTACCACCTCCCTGAGGTTCGATGGTTCAATCAATGTAGATGTCACCGAGTTCCAGACCAACCTTGTCCCGTATCCACGTATCCATTTCATGCTTTCATCCTATGCCCCTGTTATCTCTGCTGAGAAGGCTTACCATGAGCAGTTATCAGTGCCTGAAATCACCAATGCTGTCTTTGAGCCCTCAAGCATGATGGCCAAGTGTGACCCAAGGCACGGGAAATACATGGCTTGCTGCTTGATGTACCGTGGTGATGTTGTTCCCAAGGATGTCAATGCTGCAGTTGCAACCATCAAGACCAAGAGAACTGTTCAGTTTGTCGACTGGTAAGCTGTCTTTTTCACAATATCAGTTGCACTTATTTTATGTTATCACAAGCACCTATCCACTTAATTGTCGACACTGGATTGCCTAACTGATTTATGTTGACGCTACGAAGGTGTCCTACTGGATTCAAGTGTGGCATCAACTACCAGCCACCCTCTGTTGTCCCCGGTGGCGACCTGGCAAAGGTTCAACGTGCTGTGTGCATGATCAGCAACAACACTGCTGTTGCTGAGGTATTCTCGCGCATCGACCACAAGTTTGACTTGATGTATGCGAAGCGTGCATTCGTGCACTGGTATGTTGGCGAGGGTATGGAAGAAGGTGAATTCTCTGAAGCCCGTGAGGATTTGGCTGCTCTTGAGAAGGACTACGAGGAAGTTGGTGCGGAGGGTGCAGACGATGAGGGTGATGAGGGAGAAGACTATTGATTAGCTGGTTAATAAGTAGTTCGCTGGTTAATGATTAGCTGGTTCAGTATATTCTGTATGGTTCCATTGCATTGCAGATTGCTGTTATGTGTGTTTCCTTTTTGTAATGTGCTAAATTGTTGTTAGCCCCCGGTTGGCCCGGATTGTTCATATCTTCCCATTTTGATTTTCAATGCTACTCGCTCCAAGTTTGGTGTATATGCCATTCTGAGCTAAATTGAAACATCTTATGCTCTAGTGCATTGTGCCATGGAGCTATGGATATTTCTTTTGTTTTCTCTGCATAATATACATGTTTACTCCCGTTCTGTATCTGGAACGCTGAAACGTGGAAACACTTGATAGGTTTGCATCTCATAGCCATCTTCTTGCTTATAGGTTTGATGCTAAGGTCGTTACCCATCGGTCATCACAGCTGTGTTTTCGGTTGATTTTGAGTGCTATAACAATCTGTGCTGCATCCTGCATCAGCAACATGGAATTTGGAACTATGTGCACAGGACAGGATGGAAGCATGTGGCGTTCGTGACCTTCATTTGGCACATACGGCGAGAGATGGCTGGAGATATTCCCATGGCTTGTCCAAATGTGGTGTCGCCGTGTTAAGGGCTAAGGTTGCTACTCGCAATTTTTTTGATCTGTACGCAAGATAGAACCGAACGACCTGGCGCTAGTGGATGGATGTGCTTTGGTTGGTAGGTGGCCCATGCATGAAAACCTTCAATGAAAAGTCGATACTGTTTGTCTTGTTCAGGGTTTGAGGCTTTCCAGAACTAAAGTTGGTCCCGGTTCCCAGAATCGCTGATACAGATTTCCAGTCGTTTTTAGCCGTTTTTAGGCTGGTAAAGGACGAAGCCGCGTCAGCAGTGATTGCCTTCTTAGTGTTGTTCATATTGAGATATGATATGACTCTGGATTCTAATTGTTTAAATATATTTAGACATCTTGTTATAGAGGAATACAAATCTATCTTTGATGAGTTTCTACTATAAATATGGTATCTAATTGTATAAGAGAATCAATCTAATAAAGCGAGAGAGTTTTATCTCTCTATATTGTGTGTACTTCCGTGATTGTTTTTACTATTCGATCAATGTATTATGTTTGATTTACGGTGATTGTCATCGTTCTATAACAGTTCGGTCCACCGGGCTTTGATTTTCTTTCCCTGATATTCTCTGCGATGAGGTGACGGATGAAACAGTGTGTTATTGATCAGAAATCGTCTCATCACCTGCCTCTACTCGGGTAATGCAGTTTTGTCACTGCCCAAGAGCATGAATTCAGTGCTGACACGGGCGTCCTGAGACCCACCAAGAACGCGGCAGACATCGTTAAATGTGAGGGCACCCACAGTGGTTGTCCCGGAACTTTTTGTGAGGCAGGCATGGAACATTGGAAGAATACCACCAGCCACCTTCTGGGCAAGTAGATCTAGCAGCTGACACAAATTAATGGAGCTGTACAGTGAGGCCTGAATGTAATATGGGATTTTTTTTTCTCTAATCTCTGTGAGAATTAAACTGTTTCCTACAAAATTCTTGCAATATTCTTTTGAATTTTATCGGAACGGGGCTTAAACGATGAGGTGAGCCGAGCGTCCGGCTGGGATGAACCGCATCCACAATCCTGTCCCCCGCCTCCGTTCCGCGGTGCGGCCGTTGGAGGCTTCGGGTCGGGCAGACTTCTCACCTGCTATCATCTGCGTGACAATTTGCTCCACTTCCGCTGTAAATACTATCTAGTTTTATATATTCATATATTACACGTACATACTATCTATTACGCGAGATACTCTCTACGTTATGAGATACAACGTAGGGAGTGTGGTGAGGGGGGAGCCGAAATGGGGCACTATGGTGCTAGTCACCATGATTTTAAATGCACGAATTCAAATCATATTTGAGTATATTTTTAAAAAAATCAGTTTTAGGGAATATACCCGTCTATAACAATTCAAATGAAACGCATAACTTTGAAAAAATATATTCTAATTCAAAGATTTTAAACAAGTTTGGATCGTATGCTTTGCTGATTTATATATAAATCAGCACATACCTACAACCCAACTATCATTAAAAAAGGGAACTGCAGTTTGAATTTCAGTTCAAACTTGTTTGAATTAGTTAGTAAACTGGTTAAACTCAGTATCCTAAATTTTTTTAAAAATTGCATGAAAATATATAGAGAAAATATCTTTTTAGATCATGGTGCCCAGACACCATGATGCACTAGGTAGTATGTCTGTTTGTATGTATGTATGTGCTCTGACCAGCGACAAGTGCAGGCCCCACAAGCCTACCGTGGTGTGGAACCGCGACTAGTCCTCCTGCATTGCTACTGTCCGACAATCCTGCTGCGCACAAGGATCGTGGCAGGTTCACGCTACAGGATCATGGCATCTCCTACCGCGGTGAAACTGCCTCACCTGTCACGATGCACACCAATATCATGGAGCTGATTACCTGCTGCTTTATGGGAGGGCGACAGATAACACGTATCGAAGTTATAACTTCTAGCCTCATAATAAGATTTTTTTTAGCAAATCTAGCTCTCCTTGCGAATGCAATTGTAAAAATAGCTCCATCTTCGACTGCGGGAATGCGGAAGTTGTCACACGCAGGATTAGAAAAATGAGCATTTCACATGTATCACTTGCTGTTGCTTGTGCGGTTGATAAGAGAGCTAATTTTATAATTACGTTCACAACAGATTAAAAATATTTTTAAAAAGATATGCAACAGGCCGAAGCCTAAGCTTTGAGCCCGCCGAGCGGGCCAACCGCCCTCCCGGCTCGGAGAATTGGCAGTTATGTTTTACGCACGATGCCGCTGGAAATACTCGAGTGCGTTCCGGGGTTTCAGTGGCGCGCCCGCGCGGCCGTGTGCCCACCCGCGTCGCACGTGCACGCGGCAGCTCACGCCGGTGCAGATGAGTGGCAATCTAATCTACACGAGTTTTCAGACGGCACGATCGATCAGTCTACCACGCGAGCAGCGGGCCGCGAAACTGCAACCCTGCAAGCGAGAGCCAACCCAGTCAGCTAACTTTAACTGTACGCACCGTAGATCATACATTTGGGCCGGCCTGTTCAACGCAATCTGTGAGTCCGTATTTGGCCCTGCCCAACCCACAAACACAGATCGCAGCCTGGCTCAGTTGGTCTGCAGAAAGTATAAACTTGGCGATAATACCGCCGTTCCCCCCGTTTCCCCCCGTTTTTTTCCCCCTTACGCAACACTCAAAATTAGCAGCCACGCATGCTGTACTGAACAGTGAATAGTGGAGGTAGTGGGCCTAGTGGCTGTTCGGGTTCACAGAACCGAATTCGAAAAATCCGTTCGAAATTTAAAAATAAAAAATATATAATCGAAAATTGCTCGAAAATGTCAGAAACCGAAGGGTCAATAATTCAATTTTTTTTGAAAAAATTTAAAAAATAAAAAATCACAAAAAATCGGCCGATTTTGACTGAAAATTGACAGGCCAATTGGTAGGTGCTGACCACTGCGGCGTTGCCACACAATTTTGACCTAAAACCGGTCTATTTAACCGAAAACCGGTCGGTTTTGATCAAAAATCGACTGGTTTTACATCGTATAATTTTTTTTCGAATTTTTTATTTGTTTAATTACACCGGTTTACTGACTGATTTTGGATACCGAATTGGCTTAGAACGGTCGATTTTCGATGGTTTTGTGAACCCCAGTGGCCGCTATTGGCAATAGCAAAGTCTAGACGCTACCACAGTGACGTAACAATACAAAATTGAGGCTGTTCTGCATATTATCGGCGGATTTCATTGCAATTCATGCAAGATTTATCATTGATGAATTCTTGGAGATTTTCTTCGAAATTTCATCGTCGATTTTTTTGACCTTTCATTTGGAGAAGAGAAAAAAAATATCAGTTAAGAAGACAACTGAATTTGGTGTTTTATTCACTGTTTGAATACGTTGACCATTATAGAGGTTTTGGCAACGTTAATTTGGAATTTGATGATACTCTGTTGGTAGCATTATACTCTTCGGTATTTTTCTAGTGAAGCTTTTACTCTAATGTCAGTCTTAAATGAAGTATTGAAGTGCAAAAATGAGTTTTCTTCTACGTGGATACTACAACGTTGACTTGTTGTCTTTGTTTGATATGAGGGGTTTACTGCAATTTATACTCCATTGATGGCACGACAGTTTTTTTTCATCTTGGCATTTTTGTAGAAGTAGTTTCAACAATATTATGAATTTTCAGTAGACAATTTGTCGAATTTTATGTTCCACGCGGAGCATACCAAAAATTTACGATATGTGTTCTTCGCTATCTACTCAGCACTATAAGTGATGTTTTGGTTTATGCCGTTTGATGATTGAGTGTTTGTTTAAGAAGCTTAGTTGCACAGACTCAGACTTTACTGGGTTATGTTTCATTGAAGACCCAGATTTCTTCATTTGTTTTGTTGATAGCTGTGTGTTTGGATTAATTGTTCCAGTCTTTCTTTAACTTACTGGTGGTTTGTTCAATCTTACTTTATAAAAAGCGTTTGGATAAGACTGTTCTAGTCTTTGTCGTTTGCATTACAAGTGTTTGGATTGACTGTTCTAATATTCCTTATTTAGTAGTCCTTTGGACTTTTAACTCAGTTGTATCCAATGTTTAATTACCCTTTGGGTTTTTTTCAAAAACAATTTCATTTTGGATTTTGAGTTAAGTGGAGATTTGTTGGAGATAACTCAATATCTCGACTTACTATATCTTTTGGTTTTATTTAAATAGATTGTTAGTCCAAACCTTCTACAAGTAGAACTCTTTTGTCAATATAAACCAACTCCTGAATATGTAAACATGAAAACAGAATAGTGGATTGTTTATCTGAATTTTTTCTATAAAAGTTTTTTCATGTTAAATTGTGTAATCAATATTTTACTGTACTTTTAACCCTAATACTTCTAATTAAGAATAGAATCAAACTAATAAACTTTACAAGTAGCTGAGCTGTGCAAACTCACCTGCTACTGTTGCCTTCATCCCCGAATATACTGAACTCGTCCCGGAGCCGTGTGGCTTATTGCTACCTACTGACTGCACCACGAAAGCTCTCCTCTCTTGTCCTGACACGCGCGTTTCTTTGTGCCAGTGTCGTAGGCAGTAGCGATTTTTTTTCCCAGCTCTCATGGAGCTCAACCATCTGAAGTTGCTGCAACTTGCTAGTTTGCAACCGAACCAATAACTCTGCTAAATAGGACTTTTGGATGGATCTGATGATTTTATCAGCTTCATCCATCCCCTACTGGAAGTGAAAAGTGGTGGAAAGTTCAGCTTCAGCAACTTCCTAAATAATTTGGCCAGCTTTAAAAAGTTTCATAAAAAGCTTTGGAGAGTTTGGACAGGGGCATTTCCAGCAAAATTTCGATAAGAAAAGTCTTTTAAATAAACTCAATTTTTTGTGTTGCCAGTACCGTATTTCGATTTTTGCCCCTTTGATCAATCACCAACCCATGATGATCTTACAGCCATGAGCCATTGCATAAGAGAATTGCACAGGATTTTGATCAATACAAGAATTTTAATGGACAGCCCACATTGATACTCATGGAAAACAGGAGAGCTTGCCATTTTCTCAGCCGAGTTAGATTTCAAGAATTGAACTACACTATAGCTGAACGTGAGATATGAACGTTTTTCTGGGAAAGCATAGAAGCTCTTATCCTGAAATGCACAATGATTTGCTATACCGCACAGCAAATTCGGAGCATTTGGCACAAAAAATGCATCGACTGCAACGAGTAGAAATCCTCTTCCTCTTTACACTGCACTGCCTGGACGCGGCACAAACCAAGTTTAACTTGGACACACACATACACCTGATGTTTCTTCCCCGACAATGGCCAACACACAGGAGGCAAAAGAGCAAGAATCGGGAGTGGATGCACGTACACGCGCCGACCGACGGTGGGCGGAGCAAAACGAAACTAGTGGCACAGCGGCGAAAGGTCCCAGACAGGGTCGCAGGCGGACGCGTCGAACACCTTGTCGAAGTACTCTTGCAGGCCGTTCATGGCGTACAGGGATGCCGAGATCCGCCGCTCCACCTTTATCCGCTCGAACTCCGTCATCTCTGCCGGCGCCGAGGCGCTGGTCTCCTCTGGCGATGCCGCTGGCGGTGTGCATCCGTCGATGGCGGCGAAACCGTCCAGCGCCGGGAACTGACCGAACGCCGAGCCAAACATCCAAGAATCGAGCTCCTCGGCGCCCACGTGAGCAAAATCCGGCCTGTACACCTCGCCGACGTCCACTGCACCGCAGCCTTGCTTCATGGCGTCGTCACAGCTGGCCATGCTGCTGCTGCTAGAGCCACCGCAAGAACTATTCACACTATTACTATTGCTCTTGCTACTACTCGTGGTGGTTGTGGCGGGAGTGGCCGGCGTCGAGGACTCGTGCTTCGAGGAGCCGGAGCTCGTGGTGGACGCGGCGGTTGACTTGGCCTTCTTGAGCTTCTTGTGGTGGAGGAGTCCGCGAATGCGGACGGCGAGGGGGCACTCCGGGGAGATGCGTGGCGCGAAGTTGGTGCGGGCGTCGGCGCCGCGGAGGAGGCGGGCGGCCTCGTCGTAGGCGCGCGCGGCGGCCTCGGCCGTCTCGAATGTGCCGAGCCACATGCGGATATTCTGCGTGGTGTCCTTGATCTCGGCCACCCACCGGCCCGACGACCGCTGCCTCACGCCGACGAACTTGCTGTGGCTGCTGCTGCCCTTCTTCCTGCCCCGCGGCTTGCTGGGCTTGGCCTGCATGGCGGCTTCTTGGTGGTAGTAGTACAAGTAGTCCTGGACCTGGATCGCTGAGGGTTGCACTTGGAAGTGGAGCTCCATGTGAGCTTGCTTGGCTAGCTTGTGCTTGTCTTTCGAATTTTGATGGTTGGAGAGGCAGTAGAGAGGAGACAGGCAGCGTCTGTCAAGTGTTTGCTCTGCTTGCTTGGTGGTTTGCATTTGGCCCAAGGGAAGGATTTATAGAGGATTTGAGGGCATCCAATGCATGACTTTTCAGCCAGGGATGTATTGCTAGTGCCTGTGGGGTTTCTTTCAAGGTTGGTCAATCATGGTCTACTTGATCATGCCATGTGTGTATGTTACTGTGCATCCATGGAAATGGAAGGACATATGTCTGAAGATAGGCACCTTGTTGGGATCTTTAGTTTTGTCTTTTCAATTTGTTCTGTTTCATGTGTTGTCACAGTGCAATTAATCAGGCATAGGTAATGTTTTTTTGTTCTTTGCTTCATTAGTTTATGCTGTTGTGGAATCAACAAATAAAGATGTTTGTAGTTGTAGTGCCTCACCAGTCACCACTATATTTGAGCTTTTTTGTATTTTCTGTGGTTTTGGTTCTTACTTGTCAGGAAATATTTATTCATTGAATACATAAACCTATCCAACGTGGTTGACACTCACCTGCAATAAACTTAGCGTTACTATATCATATGAGAGCTGGTATTCATTTTAGTTTGAGCTGATAAAATGGAATCTTATTGTCAATTTCTCCTAAAGTACGTCCATGTAGACAAGAAGCCATAAGAAAGTTTAGCGAGAACATGTTCCTACCTCAAAGGCATCCAGAGGCTAAACTTGAAGCGATAGTCAAGGGGTCTACCTCTCCTAATGATTTACTATGTCTTTAACATGCAGTAGCTTAACTGAAAACTTTTTAGGCCACTGATTGGACCGTGTCTTCCATAATTTCTGGTTGACTATCACGGCCAAAAGTCAAAACCACTAAGAGAGACCAAGTCCTTAATTCATGACAGTTTTCCACGTGGCAGAGTTTGGGAGGAGGATGACAAGCGATTACGATACAAATGACCAAACACCAGCTCTTCATCAACCACGCACACTTGCGTTTTATTTATCAGGTCACTTGACAATTTCGCCATCAGCCAAATCTTTCTCCTTCATTTCTCTCAAAAATAAAATCTCCTCCATTGGATGACGTAGTCGTCCTTTGCTAGTTCAATTTCGGGTACCCTTCAATTTTTTAGATCATCTTTTCTGCAGATATATGGAAATCATACACAGAAGCCGCCCACGAATTGTTTATCCGTATTACCTCAACTGATAACAATGTTCTTATTAGAAATAGGTGATAGGAATCTCATTTGGGAGCTAAAGTCACTTCACATCGCTGCTTATGTGCCTGAAGAATTCAGGGAAACTACAATTGGGATGTTAATGCCATGATTTTGCACTCGAAGGAAAACTACCTTTCAGTTAACTTTGAGACTACATGGGGTGGCTATATGTAGCCAAAAGAGTTCGAGTTGTACTAGATATGGACTCCTATTTGGATATTTAGTATATCTTTAACAAACCTATTTTGGATGTTTACCTCTAACAAACCTCTCCTAACACAAAATCCATAATTACCCCTAGAGATAATTCAATATCCAAATATCAAATCTATCTTTTTCTTGAATTGCTAGTTTATCCAAGTTTAAGAGTTTAGTCTTAACACTCAGACTGTTTTGGCTATATAAACCACCCCTCTATATATGTACACTTGAATAGAAATAGTAGATTATCTCCCGTGGTTTTTTCCTACGAGGGTTTTTCACATTAAAATCTTGTGTCCTGTTTGCTCTTCCTAACCCTAACAAAAAGGGACAGTAGTGCTAGTTTAATGGAACAGGCATTTTCTTTTGTAACACCATAAACTTGCATCTGTTGGTTACCACTCCTTATTCATCATTTGAGGAAAGGCGCGCAATCGTCGTGGAGCAACACGATGGACCCCCTGAATTTTAAAGTCATGCGCCGCATGCCAACCTCACCTTTGTCAAAATGTCACTTGTCATGCTACCATTTTTTTAAGCTTGCTTGTTGATCGAGCAATAGGTTAGACTGCAAGAGCACCATGTATGTGCAATTGTTTTATGCTCAAACACGACTACAAGAGATTCTTCCTAATGAGCCTCTGTTTTATAGCATAGTAGAAGCCTTCTTTGTCGCTGTCAAAGTGCAGTTTCTTATCGAGCTTGGTAGACTATCTGCCCAAGGCCCCAAGCAAGACAAAAGATCACTTTTTGGGCAGCAGGGTCAGTCAAGAGGGAGCATCTTCTCATCTCTTGTTTAAGTTCGTTTCAGATTTGTCTTGTACTGGGAGCCGCCATGAACATGGAGAAGATGGTAATATTCCAGTCGTGTTTTAGGAGCTAATCCACTAACGACTAGTTCAAATTCAATTTTCTGATGTCAAATGCTGATGGAGGAAAGATTGTCTGAAAGGTACCTGCTTGAATTTTTTTTGGGTTGATTCCTCTCTGTTGACGCACGCATCTACTACCATTTGCTTGCAGTTTAACTGGTTTGGTGAGAAAAAAACTCGAAACAAGCACCATCTCAGACATAAACAAACATAACAGCACGGAAATGCCTCCTCAAATAAGCTAGAAAGGATTGGGTTAGCATCTAGACAGATTGCAAGCCGCTAGGGCAACTTTATTTTGTTGGAACTTTGGGACAAGCTTTGCTTCCCAGATATGGCGAATCTTTAGCTCGACCACAGAATTCTTGATGCCAAGTTGTATGCTGACAAGGTGAATAATTAAGACACCGTGGTGCAACGTGCAATCCTCCTGTACATCAACGCAGAGAACCGTACACTGAAGCTAAGTGTCATAGTCTGCTCATGAGTGTGCATGTTAGTAATTGTAGCCAGGTCATGGCGGCTATTTGGGATGGGCTGAGCCCATGTTATGCGTGAGCAGGGATTGAATTTTCGCAATTTCGGTTTCGCCCCGAATTTATATATCCCGGCCGAATTCAATTTTAAAAAAAATTTGATTTTACTACAGTAACTGCTACAGTATTTTCGAAAATTTTGGCGAAATTTCGGGTTTGGAGTCCGGATTTTCAATTTTTTTGGCCGGATTTGAACGGAATGGGTCCAATAACTCTTAATAAAGTCTTGTTCTATGAAAATTTGATGAAAAACTAATTTTTTAAGATTTTTTAAAATTTGGGCAGAAACATTGTTAGATTTTTAAAACATTGTACAGGCCTGATAATCATCTGAAAAAATTATGATACCATCCCTTGTTGTTTGGGATCATAGACAAAAATTTTCAAAATAATTTAACATCATTTGTTATCTTCAAAAAATCAAAAACAGAATGGACATAATTGGGACAGTAAACTTGTTAGATTTTTATAAATTTTCTCGAGTGTAATCATCATCTAAAATTTTTATGACAGATTAAGAACTTCCTCAGTACCATTCTATAAAATTTTCAAAAAATTTAAACTTTCTTGGTTTGCTCAATAAAATCTATCAATGCAGTAAGCACTAAACTTAATTTGTTGTATTATATTTCAAAAATCAATTCATTTGAGCTAAGGATTTATCAGGCAATTCAAATATTTTTAAATTTTTTTGAAATTTTGTTTTTCAAATTTATTTGAGCTAAGTATTATTATGAAAAATTTTCAACTCAAAATATTTCTCCAGGAATTTATAAAAATTCTGACATTCAAAGTACTAGTTTTCAATTCTCTCCGTTTTTGACACTGTGCCTTCTACGAATTTTATAAATTCGCTGGAGCGTGATCATGATTTAAAATTTTTATGAGATATTAACCATTTCCTTCTCACCCTTATGTAAAATTTTAAAAAAATTTAAACCTTTCTTATTGCTAAAGTAAATCTATTATTGATCATCGGCCTTTTAATAGGATAGTAGCACTGTTAGAATTTTTAAAAATTCATGAAACGTGATCATCATATGAGAATATTATGGATGTGTCAGGACCATCCAGAAAAATTTTCAAAATTGTACAAGCTCGTTTGTTGTAATTTTCATTCGGATGAAACTTGCCGCTCAGCGCTTTACCAAGACAATACCAATGTTTCAATTTTCAAAAATTCCTCACATTTGATAATCATCTGAAATTTTAACAAAAATATCAAAAATATGTTAGGAATCTCCATAAAAAATTTCAGAATGTTCTAACATCGTTTGTACTATTTTTCATCTGGTTCAATCTTGCCGATCAACGTTTCATCGGGACAGTACCAATGTTTGAATTTTTTAAAAATCCACAGAACTGATAATCACTTGAAAATTTTATGAGAACATTTATAATGTGTCAGGAACCTAAAAAAAATTTCAAAATTTTTTGACATCGTTTAAACTAATTTTCAGTCAGTTCATTTTGACCAAAATTTCGGAAAATTTCGCCAAAATTTCGGGTATTTTCGGCGAAATTTCGGTGCAAATCAAACCGGATTTGAAATTTGAATTTTGAATTTTGAATCTCCTCCGTCCGAAATTCTGAAATTTTGGATTTCGGAGGTTGCCGAATTTTTCCTTCAAACGAAAACTTGAACCCTGCGCGTGAGTCTTGGATGTAATTTGGCCGGATATATAAGGCTGGAAACTTGGAGAGAACGTAAGAGATTTTTGCTCTGCTTCCCTGCATGTCTCTTCTATCTGAAATTTCTCCTCATCTCTCTTCTCGTTCTCTTCTTCCCCATTGAATCTTCTTCATATTCGAAGTTCCTTCGCTCATGGAATTCATGTATTAGTGGGAACGTGACAAATTGGTATCAGAGCCTCTTTTCGTCACGCTGGTGCCGAGGAAGAAGCCAAATCCATTTGAGGAGAAAATGACCAAGGTGATGGCGACTATGGAGGAACAAGGGGAAGCAAGTACGGCCATGCTCAAGGAACTTTGTGATCAATTCAAGGGATTGAAAGACTCGTTGAGTGAGATCATGGAGAATCAACGGTAGTATGAAAATCGTATGGAAGTCTTGGAGACCAAGGCTACAGGGGTTGGATCCTCGAGTCAAGTGATGCAGGCGCAGTGTCCATTGCAAGCAGGCTCTCATCAGGTGATTTTTGGATCCTCATCTTTGATAGTAATAGGAAATCATTCACAAGGGGGACATGGACGTCGGGAGGAGGGTCCTCAACTTGTTAACGCAGATGGTATTCTCAGACCTCCCTAGCATAGTCCCATTTTAGGGGCACCACCATTTGTAAACCATGCTCCTCAGGTGTTTGATGAAAGGCGTCCAGAGATCAGGAATCTGGGGGTGTTGCACAACCGAGCTGGCCATAACCCCACACCGAAGATAGAGTTTCCGAAATTTCATGGGGAAAATCTGAGGCTATGGCAGGAGAGGTGTGAAATGTATTTTGAAGTGTTTGGTGTTCAAGAGTGTCTAAAGACGCACTTTGTTGCGCTCAATTTTACGGGCACAGCGGCATTGTGGCTTCAGAAGGTTGAAGCCAGGGGAAGAATTGAAGAGTGGAATGAGTTGCGTCATTTGGTTAATGATAAGTTCACTAAAGACAAGTATCAGAGTTATCGTAGGCAGTTGAGGGCTCTCAGGCAAACTGGAACGGTATCTGAGTATACAGATAAGTTTGAGCAATTGAGACATCACTTATGGTTGTACAATCCTATGCTTGATGAAACTTTCTTTGTGCATGAATATTTGGAAGGACTTCAAGGTCCATATGGCTGCACCGTCCTCCTGATGTGGACACAGCTAGTGCATTAGCGTTGCTATAGGAGGATGAATATGAGATGGGAATTACGAAGGGATCGGGGAGATCAGAAGCTCAAAAGACTTATTCTAGGTTCAGTAACAACCAGGATAAGGTGAAATTGGGAGACAAAATGGAAGAAGTGAAGAAACCTGAGAGCTAAAAGAAGTGGGAAATCAACAAAGCAGAGAACAAGTTAAGTGCTCTAAAAACTTACCGTAAGGAGAATGGATTATGTTTCACGTGTGGAGAGAAATGGAGTAAAACTGGGCACACTTGTTCTGAGCTTGTCTCATTGCATGTTATTGAAGAATTGTTGGAGGCTCTACAAATTGATTCTAATGCGGGTGAGCTTGACAGTGAAGCAGAGGATGCACCCGAGGGAGCTTTGATGCTGGTTTCAGCAACTATGGTGTTGCGACCTCGTAGGAGGCATACATTACGGTTGGCTGGGATGATTGGCAAGCGGCAGGTGCTCATATTAGTCGATTCAGGGGCTGTCAGTTCGTTCATTAATGAGCAATTGTGTTGGTGTTTCGTATAACCGGCAAGTAAATTCGTAAGTATAGGGGATCACGTGCTCCCTCTCCTCGAATGGTTAGACCAAAGAAGCCTCAGATTTATACTGGCTCGGGCTGAATGTCCCTACTTCCAGTTCATGGTGGCGATTTGAATTGCCCTGAGCTCGGAGAGCAAACAGAGATTACAAATGGAGGCTAAGGACAGGCTCTTAGCACTCGCTCGGGAAGAAGAAGTCGGGATGGCTTTCCTAAGCCTGGCGCCGACCCGGGTCGGAGAACCCTGAGCGATCTAAAGGGGCGGTGCTAGTGAGCGAACTCGCGTGAGCGCGTGTGAAGGAAAGAAAAATCTATCCCCCTCCTCCAAGGGCCCTGCCTCCCTTTATATAGGCCGAGGGGGCAGGTTACACGAGGATTTGAAAAAGAGACAAGGAATGCCCGTCCGGCCCCTAGTCTTCGGTCATGATGACGGGCAGTTTCTTCGTCTGGGCGACTGGTCTTCGGTCATGATGGCCGATGTTCCAGTAGCGCCCCATACGGGTGGTAGACACAACGGGCGGCGCTTTTTTCGGAGGGCGATATTCGCTTCTCCGAAGCTGCCGATAATCGACGTCTTGAAAAGATGGGTGCTTTAATGAGGCCGCACTCTGTTTTGGGAAGGAACCGTCCGCCTAATATTACCGTTCGTCCGCGCGACAGCGGCTCGCTTCGGGCGAGATCTGCCGACGTGGCAGAGATTGTGGGACCGAGGCTTGCGGGGACCCTGGTCCGGGTCCTGGTTGGAGCCTGTGGTAGTACCTGATGCCGGGTCCGGTCGGAGTAGGTGCCTGCGGAGGTGTCGGCCCTGGGTCGGTCGGGGCGGCAAAGGCCCGACCGAGATTCAAGAAGAACCCCTTCCAGTAAGGGACGAGGGCCATGTCGGTTTCACCTTCAACCCGGACCGAGGCTAGATAACTCGAGAAATGCGATCTTGAAATAGATGTATACTTTGTTGCTGTGGGGTATCCCTGGTATGGGTATTCGCCAAGAGCCCCCTGTGGCCGCCCCAAACGCGAGCGCCTCGAGGGACCTTCCGCTGCCCGGTATGGTCTTCGATAGCGTGACACAACGCAAAGAGGGAACAGTCTTCTGGAGAAGGACGCCCCGCCGCCGAGTCCAACCGATCACAGGTGCTGACTGGTGCGCGCGAAGCGCACCCGGTGGGTGTAGCCCCGAGCCCCGAAAGGTGCCTGAGAGCTGGTCTGGGGTTACACAGTTAAAATGAATCCGACCGAGCTGGTCGGAGGGCCCTAATGCGCGACCATGTCGGTCGGCAGACGCGGCCGTGGCCGGCAGGGAGGCCCGGATGCCTTCGCGAGAGGTTCCGATTCCCAGTGCTTGTTTTAACGTCGTAGCTGGACGCGGCCGTGATCAGCGGGGAAGTTCGGATGCCTTCGCGAGAGGTTCCAGTTCCCGAATGCTTTTTTATCGTCGTAGCTAGACGCATTAGTGCTATTTTTACGCCGTAGCTGGGCGCGTTAGTGCTATTTTTACGCCGTAGCTGGGCGTGTTAGGCGTGCTGGTTTAACACTGGAGCTAGGCGGGGGGCATCCATCTCGTGTCCTCGTCGGGCGAGGTGATCTGCGAGAGGAGAGGCCGCTGTCGATCCCACGGATACACCCCGTCCGCAGGTGTGGGACCTGGAGGGGGTGAGCAAAATGCGTGTTTGCCTACGTCGGCCGAACACCATGCTCGTGGAGCTGCAAACGGGTTGTCCGAGTGGGCCCTGGAGATCGAGCGATTTCCGAGCGGACGATCCCTGCGTCGGGTGTCCGACCCATAAAAACCTTTTTACTCAATCTCAGATCGGACCCGAGCCGTTCAGGACTCGGGCGCACTGGCCGCTGCCCTTCGGGGCTCCATGAGAGTTTGAAGTATGGTCTCGGACGCGAGCTAAGGCGATTGGGTCGTCCGCCAACCCAACTAGAGACCCACCGAGGGCTCGCCTAAAACTTGCCCCTCGCTCGTTTGCCTGCCGGGGTCGGCGAGGGATCCATCCGGTGGATCCTGCCTTTGGGACCCACGGCCAGGTCTTATTCGTCAGGCATTCAAGCCTTCTCGCCACCTCGAGGCCGCGAAGGCCTGGTGGGCTTTTCCTCCTGCCTCGGGTCGGTTTGAGCCGACCCGGAGGCGGAGATTAAAGGGTCGCGGGGCGTTTCGCCCGGAGCGATGCCCCGACATCCCTGTAAGCATTTAATGTGCGTGCGGGAATTAAAATGCGAAACGAAATGATCGGGGGCGATATGTCTTACCGGCGGCTCGTCGTGGCGTTTGTGACGGGACACGCGACGCTTTGATCGGCAAGCGATCGGTCGATATGTATCCAGCCGGTACGTGATTTGGTGGGCACCTGTAAATCTGGGGTGAGTTTTCCCACCTTTCGTCATTGCTGCTCCCTTACCTTTCGCGATTTCCATTCCCGCAAAATGTCGTGGATTGGACCGAAAGGGTTACCATCGTGGGGGGAACCAAATGGCAGACCAGATTGCCTGACTCGCATGAGTGCAGGAACCTTAGGTATACGCCGCTCATTCACACTTGCACAGGAGAGGAATGTTCCCGACCGACTGGGGGCCGCTCCGCATGGGTATTTCCTCCTTTCGCAGAGCACCACTCCGCAACCGCAGCCGCGGGGGCATAGGCCGTAGTGCTCGGGTTGAGGGGGTTACCGCTAGGGAGGACCATGTAGCCGACCCGGTCACCCGACCCGTGAAAGTGTGTGAGCTTGCAGCCCCCGAGCGATATGTGGGGACTCGAAGTGGAAAAACGAATACAGAAAAACTCTTAAGGAAAAGATTCCCTTATCTTTTATTTTAGATGCGGGTGGTGTTGCGGCAGCTGAGACCTTCACTTGGGGCCACCGTGGCCTAGTTAGACGTCGCTTGGCGTCGACTGCCGACGCAGTCAGTCTGTGCCAGAACGGAAATCGAAGGGCATAGCGTCCTTTCACCCCAACCGTCACGTCGCATTTTAATGCGAGACATGGGGTGCGGACAGGGCACGTCCTGTCGCGCGGGACGTGCAGCTAATGCCTGCGCGACGCGTCACCCGGGATGACTCCACTTCGACCACTCCGCCCTGGCCCTATAAATATGGTGCGGAGGGAAAGAGCCATTATGCGCAGTTCACCCCCTCCGCCTTCCTGTTCTGCTTTTGCCCTTCGTCCAGAGAAGAGGAGAAGGAACAGAAGGCAAGGGTGTTGATGGCGAGTGGCGGCGATGATCGTAGGGCCGGCAAGCGGGAGGCAACGGCGACTTCGGGTCAGCTCCAAGAGATCCCGATCGCCGATCCGTCGTTGATGCGTGCGAGAAGGGGAGGGCTCGTATTGCCCTCGTCGATCTTCCGCATCCAGAATCCTCGTTCGGAGTGAGTCTTCTTTGTTCGTCCTAGCGATGGCTCCGATCTTCCTCTTGTTGGTAATGTTGAATTGTTTGTTGTTTTGACCAGCGCTGCTGGCTCTGGTTCTGGCGAACCATCTGCTATGCCTGCGCCGGCCACCTCAGTGGGAGGGGCGGACGCCATTGCTTCTGCGACGAGGGCGCGGGCAGCCAGTATGACGGCCGCGCTGACGCGGCTGGATGCTTCCTTAGCATCTCAGTCGCCACTGATGCCGCCGCCGGGCGGAAGTGCTTGCTCAGCAAGCACGGACCCGATCCGCCGGGGAGCCGCACAGTCGCGAGGAGGTGGCGGCGAACGGCTCGGTCGCCGCCGAGGAGGAGTCGCCACGGCGCGCGAGGACGCGTCGTCGCAGCGGGCCCGGCCGAGGCCGCCGTGGAGGACCTCACCGATGCACGCGAGCAACTAGCCTCGCGAAGGGTCTCTCTCGCTCCGCCAAATTTTGAGAACATGGGCGGAGCTCGAGTCTCGGGGTGAGGCTGCGAGCTCGAGCTTACTCCGGCGGATACGCCTCGCTTAACTAGGCGGCCGACGCCTTTTCCGACTTGCCTCGTGCCTCGCGTGAGCTGCCCGCTTATGAGGGTCGGGCAGCCTCACTTGCGTGAAATACGATCGGTGTCTTTGCGCCCGGCCACGACGCGCCCTTCGACCCGATTGCGGCCGTTCTTTGGGATTGAGGGGACGCGACCAGCTGCGCAGGGTGCGGCGGCAATGAGAAGGTGGCCGAGCTGGCGACGCTCGAGAGCAAATGACAGCTCCGACGACGACACCGCTGAGGGCGACGCCTAAACGTAGCCCTGGGACGGCTCAGGCTCCCTCCCCGCCTCTTTTCTTTTTTTCTTTTTTGTAATATTCGCACACCGCACAAGCAGCCTTTTTGGGGATTTTGCCTTATATTGCGCGTTTTCTCCTCATGACAAGCGCTTCACCGATGACCGAGTTTTAGGAACCTCCCGAGGTTGTGCGGGCGAGGGGCTGTGGTGCCGATACTTTGAAGGAGACGCAAAGTCGTGGGCGAAACCGCCGCCCGAGGCGTGCTCCAAACCGATAAAGGACCGCCGATGGTCATCTTCCGTCGCCGAGAAGCACTACTTGGTCCGTAGCCGCGGGCGAGGCCAAAGATTCTTGGCGTAAACGAGTTACCATTAGGGCGGTCACGCTGCTCGATTGGCGCGATCTCGATGGCCAAAGCGGTAGGCGATCCTCGAGCGATGCTCGACGATCGGGTGTGATCAAGGCCGTGCTTGAACCGAGGTTTGGCCAAAGTTGCGTAAATAAGGATAAAGTTTTAGGATAAAATCGCCATAACTTTTCAATATTCCATGCATTGGGCACAACGTTGCCGTCGGCGTCTTTGAGCCGAAGGTACCGGTCGGAGGACTTCCACGACGGTGAAGGGTCCTTCCATGGAGGGGACAGCTTGTGCTCGCCGACGTTGGATCGACTGGCGAAAACCAGTGTCGCTAACGCCGGCGACCGCCCGGACTGCCGATCATGATAACGCCGCAGCCGTCTGCGATATTTGGCCGATCGCGAACGGCCACATCGCGGTCTCGCCGAGCCGGTCGATGGCATCTTGTCGCGCGCCGAGCCCCGCCTCGCCGAAAGCTTGCGCCGTGGTGCGCCGTAGTCCGTGTCGGTAGGCAAAACGGTTTCCGCCAACACCGTAAAGAATGGCGTGAACCCGCCGATCGGTCGGCGTGGTCCGCAGTTCAGTACGGAGGGCGCTCGGCGCCCATCGCCCCGCCGAATTTCTTCACCGATCAAGATCCGCGGCTTTAGCCCTTGAGGATCATGCCGCTGGCGCGCCGACCAGCCATTAGTCCGCGGATGGGCCATAGCCGCCCAACGACGCGATGTTGAAGTCGTCGCAGAACTCGAGGAATTCTTTCCCTGTGAATTGCGTGCCATTATCGGTGATGATGGAGTTCGGGACTCCGAACCGATAGACGATGTCGCGGAAGAAGTTGGCCGCCTGGACAGAAGTAATGGTGGCGACCGGCTTAGCTTCTATCCACTTGGTGAACTTGTCCACCGCGACAAGCAGGTGCGTCAAGCCCCCGGACGCCTTCTTAAAGGGTCCGACCAGATCAAGTCCCCAAACGGCGAATGGCCATGTAATAGGGATCGTCTGCAGGGCTTGCGCGGGAAGATGTGTCTGTCGAGCAAAGAATTGGCACCCTTCGTAGGTACGAACAATCTGCTCGGCATCGGCCATCGCCGTTGGCCAGTAAAAACCTTAGCGAAAGGCTTTGCCCACGAGGGACCGTGGGGCGGCATGATGTCCGCAAATCCCGACGTGGATGTCCAGCAACAGCTGCTTCCCTTGGTTCGCCAGGATGCACTTCTGGAGGACCCCGGAGGGGCTTCTCTTGTAGAGGTCTTCTCCGACCAGTACAAAGGATTTCGCCACGAGCGAGGCGTCGCCTCGTGGGATCGACGGGAGCGATCCGCTTGTTAGTCGGTTGATGAAAGGTTTCTCCAATGAGTCGGCGAAAGGTGACGCCGTGGGTCTGATTCGAAGGTTCGACTTGACGCCGGCGATCGGAGTGGGCGATGCGAGGGCTCGGCGGATGTTCAGAGGGAGAATCCAAATTAACGGTGGGCTTGTAGAGGTCGAGATTTAAGATCCCCGACGGATCGGGTCTCCTACCGAAGCCGATTAGCAGTAGTCGGTTCCCCATTGTAACGGCAGAACTATGGTGAAGTTCAAACCTTTGAACCTTTCCTCCAATTTACGCATTCTCAAGAAGATGCCGCCATACGACCGTCACGAGGTTCGGAAGCCTTCATGACTTGGTCGACGACAAGCTTGGAGTCGCCGTGTACGTAGAGACGGCGCGCGCCGAGGTCGGCAGCAATCCGGAGACCATTGACGAGTGCTTCGTATTCGGCGACATTGTTGGTGGCGTCAAAGTGCAATCAATCGCGATCAAGCTTGTTTCCAAGTGAGAGATGAGGACGATTCCCGCGACTCGCCCGCTTTTGGTGTAGGACCCATCAAGCACATCGCCCAAGATTGGGTCTTGGCGCGGGTGGCGCCTGGGCTTTGGTCCACTCTGCGACGAAGTCGGCCAGGGCCTGCGACTTGATGGCCGTCCGGGGGACATACGATATGTCGTGGCCGTTGAGCTCGAGAGCCCATTTGGCTATTCTTCCGGAGGCGTCGCGGCTGCGAATGATCTCACCGAGCGGCATGGAAGTTACCACGGAGATCGGATGCCGGTGGAAGTAGTGGACTAGCTTCCTCTTGGCGATAAGCACCGCGTAGAGCAGCTTCTGCACCTGAGGGTACCGGGCCTTGGACTCGGAGAGTACTTCGCTGATGAAGTATACTGGCCGCTGCACCTTGAGTACGCGGCCTTCTTGGGCCGCTTCCATTAACGAAGCGCCGCTTAACGACTGGTCGTGGCGGTGATGTAGAGGAGGAGCGACTCTTCTGGCGTTGGGGCGACCAGCACCGGGGGCATGGTTAAGAACGCCTTCAATCGATTGAGGGCTTCCTGCGCTTCCTGCGTCCAGATGAAGTGGTCGGACTTCTTCAGCAGCTTATAAAGCGGCATCTCGCGCTCACCGAGGCGGGAGACGAAACGACTCAAGGCCGCTAGGCATCCCGTCAGCTTCTGGACCCCCTTCAGGTTGCTGATCGGACCCATCTTCATGATCGCGGCGATCTTCTCCCGATTAGCTTCGATGCCGCCACGAGACGATGAAGCCGGCGGCTTTCCTTGGGACCCCGCACGCACTTCTCGGGGTTGAGCCTGATGCGAAACCTTCGAAGATTCGCAAAAGTCTCCTCTAAGTCGGCGACAAGGTTGTCAACCTTCTTAGTTTTGACGACAATATCGTCAACGTACGCCTCGATGTTACGCTCGATCTGGTCATCAAAACACGTCTGCATACATCACTGGTATGTAGCACCCACGTTTTTCAGACCGAACGGCATCGTTACGTAACAGAACGAGCCGAACGGAGTGATGAATGAGGTCGCGAGTTGGTCGGACTCCTTCAGCGCTATCTGGTGGTAGCCTGAGTAGGCGTCCAGGAAAGACAGGGACTCGCACCCCGCGGTGGAGTCGACAACTTGGTTGATGCAGGGCAATGGAAAAGGGTCCTTGGGACATGCCTTGTTGAGGCTCGTGTAATCAACACATATTCTCCATTGCTCGACTTCTTTTACCAAACAGGGTTGGCCACCATTCGGGTGGCGGACCTCTTTATAAACCCCGCCGCCAAAAGCTTGGCGATTTGCTCGCCGATGATCTTGCGCTTTTCTTCGTCGAAGCGGCGCAAGATCGACGATCGCCTTGAGCCGGGCGAATATTCAAGGATCGCTCGGCGATTTCGCGGGATGCCCGCATGTCGAGGGTTTCCATGCAAAGACGCCCCGATTGGCTGGCGAAGTCACGAGCACGCCTTCCTATTTGGCGGAGCGTGGCCTCGAGCAAGCACGGTCTTGGTCGGATCTTCGGGATCGACCATGACCTCCTACGTATCCTCGGCGGACTTGAAGGATTCGGACCCCGACTTGCTGGAGTCTGGGGCGGATTCCGAGGTCTCCTTCCGGAGATTCTCGAGCTCGGCGGACGCAATGATCGCCGACGCCAACTCACAACTGGTTTTCTCGCAGTTGTAAGCGAGCTGAAAGGATGCGGCCACGATGATGACTCCCCACGGCCCCGGCATCTTCAGCTTGAGGTAAGTGTAGTTGGGGATCGCCATGAACTTGGCGTAACATGGCCTCCCCATGATGGCGTGATAGGAGCCAGGAAACCCCACGACCTCAAAGGTGAGGGTCTCGGTGCGAAAATTGGCCTGGTTCCCGAAGGTTACGGGCAGATCGATCTGCCCGAGCGGATGGGCTTGCAGACCAGGAACGATGCCGTGGAAAGGCGCCTTGCTCGGTCGAAGACTTGAGCGAGGGATCCCCAGGGCATCGAAGGTCTCAACATACAGGATGTTGAGGCTGCTGCCGCCATCCATGAGCACCTTGGAAAGGCGCTTCGTCCCCACAATGGGGGCCACGACCAGAGGGTATCTCCCCGGGTGCGGAACGTGATCAAGGTGATTACTCCGGTCGAAGGTGATCGGCGACTCTGACCACCGGCAGTATTTAGGCCTGGCCGAGCCGCGTGTGGACTTCGCGAATGCAAGTCACGACGCTTGTCGGCGTAGCTCGTTGGTCCGCCAAAGATCATGAGGCAGCCATCAGGTTCCGGGAATTCTTCGGCCGCCTCCTTGGGCTCGGCATCTGGTGCTGAGTCACGCTTCCTCCCTTTACCCCGTGCGGAGGTTCCGGAGATGAAACGCTTGTGGTTTCGCATCCTCAGACTTGTGTTTGACGGGGTACCCATGGTGCGGACATGGGCTGTCCATCAATTTTTCGAAGTGGTCGGGATCCTGACGCCTTTTCCGCTTGGCAGGCGGTCATTGTCATGACCACAGTGGCCCTCGCGACCCGCTTCCTCCGCTTTCTTCTTGTCGGCGGTCGAGGTAGCACGTCGCCGGGCGGCTCTCTTGGCCTTCCCCTTGTCAAAGATAGCCCCAACAGCCTCCTCGCCGGAGGCGTGGTTGGTGGCAATGTCGAGGAGCTCCTTGGTGGTCCTGGGCTTGGCGCAGCCCAGCTTGTGCACCAGGGCTTTCGACGAGGTACCGTAGATAAACGCCCCGACAACATCGGCGTCGGTGATGTCGGGGAGCTCGTTGCATTGTTGGGAGAAACGCCGGATATAATCCCGGAGAGACTCCCCTGGCTGCTGCTTGCAGCTTTTGAGATCCCAGGAGTTCCCTGGGCGTTTGTAAGTGCCCTGGAAGTTACCGACGAAGACGCTCTTTAGGTCAGCCCAGCTTCTGATGGTGTTCGCGAGCAAATACTCGAGCCATGCTCGGGCGGAATCCGCGAGGTAAATGGGGAGGTACTGGATGACGAAGAGATCGTCCGTGGCGCCCCCCGCCCTGCATGCGAGCCGAAAGTCTTCTAACCAGACATTGGGGTTTGAGGCCCTAGTGTACTTGGTTATGTTGGTGGGGGCCCGGAATCTGGCGGGGAAGTTCGCGCGGCGGATTTCCCGGCCAAACGCCTGCGCTCGCACTATCGGGGCTTGGGCTCGGCATGGCGGGCGGCGCCGTCCATGACTCGGATCGACCGCCTCGTCGTCCGTCTTCTTCCGGGTCCCCACGGTGCCGCGAACGTTGTGGCTTTCGCCGAGTATTCACGCACCAGGGTGTGAGAGGTTCGGGGCGCTGGGAGCGGCGCTAACGGCGCCGCCCCAGCAGCTTTGGGGCGCAACGCGTGGGTGATCGAAGAAGCCCCGAGCGAAGGAAACGGAAGGTCGTACATGCCGGATCGCAAGACGTTCTACCACCGGAGGTTCCGGTAGGTGGCCTTAGCCCCGATCCTCGGCTCGGGATGCCGCTGGCAACATTGCCGCCGCGGTGACATTCTGGTGGCGCGAGGAAGTACGGTGAGGTCGTCGACCCTCGGCCATTCTGTTGTTGAACCCGCCACAGCAAGGCGGTGGCAGTACATGCGAAGGCCCAGGCTTGCCTTGCTCCAGATCGGTCTGGAGTTTGACAAGCTCAGCCTCTTGAGCCTCCAGTTGCTCGCGTTGCCGCTGGAGCTCCGTACGGCGGGCTTGGAGAGCCTCGGTGCGCCAATGCTGGATTTCGCCTCCCGCTTCAAGACGCCGGCGGCGGTTCCCGGGCTGACAGAGGTGGTGGTCGGGGCGTCCGGCCCTGCCATGTTGCACTCGTGAGGGTACAACACACTGGAGGTGTGCTCCGCGTCTGAGTCGGAATTGAGGCTGGAGGGGCTCTCCAGCAGATCGTAGACGGAGGTCGGCAGACGGCCGACCGTAGCCACGAAGCGCGAGCCTGTGGGGGGTGATGCCGCCATGTGCGCAGGCTCGCAGGGACCGCTACTAGAGGTAGCGTGGCGGTAGACGGACTCCCACCTTGGGGCCCGCGCAGGGTCCCCAAGCCGAAGGTCACCGAGGGTGTGGATGACGGAATCCAGGCTCGAGGCAGCGCCAAGGCCGACAAAGGGCGGGATGAGCACGAACTCTCCCGCCGGGATGGTGATGAAGTCGAGGGAGCCGAAGCGGATCCAGCCCCTTGACGCAGATGCGTCGTCGCCGATGAAGAAAGCCATCGAGGAGAAAAATGGGAATCCAAAGATCGCGAAGGTGACGCGCGAGCTCCCCTACCTGGCGCGCCAACTGTCGGTGTTTCGTATAACCAGCAAGTAAATTCGTAAGTATAGGGGATCACGCGCTCCCTCTCGTCGAATGGTTAGACCAAAGAAGCCTCAGATTTATACTGGTTCGGGCTGAATGTCCCTACTTCCAGTTCGTGGTGGCGATTTGAATTGCCCTGAGCTCGGAGGCCCTTAGCACTCGCTCGGGAAGAAGAAGTCGGGATGGCTTTCCTAAGCCTGGCGCCGACCCGGGTCGGAGAACCCTGAGCAATCTAAAGGGGCGGTGCCAGTGAGCGAACTCGCGTGAGCGCATGTGAAGGAAAGAAAAATCTATCCCCCTCCTCCAAGGGCCCTGCCTCCCTTTATATAGGCCGAGGGGGCATGTTACACGAGGATTTGAAAAGAGACAAGGGAATGCCCCTGCCCCAGGCGCCCTAGTCTTCGGTCATGATGACGGCGGGCTCTTCGTCTGGGCAACTGGTCTTGGTCATGATGGTCGACAGCTCAAACAAGATCCCATACGGGGGTGGGTAGACACAACGGCGGCGCCCTTTCGGAGGGCGATATTCGCCTTCTGGCGCTGTCGACATCGACGCCTTGAAAAGATGGGTGCTTTAGCCGAGGCCGCCCTCTGTTGCCTTTGGGAAGGAACCGTCCGCCTAATATTACAAGCATTCGTCCGTCGGCGACAGTGCCCGCTTCGGTGTAGACTGCTGACGTGGCGAGATTATGGGACCGAGGCTTGCGGGGACCCCGGTCGGGTCTGGCCTGAGCTGTGGTAGTACGATGCCGGGTCCGTCGGAGTAGGTGCTCGCGAGGTGTCGACCTGGTCGGTCGGGGCGGTGGCGTCCGACCCAAGATTCGGCAAAGAACCCCTTCCAAGAAGGGACGAGGGCCATGTCGGTTTCACCTTCACCCGGACTCGAGGCTAGATAACTTCGAAATGCGATCTTGAAATAGATGTATACTTTGTTTGTGGGGTATCCTGGTATGGGTATTCACAATTGGCTCAAGAAATTTAACCTCCCTACACGTACCAATTGAAGAAGTGTTATATTCAGTGGCTAATGGTGGATCGATTAGCTGTACTCAGGTTGTGAAAACTCTTGAATGGTTTGTCCAAGGACACACTTTCATTCAGGAGGTTAAAGTGGTGCCATTAGGCAGTTATGACACCATTTTGGGGGTTGATTGGTTAGAAGATCATGGTCCCATGTGGATTGATTGGCAACAAAAGCTTATTAAATTCTGGTACAAAGGGAAGAAGATCACTCTCCAGGGAATTAAGAACATGGGAGTTCAGTGTAAACAAATTGGCTCCAACAAGCTAACAGGTTTGATGAAACGGCAGGACATTTCTCATATAGTTATAGTAAGCCACTCTTTTCCAGAGGAAGGTCAAGAAGTGTTGGTGCTTGAGGATTCATACCTGAGCAAGGTCCCTGAACAGGTTCACCGATTGATTGAGGAGCACGATCAGTTATTCCATGAACCTCAGGGTTTGCCTCCAGAGAGAGTGAATGATCTTGTGATTCCTTTAATGCTGGGAGTACCACCTATTAATGTAAGACCATACCGCTATTCTCCTCAGCAGAAAGATGAGATTGAACGTCAAGTTCGTGAGATGTTAAGTTCAGGTATCATCCGGCATAGTAGTAGTCCATTTGCCTCTCCAGTAATTCTTGTAAAGAAGAAGGATGGTACTTGGTGGCTCTATGTGGATTATCGATAGTTAAATTCGGTTACTGTAAAAAACAAGCACCCATTGCCAATCATAGATGAGCTTTTAGATGAACTTGCAGGGGCACGATGGTTTACTAAGCTGGACCTGCGATCAGGGTACCATCAAATTCGGATAGCCATTGGAGATGAACACAAGACGACATTTCAAACTCATCAAGGGTTATATGAGTTTTTGGTTATGCCATTTGGTTTAACAAATGCTCCAGCAATATTTCAAAGCATCATGAATCAAATTTTTGAGCCTTATTTGAGGGAGTGTTGGTATTTATGGATGATATTTTGGTGTACACTGCCACCCTTGAAGACCATATTCAGTTGTTACGGCAAGTGTTTCGATTGCTACAGCAAAATCAATTGGTGGTTAAGTTGTCCAAATGCTCTTTTGCGTAGCAGCAATTGGAATATTTGGGGCATAGTGTTGGGCTACATGGGGTGTCGACAGATGCATCAAAAATTCAGGTGGTGAAGGATTGGCCGCCTCCAAGGAACGTGAAAGAGTTGCGTGGGTTTTTGGGCCTCACAGGGTATTATCGCAAATTCATAAGGCATTATGGAGTAATTAGCAAACCGCTTACCGATTTGCTTAAGAAAGGAGTATGTTTTTTCTTGGCATCCTGAAGTTCAAATGGCCTTCCAAACACTTAAACATGCGTTGATTGAAGCGCCAGTTTTGGCTCTCCCAGATTTTGCGAAACCATTCATCATTGAGACTGATGCTTGCAAGAATGGTGTGGGAGCTATGTTGATGCAAGATAATCATCCTATGGCATTTCTTAGCAAAGGGTTGTGCACCAGAAGTCAAGCTTTATCCACATATGAAAAAGAGTGTCTGGCGATTATGATGGCCGTAGATAAATGGAGATCTTATTTGCAACATAGCCACTTCATTATTCGTACAGACCATAAAAGCTTGTTGCACTTGGGTGATCAGCGACTTCATACTGGAATACAACACAAAGCATTTGTGAAATTGATTGGATTGCAGTATGCGATTCAGTACAAGAAGGGAAGTACTAATGCTGCCGCTGATGCTTTATCGTGCCGATAAGAAGGGATGGAGCTGGATGCTATCTCTAGCAGTATACCACTCTGGTTGGAAAAATTTGGCAGCAGGCTATGAGGATGACCCGGACACCAAACAACTCTTGACAAAACTTAGTCTGCCTGGTGCTCAACATAAACACTTTCAACTACATGAGGGCATTCTCCATTATAAAGGTCGCATCTGCATTGGTAAAAATGTTTTAGCTCAGAACCATATTATGCAAGCATTACATAATAGTGGTATTGGAGAGCATTCTGGCATCCAAGTTACTTATGCCCGCATTAAAGGCTTGTTTGCTTGGCCAAACATGAAGAAAAGTATTATGGATTTTGTTCAAAGTTGTGATGTCTGTCAGCAGGCAAAAACTGAGCATGTCAAACTGCTGGGTTTATTGCAACCATTACCAATTCCTTCCCAAGCTTGGACAGTGGTCAGTCTCGATTTCATTGAAGGTCTCCCTCAGTCCAACAAGTTCAATGTTATTCTGGTCGTTATTGACAAGCTCACTAAATATGGGCACTTCATACCTTTAGCACACCCCTTTACTGCCTTCCAGGTTGCTCAAGAGTATCTCAATCAGGTGTATAAATTGCATGGTATGCCTCAAATTCTCATTTCTGACCGTGATAAGGTGTTTACTAGTCATGTTTGGCAAGAATTGTTTCTTCTGACCGACACGAAGTTGCACATGAGCTCCACTTACCATCCACAGTCTGATGGCTAGACCGAGCGTCTCAATCAATGCTTGGAGCGGTATCTTCGTTGTTTAGTCCATTCAAAGCCTAATCAATGGGCCAAATGGCTACCATTGATCGAGTATTGTTATAACACGAATTACCATTCCTCGTTGGGCAAAGCTCCATTTGAGGTGCTTTATGGTCATCCCCCACGTCACTTTGGCGTATCTCATTTGGATGCCTACACCTTGCTGGATTTGGAAGATTGGCTGAAAGAAAGGGAGTTGCTCACTAAACTGCTTCAACAACAACTTTTACGAGCACAACAACGAATGAAGTGGCAGGCTGATAAAAAATGTTCTGAGCACTCTTTTGAAGTGGGAGATTTGGTGTATTTAAAGCTGCAACCATATATTCAGACTTCAGTGGCCCATCGCCATAATCAGAAGCTCGCTTTCCGCTTCTTTGGCCCCTACAAAATTCTTCAGAAAATTGGAATGGTAGCGTATAGATTGGATCTTCCTCCAACTAGCAAAATTCATCCGGTGGTGCATGTTTCTCAGTTAAAAAAGCATATTGCAGCAACTAGTCCAGTTAGCCCTAACTTGGATTCTCTTGACAGTATGTCATCACTTTCGTTGTTTCCTATGGCTGTATTGGATCGTGCTTTGGTGTCTCAAGGGGGGGGGCAGTTCAAGCTCGGGAACTGATTCCGTGGAAGGGTCTCAATGCAAGTCTGTCCACTTGGGAATCAGCCGAAGACCTCCGGTGTCGATTTCCTGCTGTTGCGGCTTGGGGACAAGCCGGTTCTAAGGGAGGGGGAGTGTCATAGTCTGCTTATGAGTGTGCATGTTAGTAATTGTAATCAGGTCGTGGCGGCTATTTGGGTTGGGCTGAGCCCATGTTATGCGTGAGTCTTGGATGTAATCTGGCCAGATATATAAGGCTGGAAACATGGAGAGAACGTAAGAGATTTCTGCTCTGCTTCCCTGCATGTCTCTTCTATCTGAAATTTCTCCTCATCTCTCTTCTCGTTCTCTTCTTCCCCACTGAATCTTCTTCATATTCGAAGTTCCTTTGCTCATGGAATTCATGTATTAGTGGGAACGTGACAAGCTAGTAGCATAATATGTGATGTGACCTGCTATTGATTTCTACGAGACACCAGTGAAGATGCAAATAATGATCCTATTGAGAGTTGCCACAACGATTGCGTAGGAATAGAGGTGAGCACTAGGCCGGTCCGGTCCAAAGCCCGATCCAACATAAAATAGGTCGTGCCGTGCTGGTACTTCACTGTAGCTTAGGCCGTGCCGGGCCTAGGAACCGAGCATGGTGGGCAACATTGCCTGGCACACTCACTTGGGCTGTGCCTGTGCCGGCACAGCACATAATAGTGTAACCGCCCACAGCCCCGACGGCATGCTCGGCATGGCAGACCTGTCGCGGCCTGCGGCAGGGCACGACCATGCCACTACAGCCCACCATGGCCCATCTCTCCCGCGTCGCGCCCCTATCATTGCCGCTACCGCTGCCGTGCCATGGAGAGGAAGGTGAAGGGAGGGTGGAGCTTCCGCGCGGCCAAGGGCCACCATTCGACCGATGAAGCCATGCCCCTGCTGCCATGCCTACCAAAGCCACCGTCTTGCCTGTCGCTCACCCGCAGCTGTTGAGGAACGCGGTATGCTACACTAGCACAAATTAAAATTTCTACCGCATAACCAGAAAGCTACTCGCAAGAAGGGGATCACAGATTGATTACCACTAGACGTGCAGTTGCGGAATCCTTCGCGCGTTGTTGTAGTGGATCGTCCTCACGCGGATCGTCCTCGCTGCTGATCGTCCTCGCTGAGGATCGTCCTCACTTCGGATCGTCCTCGCTGCGGTTCGTCCTCGCCACGCCGCAAAGAGCAAAGAAAGATCACCACAAAGATCCACACGCCCCAGATGGAACGTCGTGGCGTCGGCAGCAAGCACCGACGCTTTCGGCAAGGGCAATGAGAGGTGGAAGCTAGGGTTCTAGACGTGAACAATCTGTATCACGCCCACCCTTCTCCTCTCCTTATATAGCCACGCGACGAAACCCTAAGCCAGGGCCCATCAACGCATTAAGCCCACGAGGTCCATTAATTACGGATCCAATCCGAATTAATACGTCCTAGCCCATTAAGTGTGTGACCCTGTAGGTTCATGTACATTTGGACATAGATTCGGAAAACCCTTTTCCAATCCAATAGTTGGTAGCGGTGCCTTGCAGAGTATGCCAACTCCCAAACGCATATGATCAAATCGGATAGAACCTTTCATAAGTACTCATATAATAATCCCTTTACCAAACTATATGAAGATCGAATTCAAGGTGAGAAGTATGTCATCCTTTGACAGTTCAATCCATCTCTCGTATCCGTAATATATTAATAAGTTGTGATTGACTTCTTCAATCACGGCATGGCCATGCACTTCCTTAATCATATCACACGAGTGGCCTAGACATATATCTCCGTTACACTGGAGTGGCAAATTCTATCTTGACTGCTCACTTCCCTCTACATGTTTCATAGCAAATATGAAAGCTACCTTTATAACTATCCGATTAGGAAATAGCCTTTGGTGGCCCTAAGGTAAACTATTACACATGTAGGGAATGTGACAATCTCAGGTCTAAGGTTCATACATCCACTATGTATAAGATACACTGATGACACATAGGAATGTAACATTCTCGCAGTGTCTCATTGCGGGTCTATCTAACCCATGTTCTTCATCATGCGTTCACAGTGTATTGATGATATCTCCATATCCCATGATCTATGAAACATGATCATCGATCAATACATGTGCTGATCTATTCATCGTTGTCCAATACGATGATACCCGATCAGAGATACTTACAGAATTATATCAATAAGTAGAGAGTTTCATAAGCAAGTCACATACTTGCTGATCAATATAATGATATACATTCATTGGACCAATAATCATATTATTATTCATAAACATAGTCATGTTACAATCATCTATATGACTGCCTTAAGGGCATAACACTAACAGCAGTAGTGGCCGATGCGCGCCCACCACGTGCCATGCCCATTGTGGCACATGAGGGGGAGCTGGCGCCAAAGTGGGTGGGGAGGGAGGGAGGCGAGGGGGCGCTTGCACCAGAGCAGGTGGGGAGGGAGGGAAAGGAAGGGGCGCGACCTATGAGCGGGTGGGGAGGGAGGGAGGCGAGGGGCACCGACATTGGCTCTGGTGGGGAGGGAGAGAGGTGAAGGGCCCAGCTCGGTAGGGACTGGGGATTGGGGAGGGAGGGAAGCGAGGAGGTGCCGGCACCAGAGCAGGTAGGGACTAGGGATTGGGAAGGAAGGGAGGGAGGCAAGCTGGTTTGGAGGGGCGCCACCACCGGATTAGGTGGGGTGGAGTGCGAGAATTAAGGGGGTGGCGCAGGAGGCAAGGCGTGCTCCGCGCGTGTGGAAGAGTAGAAGAACGTGCCGTGTACAGGAGTGGAAAAAGAGAGGGAGAGAGGGAAAAGAGAGTCACGGGGAAAAGATTCATCTACCGGATAATCTTTCCCATAGGCTGCAACGTTTAGTGAATGACTGAAAACAAAAATTATGTGACGTGTGAAAAGAAATAAAATTAATTTTAACATCCATCCCGCGTGGATTTTTCAGTGGAAACTGAAAGGCGATGCAAAGACAGTGATGTGATTATATGCCGCGCACGATTTTTTCAGTAAAAAGAGACATAGAGGGAAAATGGAGGGCCTGGTTGATTCAACCCCACGCACTATTTTCATATTTTGTTATCTTGCAACATTTGGCGATCGACATAGAGGGACATTGATGTGATGCGTGAAAAGAAATAAAGATGATTTCAATTTTCATTCCACGCCTCATTTCAATTTTCAACGGAAATGCTATATCGGCAAACAACGGAGGGATAGTGATACGACACATAAAAAGAAATAAATTTGATTTCAATTTTCATCCCGCGCCTGATTTCAATTTTCAACGGCTATTTCAATGGACAAGCTATAAAATCAGCCCGAAGACTCTCATTTGTTCACAGTCAGCACATCCCTCGCTCTCTCATTTGTTTAGCACATCCCTCGCTGTAGAATTAAGGATAGCCAACTAGAGGGGGTGAATAGGAGATTTCTAAATTTTTCGACTCTAATTAATTAATTAAATTATTAGGCTAGAATTGCAATAATGGTAACTTACAACTATATTCTCTAATGATCACCAAGCACTCTAGCAAATTAAGTATGGGCAATAAATGATTCTTAGCACGAATAATATACTCAAATTGCAAGAAATATAAATTAAGCACAAAAGTGATAAAAGCAAACCACAAGAGAATGAAACACAAGATTTTTATCCTGTAGTCTTGGAGACTTGCTGGTCTCCCCTAATCCATGTTGAGATAACTTGAACTTTTTCAAGCCGGCTCCAACCGCTTGAGCTTTTCTCGATTCGATCACAATAATAGTTCTTCCCCGCTCCGGGTAGGCAAACTCCGACGTTCACAACTTGCCAGGACTTCTTACAACCTCCGTTGGGAAGCTCACCGCGCACGAACGCCTCCAAACCGTCTAGGAGGCGGCAACCTCTAAGAGTAATAAATATTGACACTTGCTTGAGGTCGAATTGAGTGTCTAGAGGCTTAACACTAAATGCAACACTCAATTTTTGCTCTTAACTCCCACCAAATAAGAATTTATTGCTCACAATGAGTTAGAGACTTTCTAGAGCTTAAGAATGATCAATGAGGTCCAGAAAAAACTCTAGAATATAGGTGGAGGGTATTTATGACCCCCACCAATCTCTTATAGCCGTTGGCCAAAAGTTGGCTAAAATCCTCCAAAGAGGCCAGGCCGGCTATACCGCCCTTGAGCCGGTATGACCGCCCCTCAGTGGCTAATGATTGCTACAGTGCATTTAATGCACTGTCACTAACCGTTGGTCACATAGCCTGTATGATCGAAGGGTGTCCGATCATACCGCCCACCTCAGGGCCGAATGCATAGCTCACTGTAAAAATCACACCGGGTGGAGCCCGGTCACACTCACACCGATGGCCGGTATAACTGGAGGGGGCCCAGTCATACCGGCCCCAATACACCCAAAACATGTTTTCCTTCGCAAAAGATTTTTCTTTTTATGCATAGCCACATAAATGTCTAAATGCACAAGTATTGAGCCCCCTAAATCTTTTTTGACATCGAACAAGTGGCTAAGATAGAGATGGCAACGGGTCGGGTCGGGTGCGGGTTTTACAAAACCCGACCCGACCCGAAACCCGAATTGAAAAACCCGACCCGAACCCGAATACCATATCGGGTAAAAATCTATACCCGAACCCGAATACCATATCGGGTAAAAATCTATACCCGAACCCGGCGGTACCTGAAATCCGACGGGTACCCGACGGGTTTGTGTAATACGGGTGGCAACAGGTTGGGTTGGGTGTGGGTTTTGCAAAATCCGACCTGATAAGAAACCCGAACCCAAAAACCGAGTCAAACCCGACGGGTACCCGAAACCCGACGCCAAACCCAACGGGTACCCAGAACTCGATGGGTACCCGATGGGTATATCGGTATTTCGGGTACCCAATGGGTACCCACGGGTGAAAATTAAAACCCGAACCCGACCCGAACCCATTTCGGGTACCCGACCCGAAGAACCCGCAGGTAAAAATTAAAACCCGAACCCGACCCGATCGGGTGCAAAACCCGCGGGTATCCGAACCTGCGGGTACAATTGCCACCCTTAGGCTAAGACCCATCTTAATAGTATGGCACCTATTTTAGCAATCCAATCTTTTTCTCCAAACTCGGAGATCGGCAAAAGTTAAGAAAAGGTGAAAAGACCTAGATGTCGCCTAGAGGGGGGGTAAATAGGCGTTTTTAAAATTTAATTCGTAGCGGAAACTATATCTTCGGATAGTCCGAAATTTCCTTCGGACTGTCCGAGTGGTTTGGATAGTCCGAATTGCTCAGCGCACAAAAACTCTAAAATGTAGATCTTAGCTATCTAGAGAGTGAAACTAGAACCAAATGAAATCCAAGAGTTTAGAATACTTCTGGTAGACAAGTACTCACCAATGCACTTCGCAAAAGCAAGCCACAACTTGAATCCCTTAGATTTCAAAAAACCACAAAAGGGGAAAAGAAGGGATCCAAGAAACAAATCGAAATGCACAAGGATTTTTACCCGAAGTTCGGATCCTTGAGGGGATCCTACGTCTCTGTTGAGGCGGCACCAAGCCGGGGTCTCTTTCAACCCTAATCCTCTAGGTGTTGCACCAAGCACTCACCTACTTCTTCTTGAATCCTTTCCTTGCGGAGGTGGATCCGACCTTCACAAACCTCCGGCGGCTTCCCACACCAAGCTTGGGAGCTCACCGGCAACTCCTAGCCGTCTAGGAGTCCTTAACCTCCAAGAGTAAAAGATTTACCGAGAAATCCGCGAGAGAATGATCTATGTGCTCAAGATGAATCAAAGTCTCTATATCTCACAATCTTTCTACTCACTCAACCTCCAAAGATTCACAAATCAAAAGTTTAAAGGGATTGAGTGCTTGAGCTCAAAGAGAGGAGAACAGTGAATGTGTGCAACGAATGCTCTAAAAAACTGGTAGGTGGGAGTTGGGGGCTTTTATAGCCACTCAAAAACTAGCCGTTTTGAGTTGTGCCTGAGTCTGTTCGGATAGTCTGAACAGACTGAGTTCCAAGCAACTGAGCGAGTTGGTTCGGACAATCCAAACATTTCTTCGGATAGTTCGAACACTTCGGATACTCCGAGTGTTCGGATAGTCCGAAAAATCTTCGGACACTCCGAACATAACAGTACTTGACCTAACCGAGGGGGTGCACTCGGATACTCCGAAGGGGGGCTTCGGATATTTCGAACCCAATTTGTCTGAGCCAACAGAGGGGGTCAGCTCGGACATTCCGAACTGGGATTCGGATACTCCGAGCTATTTTGAGCAAAATGCTCCTAAGACTTTACACTTTGACCCATTTTGTGACTAAGATCCATCATTGAGCACATTAAGTCATTCTAAAGCTATTTCTCGTCATATCCCTCTTTATAGTACGACAATCCTTAAACTTAATAAAAAATAAACTTGATACATGATAATTGAGTCCGGATATTTTGGGTCTTCGAATCCGGGTGGTTGCTCGACATAGACCAACTCAGAGAGTGGCCCATTCAGGAAGGTGCTTTTCACGTCCATTTGATACAACTTAAAATCATGGTGAGTAGCAAAGGCAAGTAATATTCTAATAAAATCAAGCCTAGCTACGGGAGCATATGTTTCATCGAAGTCCAAACCTTCGATTTGCGTGAAGTCTTAAGCGACCAACCGGGCTTTATTTCTAGTCACTACTCCATGCTCATCTTGCTTGTTCCGAAATACCCATTTTGTTCCAATCACGTTTTGCTTTGACCTTTCGACAAGCTTCCATACTTGATTTCGCTCGAAGTTGTTTAGCTCCTGTTGCATAGCCATCACCCAATCCGAATCTTGTAGTGCTTCTTCTACCTTTAGAGACTCAAGAGAAGAAACAAACAAATAAAATTCACAAAAATTTGCAACTCAAGATCTAGTGGATACTCCCTTGTTAATATCTCCGAGTATGTTGTCGACTGGATGATCTCGTTATATGCTTTGGTGGACTCTTGGATGAGGGACAGTTGCATTGGTTCTTTGGATAGGGTCCTCATCGTCTTGAGCGGTGTTCGAGCCATCTTGAGCTTGCATTGAGGAAGAAGGAGCATCACCCGGAGCATCCAAAGTTGCAGCCGGACTCTTTTGACAAGACCAGATACTCTGGGTCTCATCCCGAAAATTTTGAATTGGAGTGATTGGGATTACTTCTTGCTCTAGGGGTCTGACTTCCCCAATTGTCAATTTCTTGATTACTTCACACAGAGGTTCTTCCCTGTCAATCACAGTACGATCAACTTGTTCTACTTAAGAACCGTTAGTTTCGTCAAATATTACGTCACGCGAGATTTTAACTACACCGGTGTTGTTGTTGAAAACTCAGAATGCGTAAGCATTTGACCCATAACCAAGTAAGAAACCTTCATCTACTTTAGGAGCAAATTTAGAAGATTTAGCTCTCTTGTTAAGGATATAGCATTTGCTTCCAAAGACTCGGAAGTAGGATACATTTGGTTTCTTGCCGGTGAGTAACTCGTACGCCGTCTTTTTTAAGATCTTGTGGAGGTATAGACAGTTGGTGCTATGACACGCGGTGTTGATAGCCTCCGCCCAAAAGATGTCAGAGACCTTGTACTCATCAAGCATCGTGCGCGCCATCTCGATGAGTGTTCGATTCTTTCTCTCGGCCACCCCATTTTGTTGAGGGGAATAGGGGGCCAAGAACTCATGCTTGATGCCCTCCTCATCGAGATATTTCTCCACGCCAGTATTCTTGAATTCAGTGCCATTGTCACTTTGAATTCTCTTGATCTTCACTTCGAATTCATTTTGTGCCCTTCTCATAAATTTCTTTAGGGTTCCTTGGGCTTCACTTTTGTCATGCAAGAAAAATACCTAAGTGAAACGAGAAAAATCATCAACAATAACGAGACCATACTTGTTTCCTCCTATGCTTATGTATGTGACCGGGCCGAACAAATCTATATGGAGCATCTCCAAAGGTCTTGAGGTAGTCATCACATTCTTGGCGGGATGAGAAGCTCCAACTTGCTTTCTGGCTTGACAAGCGCTACACACCCTATTTTTCTCAAAGACAACGTTAGTTAATCCAAGGATGTGATTGTCTTTAATGAGTTTGTGTAGGTTCCTCATACCAACATGAGCAAGTCGGCGATGCCATAACCAAGCCATGCTAGATTTAGCCATCAAGCACGTTTCAAGGTTGATTCTATCCGTAGTAAAATCCACGAGATAGAGATTTCCCTTCAAATGACCCTTGACGGCTATTGAACCATCAACCCTCTTTATGACATCCACACCCTTATCACTAAACACACAATTGTAGCCTACTTCACATAATTGAGCAACGGACAATAAATTGTAGCTTAGTGATCCGACAAGCAAAACATTATTTATATGAAAATCATTTGTGATGAGAATCTTACCTAAACCTACCACCTCACATTTTCCATTGTCGCCAAAAATTATGCTTTCACTGTTTGACCCATTTGCATCTAAGTGTGCGAACATCGCCCTTTCTCCGGTCATATGGTGTGTACATCCGCTATCCAAGATCCAACTTGATCCACCAAAGATGTAGGCCTACAAAAAGAAATTTAGATTTTGCCTTTTGGTACCCAAACTTGTTTAGGCCTGCGCACGTTAGTGACAAGAGATTTTGAGACCCAAATAGATCACACATGAGACGCATTGTTGGGTTTGCACCTGATATGATGAGCAACTACACGACCGAGGTTAGTTCTTTTGAGCACATAATGAAAGCATCTAGGCCCCCATGTGGTTTAGGTTTTGGTAATTAATGACAATCAAGATTAAAAACTAATGTTGTTTGTGAGTAAGTTGAAAACAGGAAAAATGTATTCTTTGGATGATGTCGGAAAATCTCAAGTGCAAAAAGTGGAGCATGCATCAAGAAAGCAAAAGAAACAAAGGTATAAAAACTTAGAAGTATTTTTCGTAGTTTTACCGATCTTAGAAGGTTGAAGAAAAGATCGGATTTTTAGTTTTAGTGCCGTACTATTAAGAGGGGATTTTGTCGTTGTGTTTAAGGTTGAAAATAGAGTGTTAAGGCTCAAAATTATATTGGTTAGGCACTTGCACAAATTAATCCTCAAAAAAAACCTTTTAGCCCGTGCAAATCTGCCTTGGCCGGTGTAACCGGGGCTTGGGTGGTGCGACCGGCCGATCGGTCCAACCGCACCCCCTCCGGCCTGCTTTTTCCAGAGAAGGTGGAACCGAGCGCTTTTGCTGGGCGGTCCGACCGGGGGTTGTGCGGTGCGATCGGACCACCGGTCCAACCTGACGCCGAGCGGTTTGACTTTTCCAGAGAGGCTGTTTTTCTTCGGTGTCTTCGCGCGTTTGCTCTGGCGGTGTGACCGGTCCGAGGTCGGTTGGACCGGACCTTCGGTTCAACCGGGCGCCGTGCGGCCTGCTTTTTCCAGAGGAGTGCAAAATCAGTGTTTGCACGTGCGGTCGGACCGGACTTCGGTCGGTCGCACCGGCCATTGTCTAACGGTCACTGACCGAGCATTTATTTCTCTATTCCGACCGTTGGACCGTGAGGAGCGGTCGGACCGGCCGTTGAGCGGTCGGACCGGCCTTTTCGGCCGAAATTCAGTAAAAAATTCCAAACGGCTAGTTTTGGTTGGTGAGGGCTATAAATACCCCCTTGCTGCAGTGTAAGGGCTTCTTCTTGGCCACATTGAATACCTTTGAGTTATTGCAAGCCTCCTAAACACCTTGAGCACTAGTTTCACACATTTGAGAGGTTTAGAAGCAAAATTGAGTGTGCATTCATTGATTGAGCCTTAGACACTCAAGTTCATCCTCAAGCAAGCATCGAAGCTTATTACTCTTGGAGGTTGCCGCCTCCTAGACGGCTTGGAGGCGATCGGGATTGGTGATCTTCTCAAAGAAGGTTGTGAGAAGGCCCAATCGCTAGAAGGCACGGCTTCGCCTACCCGAGCGGGAAGAGCTATCAATAGTGATCGGGGAAGGCTCAAGCAAGTGGAGCCGGCTTGAAGTGTTTCAAGTCACCTCAACGTGGAGTAGGGGAGACCGGCAAGTCTCCGAGACCACGGGATAAAATTCACGAGTTCATCCTTGTGTGGTTTGCATTGTTTCTACTATTGTTTCATTACTAGCGTTTGATCATTATTCAAGTTGTTTGATTACTAGCACTTATTTCATTACTAGCACTTGCTTTGTTTCTAGTACTTAAAGTAGTTTAAGTATAAGTTTTTCGGTGATCATTAAAATTGCTAGGTGTTGAAATTGCTAAAATTGTCAATTGGACTTAGGGATAACAAAACGTGAAATCTAGCTAAGAAAATTTTAAAACCTCCTATTCACCCCCCCTCTAGTCGGTATCCTTGATCCTACAAGTGGTATCAGAGCTAGGTCTCTCTATTTCGGCTTTACCGCCTAGAGAGCAAGGATGGCCAACGAGGGAATTTCAATCGGAAAAGCTCCCTTCTTTGATGGTACAAATTATGCATATTGGAAAATACGTATGACGGTTTATCTTAAAGCTATGAATCCTAACATATGGAGAATTGTTAATGAAGGTTATGTTGTGGCCGGTGATCCCGCTTTAACCCCGGAACAAAATGAAAGATATGTTCATCTAGATGCACAAGCAATGAATGCTATTTTTGGTGCTCTAAATGCGAATGAATTTAATCGTATAAGTAATTTAGGTACCGCATATGAAATTTGGAATACATTATCGAAAATTCATGAAGGAACATCCACGGTTAAGGAAGCTAAATTACATATGCTTAGAGTGAAATATGAAAGTTTTATTATGTTGCCTCATGAGAATATAAATGAAATATATTCTAGATTAAACAATATTGTTAATGAGCTCAAGGGTCTTGGTACGACCTTGAGTGATGTTGATATTGTCAGGAAAATGCTTAGAGCTCTTCCGGAGAAATATGAAACATTGGTTACCTTATTTCTCAACTCGCCGGAATTGCCAAGGATGACGCCAACCGGACTTCTCGGCAATCTCATCACAAATGAGCTATACAAGAAAGACAAGGAAAAATTATTAGAACAAAGCTCATCAAAGAAGAAAAACATCGCTTTCAAGGCAAAAGCGGAGTCAAGTGATGAGGACTCCGAAGATAAGGACACCGAGGAGGAAATGGCACTCCTCGTGAGAAGAATGAAGAAATTTATGAGGAGGCGATCGAGCTTTAGCGGTCCGCAAAGGTACAAGAAAGGACAAAATTCTAACACTAACCGGTATGCTAATATCCGGTGTTATGAATGTGATGAAAAGGGACACATAGCCTCGCATTGCCCTAAGAAGAAGGATGACAAAGATAAATCACCCAAGAAGAAGAAATTCTTTCAAGGCAAGAAGAAGCTATTCAAGAAATTCCAAAAGGACGGCAAGGGTGAAGCTCATATTGGGGAGTGGGATTCCGAAGAAGAGTATTCGGACTCTGACTCATCCGAAGAAGAGACTCCTTCAAAG
This sequence comes from Guadua angustifolia, assembly GCA_036346375.1. NCBI lineage: Eukaryota > Viridiplantae > Streptophyta > Magnoliopsida > Poales > Poaceae > Guadua > Guadua angustifolia. Next base: position 9,358,112 of record CM070512.1, on the reverse strand, counting down.
AAAAAGGGTCTTGCCGGTATCGCCATCAAGGAGGCTTCGTCGCACTTCGTCACTCCTTTATGCCTTATGGCTAGAGGAGAAACTAAGGTAAATCCTAATGAAGATAGCGAACCGTCATATGATGAATTAATGGATATGCTTGAGGAATTGAATGAATATCTTGGCAAAGAGAAATCAAAATTTAAGGTTTTGAGAAAAGAGTTTCTTTCTCTCAAAAATTCTTATGAGGAGCTAAAGGAAGCTCATGAGGTTCTCATTGCCAAGAATCATTCAAAGTCCTCAAGTGACATTGGAATTGAATGCAATATTGTTGATGATGTGTCTAGATTAGAAATTAACTCATGCTATGTTGAAAAATCAAATATAGCTACTTCATGTGATGATTTAATTGATATATCATGCTCTAGTGCTAGCTCATGTCATGAAAATTTGATTGTTGAAAATAATGAACTTAAGAAGCAAGTAAATAAACTAAATCAAAGTCTAGATAGATGCTTTAAGGGTAAGGACACCTTAAATAAAATTTTGGGTAGTCAAAGATGCTCCTATAATAAAGAAGGTTTAGGATATGTCCCTAAAAAGAACAAGAAAATAAAAAACAAGACTCCGCGCTTTGTTAAATCAAATGGCAAATTTTGTTATAAATGCCATGAAATAGGACATCTAGCGAATGATTGTACCTTGAGTAAAGCATCTAAGGATAACGTTCATGATTCTTGCTATGTACTCAAGAAAGATAAAAATGGTAAAACATTTGCTAAATTTATTGGAACTCCAATATTTGGCCAAAGAAAGAAAGCCATTTGGGTTCCCAAAACCTTGGTTACTAACCTCCAAGGACCCAAACAAATTTGGGTACCTAAAAAGGCTTGATTGTCTTTTGTAGGTAAACTACAAGACCGGTGGACGGTATTGGGTGTTGGATAGTGGATGCACTCAACACATGACCGGCGACCGAAAAATGTTCACCACCTTTGATTCGGGAAATGGACAAAATGACAAGATCACATTTGGGGATAATAGCAAAGGAAAGGTATTGGGCTTAGGTAAAATTACTATATCAAACGACCTTTCCATTTCAAATGTATCATTAGTTGAAACATTAAATTTCAATTTGCTATCCGTTGCTCAAATTTGTGATCTTGATCTTGTTTGCACATTCTCTAAAAATGGTGTTGTTATTACAAAAGAAAATGATAATTCGTTAGTGTTTAAAGGATTTAGATTTGGAAATTTGTATTTAGTTGATTTCACTTCAAATGACTCATGTCTTCAAACTTGCTTAATGGCAAAAACATCTTTAGGATGGTTATGGCATAGAAGACTAACTCATGTTGGAATGATTCAACTTAAAAAGTTATTTAAGAATGATTTAATTGTGGGCTTGAAAGATGTGAAGTTTGAGAAAAATCGACTTTGTAGTGCTTGTCAAGCCGGTAAACAAGTCGCTAGTTCTCATCCTTCAAAGAGTATCATGTCCACATCTAGACAATTAGAGCTCTTACATATGGATTTGTTTGGCCCGACAACCTATAAGAGCATTGGAGAAAATTCTTATTGCTTAGTTGTTGTTGATGATTATTCTAGATATACTTGGGTTTTCTTCTTAGACGACAAATCCGAAACCTCCAACATTTTCAAAAAGTTTGCAAAAAGGGCTCAAAATGAATTTAATTTTATAATAAAGAAAATTCGTAGTGATAATGGTTCCGAGTTCAAAAACACAAGAATTGAAGATTATTGTGATGAACTTGGAATAAAGCACGAGCTTTCCGCAACCTACACTCCGGAACAAAATGGAGTTGTGGAACGGAAAAATCAAACATTAATTGAAATGGCAAGAACAATGCTTGATGAATATGGAACTTCCGATAGTTTTTGGGCGGAAACCATTAATACTGCTTGTCATGCTACAAATAGACTTTATTTGCATCGACTATTGAAAAAGACTTCTTATGAACTCCTTGTTGGAAGGAGGCCGAACATTTCTTATTTTAGAGTTTTTGGTTGCAAATGTTATATTTTGAAAAAGGGTGTTCGGCTCTCAAAGTTTCAAAGCCGTTGCGATGAAGGGTTCTTGCTTGGATATTCATCAAATAGTAAAGCTTATCGAGTTTTTAATAAAAACAAAGGATTTGTTGAAGAAACTTGTGATGTTGAATTCGATGAGACTAATGGCTCTCAAGAAGAGCAAGAAAACTTGGATGATGTAGGTGAAGAAGGGCTAAGAGAAGCTATGAAGAATATGACACTTGGAGATGTGAAGCCGGAAGTTGATAAGCACGATCAACCCTCATCCACTCAAGCCGAGCTTTCAACTTCCGCAACACCGAGTCGAATTCAAACAATCGACGAAGATGACAAGAATAATGATCAACAAGTTCAACCTCCACCTCAACGAATTCATCACGGTCTCTCCAAGGATCACCCAATAGACCAAATATTGGGTGATGTGAGTAAGGGTGTTCAAACTCGATCCCGTGTCGCTTCCTTTTGTGAGCATTACTCTTTCGTGTCATCTTTTGAATCCACTCATGTAGATGAAGCATTAAGTGATTCGGATTGGGTAAATGCTATGCACGATGAATTAAATAACTTTGCTCGTAATGATGTATGGACATTAGTAGAAAGACCTAAAGAACATAATGTAATTGGCACAAAATGGGTCTTTCGAAATAAACAAGATGAAAATGGTATAGTAGTAAGAAATAAAGCTAGATTAGTGGCGCAAGGTTTCACTCAAGTCGAAGGTTTAGATTTCGGTGAAACATTTGCACCCGTAGCTAGATTAGAAACTATTAGAATCTTGCTCGCATTTGCATCAAGTTTTGACATTAAATTATTTCAAATGGACGTAAAGAGTGCATTCTTAAATGGACAAATATCCGAATTGGTATTTGTAGAACAACCTCCTGGTTTTGAAAATTCTAAATATCCCAATCATGTGTACAAACTCTCTAAGGCGCTATATGGACTCAAACAAGCTCCTAGAGCATGGTATGAGCGACTTAGAGATTTTCTACTCTCAAAGGGTTTCAAAATTGGGAAGGTTGATACAACGCTCTTTACAAAAATAATTGATGATGAATTCTTTGTATGTCAAATATATGTTGATGATATCATTTTTGGTTCTACTAATGAAGATTTTTGCAAAGAATTTGGTGAAATGATGTCTAGGGAGTTCGAGATGTCGATGATCGGGGAGTTGAGCTTCTTCCTTGGATTTCAAATCAAGCAACTCAAGAATGGGACGTTCGTGAGTCAAACCAAGTACACGAAGGATCTTCTTAAAAGATTTGGCATTGAGGACGCAAAGCCGATCAAGGCTCCAATGGCATCAAATGGGCATCTCGACTTAAACGAGGGAGGTAAACCAGTAGATTTAAAGCTTTATAGATCTATGATTGGTAGTTTGCTTTACCTTACCGCATCTAGGCCTGATATTATGTTTAGTGTTTGCATGTGTGCTCGTTTTCAAGCTTCTCCCAAAGAATGCCATTTAGTTGCCGTAAAGAGAATTCTAAAATATTTAAAACATTCCTCAAACATAGGCTTATGGTATCCTAAAGGTGCAAAATTCGATTTAACTGGATATTCGGATTCGGATTATGCGGGTTGTAAAGTGGATAGAAAAAGCACCTCCGGAAGTTGCCAATTGCTAGGTAGATCCCTAGTTTCATGGTTCTCCAAGAAACAAAATTCCGTAGCTTTATCCACCGCCGAAGCCGAATATATATCCGCCGGTAGTTGCTGTGCACAATTATTGTGGATGAGGCAAACTCTATTGGATTATGGAATTAATTTTAAAAATATGCCTCTCTTATGTGATAATAAAAGTGCGGTCAAAATAGCCAATAATCCCGTCCAACACTCAAGAACCAAACATATAGATATTCGCCATCATTTCTTGAGAGATCATGTTGGCAAAGGAGATATTGAGATTAGTCATATTAGAACGGAAAATCAACTAGCGGATATCCTCACAAAACCCTTAGATGAGGCTAGATTTTGCAAATTGAGGAATGAGTTAAATGTCATTGATATCTCAAATGTGGCCTAAATGTACTTCTTTTGGTTGATAATTGGATTTTATTTGGTTTTCGTTCTCTCAAGTGCGTCTCACATCTAGGGGGAGTAATATGCAATTCATATATATATTACATCCCCTAAATGTGAAAAATAGAGGATTGTGCTATTTATCTTAAAAGGATGAAACTAGACCTTATAAGTAAAATTATTTGAAAAATATTCTATTTTAGCTTTATAAAGTGCAATGTTTCTTAAAATCTTCATTTACAACCTATTCTACATAAATCTTATCTCTTGAAACTTCTATTATATTGTATATCCTTCATATGTTGATAATTAGAACAAAATCTTTAGCCTTGAAGACTTGAAATACTCAAAAATTCTGATCTATATTGATCTACTAAAAGCACATTTGAGTTTTGCCCATAGAACTAGAATGCCATATTTCTAGTCTCTTATGTGGTGTTTTTAACTCGAACAAGCAAATCATCAAAATTTGTCTTCTTGCTTAGTTTCTTGAGTTGAAGTGCAATATAAGGGTACTTTTGCTCAAAATAAGTACAAAATACTTATACCCAAAATTGCTCAAAATCTTGCTGTTTGTACTGGCCCCCCTGCTGTCTGGTGCGGTCGAACCGAGTACAAGGCGGTCGCACCGCCCATGCGGTCGGACCATGCGCCGTGCGGTCGCACCGACCATGGGGTGACCGGTCCTATTCGGTCTGACCGAAGGAATCTTTGGCTGCAGCACTTTTGGCTTTTTCTCTCCCTAGTGCAGCCCCTTTGTTTGGCTTATCACTCCCGTGCTCTCCCTCATTCTTATCCCCTCCAAAGAACTCTCTCTTCCTCCATTGCTCTCTCACCCAAATAGAGCTCACTCTTGGATCTCCTTCCCAAAGGCAAGATTTCCAAGTTCTTCATTCTCATCTTGATCCTCTCCCTCAAGGTAACTCTCGTTCTTCATCTCTCTCAAGATCTCGAAGTCTTTCATGCCCTATTGTTCCATTTTTCTCCATTCTAGGGTTTATGCAAAATGTGGCAAAATGTGACAAATCAAACCAACAAAAGTTGCAAAAATACGTTGTCTAATGTTTATAGATACCATTTTGAGACTTTTATTGGTTCGATATACCGATTCCATCAAGATTTTGCAAAAATCACAAAATGGGAAACCATGTTCGAGTGGATCGGTCACACCGCCTCTCATGCGGTCACACCGGCCCTGGTGCGGTCTGACCGACCATGACTGTGATTATTGCAAAATTTTCGTTTCAATTTTGCCACAAGTTGCATACTAATCCTACTTTAGGGTATGTCCTCCTTGATTCTCATTCACTCCTTGAAATTCCTAGAAACCATGCCGAGGACCAAAAATCTTGCGAAGAATCTTCCTCCCCGTGGTGGTGGTGTTATCCGGAAATCAACAAGGGCAAGTGGATCCCGCTTACGATGATGTGGATCGAGGATTCCCAAACGAGGCGTGCGAGATAGGGAACCGACGAAGGTTCGAGAAGAGCTTGGTAGAAATTTGCGCCAGAGAAAAGAGAAGGAAGTTGCACAGGAAGAGGAATCTGAAAATGAAAGCGAAGATGAAAGCGAAGACGAAGGAGAAGAATCAGAGGATCCTGAAGAAAGCTTTGATGATTTCCAACCATCCATGGATTTAAGGAAAATCAAAGCGAAAATTTTTTTCTCTCCGCCTTGCAAATCAGTTCTTGCTCCCTCGCAGTGCCACTATGGAAAATTTCAGAACCATCTTTCAAGAGAAAGTATACCATGAGATCTATCTCAACAAAGTCTTTGCTGATCAAAAATGGGTGAACTGGACATATATCAAAACTATTCCACGGTTCGTGGGTGTGCCTGAACTCTTTCATGGTGCTAATCTTGATAGCTTCGTGAGCTTAAAATGTGATTTCAATGAAGTTATGATTAGACAATTTTATGCCACCGTTCACGTGTCCGATGAGTATGACCAAATCAAGTGGATAAGTGATACTGCTGTCTACACCATGACCAAGGCCGAGATTGAGCATGTTTGGGGGATCTATCATAGCGGTCAGCCCAAAATTCATGATGAGCCTTCACTTTCCCTTGCCGATCGGGCCAGTTCTATGACCCTAATGCTCAAGTCAGAGGCCCCAAAATGACACATCTTCTTCCCATCGCTAGTCTCAGAAATAGAATTGTCCGAGTTACCATTCATCCTAAGAGCGTAATTTTGATGAAATTCGAGGCTATGCGTGGAATATCATGGACAAAATCTCAAGAATGAGCGGTTTGATGTTGTGGATTTCATTCTTCGTGAGATTAAGTCTTCGCTGGGGATAGAGGTAAAAGTATCTATTTTGCCCCCTACATCATGATGCTTATAAAGAGGATTACCGGATTTCGTGGTGGGTGTGGAGGTGTCCACAAGCCTTATAAACCACGAGAGGCTGGTGTCAACATTCAAAGAGGTCAATCATCATCCCAACAAAGAACAAGTTGATGAAGGAGAGCAAGAAATGCAATGCAAAGAAGAAAGATTATCCTCCCCAAGCTCATCCTTTTTCTGGCCCATACTTTGAAAACTTTGAGATCCTTCAGAATGCCATGATGAGCAACTTTGCGCGCCTAGAAACTAATATGATGGATAACTTTGCCAGAGTTGATGCGTATCAAGCTCAAACCCGTCAGGTTGTCGAGGAGGTTCGAGGTCGTTTGGACTCCGTTGATTCTTCCATCGGCGAGCTCCGTTCATCCTTTGACGAGTATCGCCGTTATGGACTTCATTATGGATCTCGTCGTCATCATCCGCCTCCTTCGTCCTAGTGCTCTCTTGATCCAAGCTCCTTTTTGGCACTTGATGACAAAGGGGGAGAAAACTGAAGAAACTGAAGTCCTTTGAAGCCTTGCTCAAATCTACCTATATTATTGTAATGAACTTGAAATGTCGTGACTATTGTGGTTATTTGTGGTTATTTATGTTGTCTTCTCTTGTTGAACTTTTTATTGTGAACTCGAACTTGAACTCGTTTGGTTTCTTTGCGTTCAATATTATCTAAATTATCCTTCTTATGAGTTTTCGCCTTATGCCATGTTCATTCATTTGCATATTATCATCTCTATTGTCATATGAAACTCATATACAAATGTGCAAATTCTTATTGTTTATTCATAGCACATTTGTAGGGGGAGCTATGTTCTCATTTGGCAATATTTTGAACCAAACATCTTGTGTCCTCTAAAGACAAAATATTGCTAAATAAGAATCTCATGGTGTGAGTAATTGTTTTTTATCGGTCACTCACCCAAAATCTCAATTTACTTCAATTCGTTTATAAGGATTGTCATCAATTACCAAAAAGGGGGAGATTGAAAGCATTTAGGCCCCCATGTGGTTTAGGTTTTGGTAATTAATGACAATCAAGATTAAAAGACTAATGTTGTTTGTGAGTAAGTTGAAAACAGAAAAAATGTATTCTTTGGATGATGTCGGAAAATCTCAAGTGCAAAAAGTGGAGCATGCATCAAGAAAGCAAAAGAAACAAAGGTATAAAAACTTAGAAGTATTTTTCGTAGTTTTACCGATCTTAGAAGGTTGAAGAAAAGATCGGATTTTTAGTTTTAGTGCCGTACTATTAAGAGGGGCTTTTGTCGTTGTGTTTAAGGTTGAAAATAGAGTGTCAAGGCTCAAAATTATATTGGTTAGGCACTTGCACAAATTAATCCTCAAAGAAAACCTTTTAGCCCGTGCAAATCTGCCTTGGCCGGTGTAACCGGGGCTTGGGCGGTGCGACCGGCCGATCGGTCCAACCGCACCCCCTCCGGCCTGCTTTTTCCAGAGAAGGTGGAACCGAGCGCTTTTGCTGGGCGGTCCGACCGGGGGTTGCGTGGTGCGACCGGACCACCGGTCCAACCTGACGCCGAGCGGTTTGACTTTTCCAGAGAGGCTGTTTTTCTTCGGTGTCTTCGCGCGTTTGCTCTGGCGGTGTGACCGGTCCGAGGTCGGTTGGACCGGACCTTCGGTTCAACCGGGCGCCGTGCGGCCTGCTTTTTCCAGAGGAGTGCAAAATCAGTGTTTGCACGTGCGGTCGGACCGGACTTCGGTCGGTCGCACCGGCCATTGTCCAACGGTCACTGACCGAGCATTTATTTCTCTATTCGACCGTTGGACCGTGAGGAGCGGTCGGACCGCCGCTGAGCTGCTTGACCGCCTTTTCGGCCAAATTCAAGAAAAATTCCAAACGGCTAGTTTTGGTTGGTGAGGGCTATAAATACCCCCTTGCTGCAGTGTAAGGGCTTCTTCTTGGCCACATTGAATACCTTTGAGTTATTGCAAGCCTTCTAAACACCTTGAGCACTAGTTTCACACATTTGAGAGGTTTAGAAGCAAAATTGAGTGTGCATTCATTGATTGAGCCTTAGACACTCAAGTTCATCCTCAAGCAAGTATCGAAGCTTATTACTCTTGGAGGTTGCCGCCTCCTAGACGGCTTGGAGGCGATCGGGATTGGTGATCTTCTCAAAGAAGGTTGTGAGAATGCCCAATCGTTGTGAAGGCACGAAGCTCGCCTACCCGGAACGGGGAAGAGCTATCAATAGTAATCGGGGAAGGCTCAAGCAAGTGGAGCCGGCTTGAAGTGTTTCAAGTCACCTCAACGTGGAGTAGGGAGACCAAGCAAGTCTCCGAGACCACGGATAAAATTCACGAGTTCATCCTTGTGTGGTTTGCATTATTTCTACTATTGTTTCATTACTAGCGTTTGATCATTATTCAAGTTGTTTGATTACTAGCACTTATTTCATTACTAGCACTTGCTTTGTTTCTAGTACTTAAAGTAGTTTAAGTATAAGTTTTTCGGTGATCATTAAAATTGCTAGGTGTTGAAATTGCTAAAATTGTCAATTGGACTTAGGGATAACAAAACGTGAAATCTAGCTAAGAAAATTTTAAAACCTCCTATTCACCCCCCTCTAGTCAATATCCTTGATCCTACACATAAGAAACAAAGAAAGTAGAGTGAGCCTTATACTTAGAGTTTCCTTCACCCTTAACAAAGTGAATGGGCTTGGTCAATGGGGCAACCACGATGTTGTTCATTTTGCCCTTGGGTGGAACATGTAACATCCCAATATTTCATTTCAAAAATAGGATAAAAAAATATTTTAAATTATTATTTTATTGGTTGTCTCAAGTTATTTGTCTCCTCTTTATTTTCTGGATTTCTCTAGAGTTCAAAAGAAAAAGACTTTTGCCTATTTTTAGAAAAACTTAAAACTATTTCCTTAAAAATAAAAAATAAAAACCCTATTTAAGTTGGAATTAATTTTAAAAAAATATTTCACAAGGAACTTCGGTGAATTTTCCATTATTTGTTAAATCCTGATTTCAAAACCTTTCCAAAAGTCTCATCAATTAAAAATATAGTTTGGAGACAAAATAAAAGATTTAGTTTTGCTAAAACTATCTTAATTAATATATGTAAACCTAAGGGAATTTCTGTGAAATTTCCTACATTTGTCAAATTATATATTTTCTAAAGCCTTTTACGGCTTTAACAAAATAAAAATATATGTTGATATAAAATAAAATATTTTGTGGTACAAAATATTTTAGTTGATCTCAAAATGTCCTAATTAAACTCCCTGAATTTTCTTAGAATTTTTGGGGTTGTTTTAGTATTTTGCAAATAAAAAGATATTAAAAACGATATAAAAGTATTTACTGTATATGAATAAAATTATTATTTTATGAAATAATATTTTATTTGTGTTACTAAGGCTGTGAGTGACGTTCCAGATTTTTCCCGGATTTTTGAACCGTCGTTTGCTATTTATTTTGATTTTATTGGTTAATTCGGATTAAATAAATAGTAACGCTACAGTAATTCCGGCAGTTTCCAGTCATAACTCCGGTGAGCTTTTTCGGACGATCCGCTGGTCCGATCGCCCTATAAATTGAACCACAGATTTTATGTGCGTTATCTTTACAACCCAATTAGAATTTTCCCCATCGGAGTTCGGGATCTCTCTGAGTGAGCCATTTTTTCAACTCCGGTGAAAACTTCGGCGAGCTCTCCTGGTCTCTCCCGAACTTATTTTGATCTGAAATTTTTATCAGAACTTCTTCTTATTGTCCTCTACCTCCAGTAAAATCAGATTTTGCAAAAACATAACGGAGAACCTTCGGCCACCGATTTCTTTCCCAACTCTGGCGAGCTTTTCTGTTGATCTATTGCTCCTTTGTAGCTGAAAATTAATCCCTAGATGACTATACTTATTCTCCACATCATACTCAAAGCTCAGCTTCAGAATCACAACGGATCTCCCTCGGCAAGCCTTCTTCCCCAACTCCGGTGAGAACTTCGACGAGCTCTACCGGACGCTGCCGAACTCCGTTCATCCTCAAATTTCTTGTGGAGCACCCCCATGATGGTTGCAACACCCCTGTGAAACAGTTTTGGAAGATTCCAAACGGAGCACCGTCGGCGCACCGAGCCGTCCGCGCCGCCCCCAACGTCGGCCTGTTTTGGCATCACGTTCCCCGTCAACTCGTTGACTCTTTTCAAGATCCGTCTATGTCACGTCGTGCCTCAAGGTACCATCTGTCTTCCATCCAAATTTGGTACAATTTCATTCACTGGATCAAAAGTTATGGCCACCCAAAGATCAAATCTTGTCGGAGCCCGTTCTCCCTTGTTTCTGCGAGTTTGGCCATGAAATTTTTATGGTAGACTCCCCTTGATATCCCCTACATGGTGCTCACCCTAACCCATGGTTTTGACCTCGTGATTTTGCGCAGAAAATTCCTTTCTCCGATCAGATCGCTATGCGGACAGCAGAAAACTTCGCGCGCTCCCCGCTGATCCGAAGGTAAAAATCCGATCTCTTCGCCATATCGTGTTCTAGGATCTCAGTAGGCTCTCTGAATTTTTTTGTAATTTTTCATTCATTATTCTAGTAGTTATGGCTATTAGATCTATTAGTCAGAATAACCGTTAATCGGCAGCTTTATGATTAATCCGTGGGTCGCCGCCAAATCCGCTTATACCGTTGTGTTCAGACGCCGCTTCTACACCGTGCTCATCCTACCTTTGCTATTCCACTGTCCGAAAATTTTAATATTCATTTCGCCGTCGGTTTCGTCGCCGCCGTGCATCGCCTTTTGTCGCTAAACATCCTAGTTCGCTTTGGCCGAGTCCTCCCGTCCAGTGGGTCGTTACCCTACTGTTTTGGCCATCCTTCGAGTTCATTTGGTCTCCATTTGCCGTCAAAGCCTTAATCTAAAACCTACCCGTCATCGCTTCGCCTTCGCCGTTAACGTTCCATCGTTAACGTTCCGTCGTTAACGTTTTGCTGTTAATGTTTCATCATTAACGCTCGCCGTTAACGCCCCATTGTTAACGCTTTGTTTCATTGTATCATTGCCATCGCATAGGTGCATGCAAGTGAAAGCCCTAGTGCGATGTCATCACCTTTTCTATCGCTTTATTGTGATCTAGCTCATCACGCTGAGTTCAGCCTTGTATTCTCGCTATCACCGCCTCGCCGCCGCCGAGTCCTGTTTCCGATGTAAGACTAACCTCTGGATCGAACCGTAGTGGATGTCGATCCCATTCGTCCTTGTCTTATCCCTGAAAATCTAATCTGCCATTAACCCAGAATTCATTCGTGGACTTGGTCGCTAGACCATTGGCCATATGTCATATCCTTGTACCCATATCTAATCTATCAGTCCATCTGTCCTTTATTTGACTGTGTATCCACTTAGTCAACAAGAGTCAACCTCGAGCATTAGCTTAGTTTATCATGAACTAACATATTTTTATGGACCCGGTCTATGGATCGAGAGCCATATGTCATTGTCTATCTAATCAAGATAGCAACTTCAAAGGAAATATTCTTCGAATATTATTCCTTCTTTCTCGCTTATTAATCTTTCTTCTGTATTTTCCAAAGCCGTTCTCTTTGTCTAATCATCGACCTAATCCATTCAAGTTCCTAATTTCATCTAAGCCGTTGTGCCCCATGCTATTCGTTCTTAATTTGGAGTTTACTTGATTTGCTTTTTGAGTTTTGTTGTATTTGTGTTTGTTTATCGTTAGACGCGTTGTCCGAAGTCATTCAAAGAAGTCAAGATCAAGGAAGTAAAGATTGAAGATCGAAGATCCGATTCAAAGATAAAGAGTAAAGATCAATAAAGATAGCAAGGGCCAGGCAAGTTGTGCTTTGATCATATTGCTCCTAGTTTTACAAATTTACTTTGACTCAAATTATTGCATGCTAGTTCAAGATTAAAATATTGATTTAAATTAATTTGGGATTAGATATTCAACCCAATTGCTAATAACACCTTGCCATGATTATTTGTATGCCATAAGTCATTTGTAACCCTAAGATGGTTGATTAATAGTTGGTTGTTATTACTTGCCAACGTGGGTTGGTTAGATCGTGTATAATTGCTTAGCCATGCCACGCAACACATGTCTTTTGAAAATAAAAGAATAATACCGATTAATGGATTATGAAATGTGTTTGTGAATGGTGTGACGTGTTGCCACACGATGATGTTGATATGTGGAACCAGCGTGGTTCTACATGGATGTTGAGTTGTTGTTGGCATTGTGTTGCGCAATAATCAATCGGGGTGATAAAGGATTTAGACTGTGGCAAGTGGCTTTATGCCGTGGGCCATCGTGGCATTTGGGTGGGTTGAGTGTTGTGAGGGTCAGGCGCCAATTTTGAGAGAAGGATGTCTTGCCTCGGTCGGGCTAAGGACTTCACCTTGCAAGCCTTTGACTGAGTCACTCGTACAACCACATGTCCGAATGGGAAGACCTAGTTTAGTAGGATTCGATATCTCACCTTTGATACCTCCGGTGGCGCCATCCGTGGGGTGATCAGATGGGGAGCGTGCTCTCTTGCGGCTTGGTACCCGCCCAACGGTGTTCATCTGTCCTATACTTCGCTCGAGTGAGGGAAGTGATAGTGAAGGCAACCCGAGAGGTTCCTAGGTTGAGATAGAAGTTTCGAAAGGCTTTGTTATGATCGCTCATTCGTGATACTCTTGTATGGCGATTCACTACCGACGTGATGAGTTGATTGTATCTTGTGGGTAAAGTGTACAACCTCTGCAGAGTGTAAAACTATTCAATAGCCGAGTCCGCGGTATTGGACATTGCTCGGGATTACAAATCAAGGGGTAGAGTTTTGAAAAATAAAATGAGGTTGGGAATGTAGACAATGTGATATGGAAATTGGTTAAGGATGAGAAATGTTTTACTTGAGAATGATTACGAAATTTATTATGGGTATTATTTGTTTTACTGCTTTTCTATCTATTATGATTATTTGTGAATGCTGCTTTATTGCAAAAGAACCATTCAACCATTCCTTTGGAATAAGCCATGCATGTAGTAATAGAACTGCATTCTGTGCATGACTTGTTGAGTACGGTTGTGTACTCACCCTTGTTTTAACAAAACATCACCAGTTGAGGAGAAGTCTTTGTCTTCAAAGGAGGAGAAGTTCTGCAAGAAGGCGAATATCTAGGAGTTGAACCTTGTCAAATGCCTGTGGTATTTTGATGGGATTCACCGACGCTCTTCGTTCTCCGCCATTGCTCGCTTTTACTCGAGTTGAAGCCATCTAGGTTTCACAATTGTAAGTTGACTTTAAGGTTGTTCAACATGTTATATTAAAAGATGAATTCTTTATTTATTATTCCGTTGTGTATAATTGTGATATTCATCTTTGTTAACTGTGGGCACTAGCTACTGATCCTGGGACTAGTGCTGAAAACACAGAGGGTTTCCGGATTGCGAATTCGGGTCCCGACAGAACATATCCAAGCCCATACTTCATGAAGTTACCTTGGCGCTTACCGAGAAACTCCTCTAATCCTTTGCTTGCCTTGTAGGACTTTTGAAGTCCATCTTCAAGCATTCCCTTGAGCTTCTCATTTTCATGAGCTAATACTTGCAAAGTCTCAAGGTTAGTGGCACAAGCATTAATATTTATATTATAGCATCTTGCACATCCATTACTAGTGGAGGGTAATGAGAAATTGGAGTTACCCGTCGAGGAGATAGAAGTGCTATTCGAGAGATCAACAAGCTTCACTTCAAGAGCTTTGCACGTATCTTTTGCTTTAGCAAGTTCCTCTATGAGTGAAGTATTGGTGATCTCAAGACTAGCTATTTCGGATTTGGTCATTTTGGAATTTTTGACCAACTCCTCGTATTTTCTCCTTTCACTTGCTAGACTTTTCTCTAACTCAAGGTTTCTCTCCTTTTCAAGAATAAGCAAGTCCTCTTGAGCTTCGAGTGTAGCCTTCTTTTGCTCAACGGTTTCCTCCAACTTCTCAATATCTTTTAAAAGTAAATCTAATTTTTGAACATCAAAGCCCTTCATGGACTTGAACGCACTATCATCGTCACTAGCGTCATCGCTGTCATCTAGGCATGAATCAACAATAGAAGAGATTGATTCTTTATTTGATACCTTGCACCCTTTGGCCATAAGACACATTGGAGCGTCTTCGTCGTCATCGCTCAAGTTATCGAAGAGGCCCTTCGACGTTGTTGAGGTAGAAGGCACGGCGATGGCGACGGAGGCAACTCCTCCTTCTTCGTCGGAGTCGGAGCTTGAATCGGAGTCGGAGTTTGAGTCCCACTCCTCTCCAATGTGAGCTTGTCCTTTGTGCTTATAATGCTTGAACTTCTTGGTCCTTTCCTTGTCCTTGCTCCGATATTTATCCTTCTTGTAAGACTTGTCTTCCTTCTTCTCTCTTTGCGGGCATTCGGCAATGAAGTGGTCGGGCTCCCCACACTCATAGCACTTTCTTGTTGAGTGCCTTCCTCTTGATTTGTTCCATTGGTTTTTGGAGTGGCTCCCCGGCTTGTAGCCCTTCTTCTTGAGGAATTTGTTGAATCTTCTCACGAGCAATGCCATATCATCATTGATCAAAGGACCACTTAACTCTTCATCATCACTAGTGCTTTCTTCTACTTCCCGCATAATTTTGACGGCCTTCAAAGCAATACCTTTCCTCTTTCCTGACTTGAGCTCTTCCACCACTTCCACTTCCTTGATCATCATCTCATCTATCATTAGCCTCCCAATTACATCATGGGGAGTGAGAGTGTCAAAGTTTGGTCGATCACGGATGAGTTGCACTAGATAGCGGTTGGTGGGGGTGATCACTCGAAAGATGATCTTGACAACGGCCTTGTCGGTGAGGTCGGTACATCTAAGACCCTTAGCTTGATTCATCAACACCATCAAACGGTCGAACATCTTCGTGTACGACTCTCCTTCTTCCAAAGTGAATCGGCTTAGCTCAGCAATAATGAGCTCAATCTTGGACACACGGACGCTTGATATGCCTTCATGCATGACCATGAGTCGCTCCCAAATGGCCTTGGCCTCTTCAAGTCCGACGACTCGGTTGAACTCGGAGTCGCTTAAAGCATTGAACAAGGCATTGACGGCCAAGTCATTGAAGTGTTGTGCCTTCTTCTCTTCGGGAGTGAGCTTGTTTGGATCCGTAGCTTTAAAACCTGTTTCAACAATCTCCCAAATACACGGGTGAAGTGATCTCAAGTACATCTTCATTTTATGTTTCATGCGGCATAGCGAGTACCATCGAAGTGAGGTGCTCTACCGGATGACACGGAGACAAAAGGTGAAGAACTTGAGACTCCAAGAGTAGGGTATTCATATGGAATCTCAACCCCTTTGCCGGAACCCATGGCCTTGTCTTGGTCACGGCTTTCGTCATTCTTTTCTATTAGCGACATCTTGATTCTCCAAGTGGTTAAGCCAAAACTACAGAGATTTGGCTCTGATACCAATTGAAAGGACCTAGATGTCGCTTAGAGGGGGGTGAATAGGCGTTTTTAAAATTTAATTCGCAGCGAAAACTATATCTTCGGATAGTCCGAAATTTCCTTCGAACTGTCCGAGTGGTTCAGATAGTACGAATGAACTTTCAGATAGTCCGAACTGCTCAGCGCACAAAAACCCTAAAAAGTAGATCTAAGCTATCTAGAGAGTGAAACTAGCACCAAATGAAATCCAAGAGTTTAGAATACTTCTGGTAGACAAGTACTCACCAAGACACTTCACAAAAGCAAGCTACAACTTGAATCCCTTAGATTTCAAGAAACCACAAAAGGGGAAAAGAAGGGATCCAAGAAACAAAACAAAATGCACAAGGATTTTTACCCAAAGTTCGGATCCTTGAGGGGATCCTACGTCTCCGTTGAAGCGGCACCAAGCCGGGGTCTCTTTCAACCCTAATCCTCTAGGTGTTGCACCAAGCACTCACATACTTCTTCTTGAATCCTTTCCTTGCAGAGGTGGATCCAATCTTCACAAACCTCCGGCGGCTTCCCACACCAAGCTTGGGAGCTCACCGGAAACTCCTAACCGTCTAGGAGTTCTCAACCTCCAAGAGTAAAAGATTTGCCGAGAAATCTACGAGAGAATGATCTATGTGCTCAAGATAAATCAAAGTCTCTATATCTCACAATCTTTCTACTCACTCAACCTCCAAAGATTCACAAATCAAAAGTTCAAGGGGATTGAGTGCTTGAGCTCAAAGAGGAGAGGAGAACAGTGAATGTGTGCAATGAATGCTCTAAAAAACTGGTAGGTGGGAGTTGGGGGCTTTTATAGCCACTCAAAATACTAGCCGTTTTGAGTTGTACCCGAGTCTGTTCAGATAGTCCGAACAGACTGAGTTCCAGGTAACCGAGCGACTTGGTTTGGACAGTCCGGACATTTCTTCGGATAGTCCGAACATTTCGGATACTCCGAGTGTTCGGATAGTCCGAAAAATCTTTGGATACTCCGAACATAACAGTACTTGACCTAACGAGGGGGTGCACTCGGATACTCCGAAGGGGGGCTTCGGACATTCCGAACCCAATTTGTCTGAGCCAACAGAGGGGGTCAGCTCGGACATTCCGAACTGGGATTCGGATACTCCGAGCTATTTTGAGCAAAATGCTCCTAAGACTTTACACTTTGACCCATTTTGTGACTAAGATCCATCATTGAGCACATTAAGTCATTCTAAAGCTATTTCTCGTCATATCCCTCTTTATAGTACGGCAATCCTTAAACTCAATAAAAAATAAACTTGATACACGATAATTGAGTCTAAACGATGCATTTTTCTCCTTTGATTTGAGGGTGCCCTTTTTGCAAGACTTTCTCATGACCGTGATAATCTGTTCACAATGCTCATAAAGGTCATTAGTCACTTAATCCTGTTGTCATTAATCACCAAAATCCTTAAGGGGCCTAGATGCACTTTCAAAAGGTTCTTAATTTTTATACCTTAGCCATCTTATCTTGACTTGTTGATCCTCTTTTCATTATTTTCATGCTTCCATAATCACCGAGATTTGTACCAACCTATTCTCAAAACACTCAAATTGAAAATGTTAGTCCTTTAACCGTAATAGTCATTAATTACCAAAACCAAAATATATTTGGGGGCCTAAATGCTTTCACTCGCTCTCTCATTTACTTAGTACATCTGCTCTGTTTGCTCTCTATTTACTTTCTTTTTTTGCTGTCCCGTTATGAAATAAAATATTTTGCAAGAGTAAGAACAGGAGAGCATGCCCTCGCTTTCCAAGGCCCCTTCGTCGGGATCAAGAGATCAATCCAAGCCAACTCTCCCCCGACATAAAAGACTATAGCATGGATGACCATGATCTGAACGGTATGCACGGCATCGAGGATGCCTTGTACATTCTGGATGCACTGAGCTCGGATGCCGCTACATCGGTGTATCCGGGATAGACGTCAGTATCTGCACTGAGCCGCATGCCTCTAAATCAATGAAGCTGGCACGGGCGTCCATATCCAGCAGTCAACGGGCGTGATGCTGGCAACATATGAACATAATCATCGAAATCGTGGATGGATGTGAGGTAGTGTATGCTATTTGCAAATAATATCAAGCTAAATTATCTGCATATGCATGTGGTGAAACATGTCATCTGAAGAGACACGCAAAGACATGCTTGAAGAAGATATAGACCGGGCGAGGGTTTTCAGACACAGCTCAACTTCAATATCAACGGTTCAGTAAGTACATGGATATATAACGCCAATGTAGTTAGAGATGAAATTGTACGTTATATAGTTTTGAAGGATCTTCCACTCAGAATAGGTGAGAGTTCTAATTTTAAAAGAATGGTGTAACATGATTTTTGCCCACACTACCAATATGTTAGTAGAAGAACAACTACACGTGATATTTATAAAATATTTACAAATAAACTAGAAATGTTGAAATAGACTTTCACCATAGTTAGTTTTTTTTCTTTGCTTTAACATAAGATATATGGACTTCCTCCACAAAGAGTAGCCTATATTAGTGTTGTTATGTATTACGTAGACGATGACTAGGAACTAAATAAAAGGGTCATAGGGTTTAGACCAATCTCTGAGTCACATACTGGAGAGGCTATCACTAACAATGTACTTAAGGTTGTTATTGACTTTAAAATAGAAAGTAGAATTATTTTCATCACTCTTGACAATGCGTCAGCTAACATGACTGCTCTAGAGCATCTCACCGCACCTGGAGATTTATGTTGGAGATTTTGTACTCCACTAGAGATGTGTATGCCGTATTATTAATCTCATTGTGCAGGCAAGTTTGGTTGTAATGAAATCTAGTTTGAAGAGTATACACAACACTATCGATTTTGTTACATGTTTGCCTGTAAGGTTTGTCCAGTTCTTAGAGTACTATAGGGACAACAATAAGAAACCAAAAAGATTCAACCTTGATATGAAGATTAGATGGAACTCAACGTATACTATGCTGGAGCGGTGCAAAGGCTACAAGCATATTATCATTGTCTTCGTCAACTACAATAATGGTAATTCGTTGGTTACTGAAATAGATTGGGAAATTGCTAGTTATTTTTGTCTTTTTTTAGAATTTTCTTTACAATACAATTACAAATTTATTCGATGTACACTATCCAACTTCTTCCTTAGTCATCGAGTTGCTTTGAACTATTGCTAATGCTTTTCAAGAAAATAAAGGTAATTATATTTTACAGCACATTATAGAACTAATGGAGTAAAAAAATTTAAAATATTTTCAAGCTATTCCACATCTGTACTATTTTACAATTATTTTGGATCGTCAAAGAAAATTACTTGATTTGCAGTGCGCCTTTGAGTGAATAAATGAGGCATTTGATCTTGATTTCTTCAAGGCCTATTCTCATATTTATAATGAGTTTTTTTAGAGTTTTCGACAAATATTGTGAGAAGTTTGGTACCAGAAGTGAAGTAAGAAGATATATCTCAACAGCACAACAAGCACAAGACAGTTCGATTGCTTCAAGCATATGTAAGAAGCTGAAAGACAAGTCGTCTGACTTGTCTTCCCAATCGCTGAGCAGGTCACCACGGAATCCACGAGTAGAGGTCAACCACTACCTCACATGCCTTTCGTGAAGACCGAGCTTGACATGGATGAGGAAAATCAACTCAGTTTGCACTTGTGGTGGAAGAATAACCAACGTATTTACCCTGTGCTATCCCATTTTGCATAGGACGTACTTACAGTTCCGGTGTCCACTATCTCGTTGAAATCTACTTTCAGTTTGATGAGGAGGATACTTGAACCAAAGAGGTCGTCTCTAAGACCTGAGATGATTGAGGTAATTACATAACTCAAAAACTAGGAACGTCAGATGGCAGGACACATATCAGCCCAAGGATCCGAATATCACGGACGCGGTAGCCGACATTGACAATCTCAGCCTCAGGTAGTCTATGTATATATATGTAGTTATTGTACTCTTTTCCTTATCGAGAGTACCAAACACCGAGGTGTAAGGCTTTTAACAAGACAGTAACTCTGTACATGTTTAAGATTAAATAAAATTTACATCTTTTCTTTCAATATTTGCGTCCATTGCCTCGACTTTGTGCGTCTTCGAGCCTTTTCCTCTCGTCGCAATAGTGTAAATAGGCCGAATCTAAACCAACACAGCACGAAGCATACACAAAGTGCAAATTGATCATGGCTGGGTTCGCCGAAGGCGAGACAGGCCGACGCAACACAGCACGGCAAACCATCTTGGTCCGACACTGTTTAGACCCGAAGCATAGCACCGGCCGACCAGCACCCACCTCTACATAGCATAGAGTTCCCTAGCAGTTGAGTTCCTTTGCAGTTTAACCGGGCAGTCCCGACCATCTGCACCGTTCCATCAAAGAAACTGACGATGCATATCGCTAGAGTACTTGATATAATGTCGCTACAGTACATTCTGAATAGTGCTATAAAAGATGTTGATCATCGCTTTTTAGTCTAAAAGTCAATCTACAACATCTAGAAGCAGTTGTTACTACTACTGCATTAGATCTCTTTCCAGTTATGTAATATCTTTGTAGTCACATGATATTCATAACAGCATCGCGTAGGCACCCTGGATTTTTCTCAATCGCTTGAGCATCGCTGGGAAGGCAAAAGGGAAACAAAGCATTAACAGTACTATTAACCAAATAACACGTTCAAATAATGTTATTTAATCAACGACCGACCTGATCATCATGTAGACAACGGAAAGAGAAATAATGGGAAACAAAAGGCAAACATCACACAAAAATATAAAAATCTCATTACCAAAACTGAGGCAGCATCTGTTCAACTCAATCGATAACAAATTCCACCATTTTCCTTACACCTCTGGTGCAGCACGTCCCAAAATCATATTTGGATACAAGATAATATACACACTCTACATCAAAACCATATGAAATGGCAACTTCCAATTCCTTTGAAGCGAGCAATGCATTCACAAATGAACTCACCCACAAATGATTCAACACAAAGAATTGGTTGACAGTAACAATGATGAAATATATCAAAAAGAAAAGGCAAGCCTTGACCTTGCGGCAACAAAAAACAAAAAACTATGTGGATAAGATGGACTGTAACAGAAGCTGCTGCTGTGGTTGCAAACTGGAAAATGTTGAGGCAAGAAAATCAGGTGGCAAAGTCTGCTGGAAACGCCTTAGAAGATTGATTATCCTGCTGGTTGTTTCATCTGTAGCAAGTTCTGTTCCATGGCACAGAACCTACATAAAAATCCAAATTCAAGACAAGAATCATTTGCAAGTCTATTCAAAACACCTGAGTCAAATAAAACGAATGAAATCATAGAAAATAAATTTTAATTTAATCTTAACGAACAGATCAAGATCTGCTGCTACTGCTAGAATGAGTCTGCCACTACCACCAGACTAGCTCAAGGACTTGCTCCAACGATGAGTACATAAAACAAAAACAATTCACACACCAAACTGGGTGTGCAGAATACAGTTTTCCTGTCACCGTTTCCATTCAGCAGAATTATCTCATCAATTATGCAAGCCAGACATTACCTCGGCAAAAATTGAAACAATTTTAGGAAGATATTGACTATGAGGTCCAAGAATTTCAGCATCCGACCTGCACACAAAACTTGGTTATTATAAACTGCAAAAAAGCATCAGTACTGTTAACATGTTGCCAATAGAGAGCAATACCTCTCCACCATTGAACAAAGCTGATCATGCACAACTTTTGCTTCAATCTTATCATCTTTTATAGGCAAGCAACCAAGCCAGGCAGGAATGACCTGAGAAGCATGAATGGATTTAGTAAATGCCTCCTGGCAATGTTATGGAAGCTGCAAAGCTCCAAACCAAGGTTCAGACTCAATCTAGTACACATGCACAGCTACTGCAGGTTTACAAGCTGGATTAGAGATTGAGCCGCGTAGCTAGATTCCTTTTTCTTTTGGGAAAGGAATAAGTCTAATTTACAACCCTGAACTCTAGCCTTGGTTCGATTTTCAACCCTGAACTCGGAAACAATTCAAATCTGGACCTCGAATTAATGAAACAGTTTGTTTTACCCCCTTGACCCAAATCAGGGTGGTTTTGATCTGACATGGCATCCCAGTTGAGCTAAGTTGTCACCTACATGTCAACATTTGGTCAACATAGCATCCACTGCATTCCCTTCATCCCTAGGGTCCACATGTTATTGTCTGTCTCTTGTTCTGAGAGAGATGGAAGAGGAGGGGTTGATGCTCCTTTGCTTCAAAAGGAGCGGGGGAGGTGGACATGGTAGGACTCGGTGCCGGTGGGGAAGGTGTCAGCGGTGACAGGCGAAGGCAAAAATGGACTGCGGGCATCGAGGCAAGCTCTTGGTTGGCGGTGGTGCAGCCAGTCATGCACTAGGACGGGCGAGCGGTGGCCGGCCACAGGCAAGAAAAGGAGGTGACGTGCCGGAGAGAGAAGTGGAGAAATAGGAGCGCATGAGCATCAGGGAGGAGGGAGGAACTCACCATAGTAGTTGTGAAGGCAGGAAAGAACGGAGGCATGCTGACAACGACAACCTAGGGCAACATGTTCAGGTCGACGCGATGGCGGTGCTGCAGGAGACGGCCAAAAATTAGGGCTTGGGGAAGATAGAGGTCGGTAAGGAGATGCTCTAGTAGGAAGGAATCGACTTGAAGCTCACGCAGATCCGAATGGTGTTAATGGCAGCGATTTTGTCCGGTCCCAAGGAAGACGATAGTGCCAATGAGCTGCTGCGGATAAAACCCAAAATTGGGTGAGAGCAACCACCATCTCCGACATCCTCCCATCGCGCTAGCTTCGGATCCACCGTTCCCATTTCCGATCTGTCACTAGCTTTTGGCCTCCATTTAGACAACCTGCACTCGCCACTTCCGCAATTCATCATCATCGCTGCTCTCCAGCTGGATTCGGTCGCCGCCATTTAGATCCAGCTAGATCTGGCCACTGCCGGTGGAGCTCGCCTCACCACCCCCTTCTCGCCGTGTGACATCTGGACCCAGACGGTAGTGGCAGGGGCCGTCGAGTTGGAGGGAGGTGGAGACAGAGACGGTGACGGCATCTAGAGGCAACCGCGAACGGAGAAGAGGGGTAGCGCCGAGCTAGCGGGAGTCGAAGACGACGGTGGCAGGAGCGTCACTGAGCTTGAGGGAGACGACGACAACGGCATCTGGCCATGCTTCATGCTTTGGAGAGATGTGTTTCCCTCCCGATGGTGAGAGAGAGTCGAAAAGGGATGCAGTGAATGCCATGTTGGCCAAATGTTGACATGTATGTGACAACTCAGCCCAACTAGGATGCCATGCTAGATTAAAACCAACCTGATTTGGGTTGAGGGGGCAAAACGAATGGTTTCATTAGTTTGAAGTCCAAATTTGAACGGTTTCGTTTGAAGATGTTTTCCTAGAAGGATTACTTCTTTCCCTCAGTTTGCATGTCATCAGATATCACAAAACATAGGACATAACTTCATAATGTTGGTTAGATTATGAGAAGCAAGTGAGATTTTAAGCATATACCTGAGCTGCATCGATACTATCACGATGGAATTGGCATATTTTTCCAAGTGCTGAAACAGCGTTGTCGTAGGCCATAATGTTGTCTGGATGCTGTGCTTCAGGATGTCTGATAACAATGTTCAGCTTTGACAAGGCCTCTGAATTTGAAAGCATTATATTATTGGTTTGGCTTTGAAAATGCCTGGAGAAGTATTAAAACCGCTGTATTCTCATGAGAATGAGAACTTACCTCCAACTAGAGGGCGAAAAACATGACCACCAAACTCAGCACATACACCCACACCATAGACAGCAGCCTAAAACAAGAAAGGATTTGCCAATACATCAGTGTTCTGTTCAACTAATATCCTAAAAGGATGACCAATTATGGAAACATGAGAACATGAATACAGACCTGCCGAACATCTGAATTCTCATCATTGGATGCCTCCAACAGAAAAGGAAGGTATGTATCATAATACCTGCACATGGGAGAATGCACGATTCAGTATTCCAGTTATAATTACAAATCCAGCTTCCAAATAACTAATTTGAAAGAACATACTTCAGAGCCGATTCACGACATTGCTCTGCAATATCATCAAAAACACAAATAGCTATCCTTCTTTCCTCGGCTGTCTTATCTTTTCCCTGCAAAGTAAAGATGAGATACAAAGATGAATGTATTAAATCGGAAACAAAGAAATAATGGGCATAGCTCAGCAGGAACAGGCCGAGTACAACACATTAATGGTAATACGTAAATAACAAAATGTCTATGCAGAAGCAGGCACTAATTGCAAGATTTCTTACAAGTAGTCATTTTTATCCAAGATAACAATATTTCACATACTTTATTACTTGGCATCCCTATTTTAGGGTTTTCATAGAAAGAAGTTAAATTGAAGACATGTATGCAATTAATCTTCCACAGTTCTTTTTCCCAAAACCATAACAAATAGAAGAATAATGTAAGCAAGCCAGTAATACGCAGAACCTATCAACAAAAGATTGTATCGCTATATCTTGTTTCAATATAATAAAACAAGTTAGCAATTTCCAATATAGAAGAGAGTGGATAATTGATAGAAAAAAAAGGGAATATCACGTCCTTTTGACCATGTGCATCTTCTGAGATAATTAAGATAACAGGAGAACTAACAATGAATCTGCATAAACATAACAGCAAATCAACTCCAAACACAGACAAAAAAAAAGCAGGATTCAGTTAGACTTACCAACATTGGTGTAATGTACACAGAGAGCTCATCAAAGAACGGCAAGAAAGAAGCTTTGAAGGTTTTAATCAAAGTTCCAAGGCACTCGCCAACCTGAAAATTAAAAAAGACAGAGAATGTTATTAAATCAAAGTAAACTTTTAGAAGACAGATAAGTCCCAATGGGTATCATCATCGTGTCAAGAAACACAGACCTGATCAAACACTTCCTCCTCCTGTTCATTCTCTTCTTTGAGTAGTTCTCCTTCATCAGCATCAAAATCTTCTGCTTTTGTTCTCTCTGACCTTTCTCTTTTCCTAGTTGCACTGGCTATAATAACATTCTTAATCTCATCTGAAATAGCTCTTACTTGGTTTTCATCAAGGAGACGACCAGAAAGCTGCTCAATGAAAGTAACAATAGTGAGGAATCCAATAATACGCAAAACACTTTCAAAATCAAGTAAAAGTTAAGAAGTATGTTATGCAGAGTAGATGGTTGAATAATACATTATAGACTGATCTGGTGTTTGCTTAATTGATTGATCCAATCAACAGATTTCTGTGTCAATAAAAAAAATCAAGTGTAACGAGTAACAGGACAAATCAATCTAGCCTCAAAGAAAAGAACTACTGCTAGCTTAATCAAAAGGGAAAATAAGCAATCTAGCTTTCCATGCAGTGATGATTCCTGCATACTTTATACTATAATGGGAGAACTGTCTTGTGGTAAACAAATTTGATGGTGTCACCAACATTTATATCAATAAATTCCGCCACAATATATTGATATATTGAGAGTCATTTGCGAAATAATGAAGACTGAGGAGATGTGAATTTTCTGCCCGTCAATAACATGGAGTGATGGAGGTAGTGACTCTCCCACTGTTCCTCAACATCACCAAGACAAGATTGAAATTTTGGTTCCCAGATAGTGCAAAGATTTCCTCAATCGTCTAGCCTCCTTAGCATCCAAAAGCTAACCATTGTCCATAAGACCATAATAAACAACTAACCACTTAGCAAGATTATAAAATTTTTCCTAAGCAAAAGGTCCAAACAGACCCAAATATCATGGTGGATGTCCCTAACGATTGGCTGTTTGCAACTTAACTATCTGTTCATTAGAATTTACGACCTAACAATATTCTAAGCAAAACAGATGAACAATCTAGGCCATATATAGTTCATCCAACTGAACAAATTTCATCTTCAAGACTTCAACCAATGGACTGCTAAATTTTCTGCTAGAAAAAGCAACAGATATATGCCCCTACAATCAATGTCTTCTCAGCAATGCATAAGTGCCACAGGCACCTGATCACCAAGTAATAGTACACACCATTACACTGCCTTACTATACTCGGAAGGCATTATCATGCCATGATGCCCGTGCAATTCCATTAGCATATACACTGCATAAATTTCTGGCTACAAGAACTTGCTCCAAATATTTTATTCTATTTTATTTACGCACCACCAAAAATTGGACAGATAAATTTCATTCAAATACTTATTTAACAACATGGGGATAGGGTACATAAATTTTACGGGCATAAATGTCCCATTGAAATTTAAGATTGAAACTTTCTAAACTAATCTCAATAAAATCAAACCTTCTAAAGTTATAAAGTAGATATTGTGACAACAAAAAGTAACAAACCTGCATGCACTCATTTAATGAATCCAACATGGATGAGCACATTTCTGTTTCTGGCTCCTGTGCAGTGGGTGTTAGAAATTCCAGCTGTTAGCATGGAGTAAAACAAATTCATCAATATTATCAACCTAGACAGAAGATTTTGTATACACCTTGTGAAGCGCTTCAATGAGAGCTGGAATTATGTAGTCAGACAATTGTTTAACATAAGACTCATCACGTCCTTGAGCCTGCCCCTTCTCAACAGCCAATTTTGCCGAACGTAGTAGTTCCGGCATAGCTGCATAGTTATTGGATAAAAGTTAATAAAAAACAAGTCTTCAAGACAAATAATCATTAGAAGTTTAGAACATCGAAGTACCCGCAACAGCAGCTCTCCTAACTTCTTCGTGGAAGTAAAATTTAAGTAGAGGAACCAATGTAGGAGCAACCTACATGGAATTTTGTAGCCAACGACATATGATAGTAAGCAGCAGTTGAGGGAATTAGAGATACGGTGAATGACTGATGTGATAATAAACCTGATCAATCCATGGGAAGAACCCCTCCTTGAGCTCATCAGCATAGCAGCACAACATATTGCAAGCGGTTGCTTTCTCTTCCAGCACACTAGTTCGGATTCCTATTCTTTTGTCACCGAGGGTGATTGTTTCAATGCTGTATAAAAACACATAAATTTAGGCATGGTATTACAAAATTGATACAAAGCTAAACGGAACAATGCCCACACCTTATTCAAAAGAGAAATAAAGGATGATTAACAAGATACCATGATGATATATTTATAAGCAAACCAAAGAACAAAAAAAACATTCAATTAACACTCGGACATACATAATATGAGTTTACAACCATGAAGTAGCTTATTCATAGATTCTGGACACTCAGGACTTAACCACGTACACAAATTGTGCAAAAATTTTGATCATAGATTGTGTAAAAGAAACACCCCCCAATTTGTAAGTAGTATTCAACAAGAAGTGGAAAAAAAATTGTTACTATTATTCTAAAAAATAAGTCAGCAAAGCATAGATAAATTTTAATGGAATAGTCTCTGTCATGGTTTCCAGAATTAAGGACACAAGTGTATAAACATTGCAATTGAATAGAAAACACAAACCTATCATCATCCGATTCTATTTCATCATCTGATTCAGCTGAAGTAATTGTGACATCAGGCTTCAGCTGAGCAGACTGAAGCAGTGGTGGCATAACAACGTTCATGTAAGGAAGGAAATCCTGTCCAAGACATTTGCATAGCCTGGCCCAAGCCTATCACATGCAGGATGATTGTTATACAAATTTGAAATGTCATTACATAATTTATCTGGCTTTGAAGCATACCTGCAACATGTAGCTGGTTATTGGATCATCAGTTTCCATTGAAGTTCCTTGCAAAGCCATAAGTACTTCCATGACCTAGCAATAAACAGGTAGATTAAAAATAATTTCACAATAAAAAATTACAGCCGGCCATGATGAGAAGTGAAACTAGTGATTATAGCAGCAAGAATATACACCAAGATCACTACAGAGATGGCAATGAAAGGAATGCACATGCAAAGAGTGAGCAGAAGCAAAACTGAAAACCCCAATAACTACTTCTGTACCAAAATAAAATCACTTTACCATTTTTTATGCATCAAATAGAAAACAGGTGAACAGAAATTCATTCAGAAACGCAAACAGCGATGATTGATGAAAATTCAAGCATGGCAGAAATGTGTGTTACAAAAAAAATGCCAAGTAGTAATACACCTCAACAATGTACAGAATAGACGTGGATTATTCGCAACAAACCATAAATGGAAGGAAATGCTAACCTGTTTTGCATCATCCCTAAACTTATCCTTGCCCACGGCCATTCCAACCAGACTAATACACTCCATGGACTTGGCACGGAGCATCCTATTGGACTTGTCTGTTGCATTCATTAAAATAGCTTTCAGGTATGGCATAACAGCATCGTAGTATTTCTTGAAGTGCTCCTGCAACAAAAGTAAATCAGAAGTTTACCATAATGAAATCATTATGATCAACTAACTATAAACCATAAAAATAATGTTACAATAATCAATCTTGCTATTAATTTCCAGGTGAACAGTTACCTGTGATGAATCAGCTACTGATGCTAAAGCTGTTAGCGCTCCCTCTTGCACCATTTGCTTACCATTCTGAAGCATAAACATGAGAAGTTAAACATATTTTCTACCGTCAAAAATAAATATGCTTAAAGTAAATGAAATATATTCAATGGAGGTAAATACATACCTGAAGAAGAACAAGTAATTTGCTAACAATTCCGTCCAGGTATGGTGTCAAAATTTCGGGTGTGCAATTCTCACTGAAATTCAAGATAGCTGATGCGGCATGGGCCTGTCAAGAAGAACAGTAGTGACACAAGAAGTCAATATAAGATTACTAGTCCATAAGTTGCATAATGATAAATAGGTGCACAAAACTTATGGCTCATGACACAGGTACCAAGAATTGCAGAAAGCCAGAAACGTAATATCACAATGCATTCAAAACACCAAAATAGCTTCTGATTCAAAGGCCAGTTTTCAAACACTGTACGAACTTAATATATACAAATCTAAAGCATAATAGTTTCTATCATATTGATTCACTAGTATGAACAGGTAGGTCTTGCACAATAATAATGAAATGGTATCTGTGCAGTCAAAATCCAGTCAAGTTATAAATGGAAAATTATTCAAAACAAATAGATATCCAAGAAATGAATATCAACATAATCAAGGATAGCATGCTAGTAGCAATATCTGAAGAATACAAAGTTACTGATGTTCGCTATTTCCATAATCCATACTGGTAAAGAAATAGTGAATTTAGTCCAACTAGCATATAAAGAGAATTAAATTACTTCTATCTATTGAAGAACCTTGTCAAAAGCCAGAAGCTCGAATGGGGTAGAACTTATGTTACTCTGTTACACTTGGGTGTGCCATATCTACTTCATTGTGGTCCAGTATCTACTTAACACACTAAAATCTTTCAATCGAAGACAAT
Organism: Guadua angustifolia; assembly: GCA_036346375.1. NCBI lineage: Eukaryota > Viridiplantae > Streptophyta > Magnoliopsida > Poales > Poaceae > Guadua > Guadua angustifolia. The sequence goes on along the minus strand of CM070512.1, from coordinate 9,328,794 downwards.
AACCTAGTTCTCTGATAACATAATTTCAAATAAGCAGTAAAAGCTATAAAATTTATTATAAATAAAATAAAGAATTGCGAGTAAAAAAGGAGTAAGATCAAGTATAATGCTGACATTTCAGCACTTACCTGCACCCGTGGATTCTGAAAATCATCCATGGCATTCGCCAATGCAGGCAGCACCTTCTGGTGGTAATGAACTTGCAAGTCTGGACCCAAATCAGTAGACAGCTGACCGATGGCATTGATTGCAGCCCACCGCACACGAGGATGGGGATGTTGGAATCCATTCAATATCATGGAAACTACCTGCTCCAAATTTTTAAGCATAACCTGCCACACATAACCGGCAACTAATTAGAATATGAGCTATTTTCGTTACTTCTCCGTATGAAATGAAGGAGCAGATAGCATTTTTCTTGTTTAATGCTAGCCAAAAGCTCTTGTACATGTGGTGATTAAGTAGTAATCCCTTGTACACGAGGAATCAATGGAAAAGAAATGGAAAAGTATGTCATTCTTTATGTCATTGTCCCATTTACTATTGCCTAATTCAATATGTTAACTAATGACATTTTCTTTTACATATTCGGCACATTAAATAAACCTTCAGCTTTTCAAAAAAATTGTAGTAAATTTATTGCATACATAGTCAAAATGCCAGTATAATTATCAAGTTATCGAGCTAACCTTTGCACATCCTTCTGCAATCTGCGCAAGCGTGATGAGTGCAGCATGGTGCTTTTGCCACTCAGGAGCAGAAAGGTATTGTGGAAGCAGGTCAGATGCAATTGGCACAATTGCATTTCCACCAATTGCAATGGCAAGACGGTCAAGGCATTCCTGTGCTACTCCATAGTTGTTCCCTTCACCTGCATCTTCGTCCTCAGTTTCTGCAGTGTGCCAAGCAGAGTCATCCTCTACATCAAGTAACATCTGCATAAGCACTGCAAACAGCCTGCCAACAAACTGCGGGAGCCGCCGCATCATTCCTGGCGCCCGCTCCCTCGCCTCGGCAAGAGTAATAACAAACTCCACAGCCAGGTGTCTCGTCCCATCCTCCAGCTGTGCAGCCTCAGCTATCTGCAGCATTGCTCCTACCACATCCGCAATCTGCCGCCGCAGGAACCTTGGCTCTGCACCAGCCAGCTCCACGAGCAGCTCCAGCGCCTCCTGTGCAGAGGCCTCCTGACCAGAGTTTAGGCAATCAGTGAGCGCCCTCATCATCGCGGGCAGCAAATCCTGCATCTTGTCTCGGTCGGCGTTGGTGGGTAGGCACTGAACGAGGTTCACTGCGGCACCCAGCGCGGCGATGCGCACATCAGGAGACGTCGGGTGAGCCAGGGCGGAGGCGAGCAGGTTGTGGATGGTCATCAGATGGTCGAGGAGCGATTCGGCGATGTAATCCGCGAGGCGCGCGAAGATGAGCAGCGCTGACTCCTGCAGGTTGGGCGCCTCGGGGCCCGAGGCCGCGCGGAAGAGGAACGGGAGCAGCTCGGCCCACGCGTTCTCCGGGAGGAGCAGCGCGGCGAGCTCGGATATGGCGTCGCAGACCTTCTTCGCGATGGCCTTGGGGGGATCGGACTGGAGCGCGGAGAGGAGGTGGGACTTGAGCGCGGCCTGGCCTGCAGGGGAGAGGTGCGGCCAGAGCGGGGCCGCCGCGGAGCTGGACGAGTCGGAGGAGGGGGTCGGGGACAGGAGCTTGCGGAGGAGGACGGCGGCCATGGCGCGGAGGTCAGCGGAGGTGGTCGGCGCGGACAGCGAGGACGCAAGGCGCAGCGCGAGGGGCTCCGGATGGGAGGAGCGGAGGCGGTGGAAGGCGGCCTCGGCGGCGGCGCGGTCGGCGTTGGAGGATGACATGAGCGTGGAGAGCAGAGCATCGAACGCCGCCGGATCGCCGCCCAGCAGCGCAGCGGCCGTGGCCTGGTCATCGGTGGACGCCATCGGATCGGTGCGAGCCTAGGCGGCGGCGGGGGCGGCTAGGGTTTGGGGAGGAGGCGGCGGCGGGAATAGGGGAGGGGGTGGAGAGAGAGAGAGACTCGAGGTGGGTTTAATAATACTACTAGTACATAAGGCAGTAAGGGTTTGGGAGATGCGGGCTCGGTCGGGAAGTACCGAAGAACAGACATGTGGGTTTTGGCTTGGGTTTGGGTTCGCCAGGTTTCGTGGGATTCCTTGTCCCTGTCTCTTGGATTATTCCCGTGTATTTTGAAAACCGGTGAGATTTCTAAAATCTCGGTTGGGATCTTGAATTTTAGTTGGAGATGGGAATTAAAATCCCAACTGGATAAAAAAAATTCTATAGTAATCTCAAAAATTTTGGGGAGATTTCAACAAATCTCACCAAAATCTCAAAGTAATTTGACTGGAATTTGACTTTTTTACCATATTTAACCAGATTTGGCTCAATAATCCTTAAGAAAGTCATCTTCCATGAAAATTTGTTGAAAAACCAATTTTTTGAGATGTTTAAAAATTTTGGTGGAAACACTGTCAACTTGTTGTAAAATTGTACAAGCTTGATCATACTTTGGAAAAATTATGGCACTATATTTATAAGTGTAAGATCACACATAAAAATTTACAAAATAATTTAACTTCATTTCTTATCTTTAAAAAATCAAAAATAGAATGAACATAAATGAGACAATAACCTTGCCAGAATTTTATAAATTTGCTCAACTGCGATCATGATCCAAAATTTTTAGAAGTGCTTAATAATTGCCTAGTATTTCTTTGCTAATTTTTTTAAAAAAAATAAACTTTTTTTTGCTCAATCAAATCTATTGATGCATTGAAATTCATTTGTTATCTTTCAAAAATAAAAAAACACAAGGAACACAAATGGTATAATATCATTGTAAGAATTTTATAAATTCACTGGTATATGATCATGATCTAAAATTTTTATGAGAGGCTAAAAATTGCCTCAGCACCCTTTTGTAAAATTTTCAAAAATTCTAACCTTCTTTTGATTGTTCAAGCAAATCTATGTATTGATCATTAGGATTTTATAAGGATGTAGCACTGTCAGAATTTTTCAAAATTTTTGAAGCTTGATCGTCATCTAAAAATTTTATGAAAATATTGATCATACATCAGAACCATCCACAAAAATTTTTAAGATTTGCTAATGCGGTTTGTACCATTTTTCATTTGGTTGAAGTTTGTTGGTAAGGTTTTTATCACGACAATAGCACTATCCAAATTTTTAAAAATTCCTAAAACTTGATCATCATATAAAAATTTTGTTAGAACATTAGTGATGCATTAGAACTATGCACAAAAAATTAAAAATTTTCTAACATGGTTTGTTATAATTTTCATTCGGTTCAAATTTGCTAGTGAGCGTTTTATCAGGATAGTAACACTGTATAAATTTCTAAAAATTCCTTAGGCTTTATAATTATCTAAAATTTTTATGGGAATATTACTAATGTGTCAGGACTATCCACAAAAACATTCAAAAAAATTTTATATCATTTGAACCATTTTTTGCTCAGTTTAATTTCATCAAAATATCGGCAAATCTCGCTAAGATTTCAACAATTCGGGACGAAATCTCAGAATTTTCGATGCAAAAAAACCATATTTGAATTTTTGTTTTTGTATTTCATCTGAAATTTATCCAAAATTCTAAGATCTCGACAAAATTTTGGATTCCGACCACCTCCAAGATATCAACCAAAAACAGGATTTGAAACATTGGTCATCCCTGACTCCGACTCAAGCTGCTTTTGTTCATGCATTCTGTTCAGTGCGAGGGGTTTTGGGTTTTAGTTACAGCTAGCTTGGTGATGTTGTCTCTAGTTCATTGAGCATGTGTGTTGAGCTGGGGATGGATGGACAGGATGTTGGTGCCAAGTATGGAAGGTATGATTGGGCATTGATGGGTACAACAGCACAGGCAGCTAGTTGGGTGCCATCTAGGGGTGAAAACAGATCGGATACGGATGGATAATAGTTTTATCATATTTGTTCTCATTTTTTTTCGGATGTGGATATGGATACGGATAGTCCGGATACGAATACGAATAATGTCGAATACAAATACGGATCGAATATGAATCGAATCGGATACAGTTTCGAATATTTATTAGAACATGATAACTCCTTAGATTGTACATAAAAAATCAATAAAAGTAAATAACTAGTTGATTTGATCAAAACATTGTTAAAAATTGAACAAATATAAGAATTTTGATTCACTTAGACAATAGTTAGATACCATGTCACAAATAAAATTATATAAGATTTAGTTTGTCACACACATATGATTAATTCATCATACACATAGATCAAAACATAAAATGAAGATAATTCTTACTCAGAGATACAAATGGAAGTAAACACATAATACACTAAAAGTTTGATAATATTAAGATATCACGTCTCTAGAAAAAGTATATAACACTTATATGTAATGACCCAAGATTGATATTCTTTGTTGAATTATGTTTAAGATAATAAATTAATTATTTATGAGTTTTATGCATTTTTAGCTACTTATTTAAAATATTTACCTATTAAGAATAAGAGTATTTGAATTTTTAGAAAATTTAAAATCTGATAAAATTTTTAAAATAATTTTTTAAATATTAGATTGTTTCTAGAAATTTCTCAAAAATATTTCATAATTTTTAGAGTGGGTTTGCTAATTTTAATAATGGAAACTTGCTTTATGGATTAATTAAATTAAAAAATAATTCTGAAATTAAGAAACATTTTTAGGCTAAAAGAGTAGTTTTGGCCCAGCCCATATATATATCCGGATATCCAACCTATCAATATCCGCATTATTCGAATCCGTATCTGTATCCGTATCCGACGGATAGTGAGCTACCGAATCCGTATCCGTATTTGACAAAAAAATTCATATCTGTATCCGATCCATATCTGATTTTTCATTTATGGGATCTTCTAGTATAAGAAGTTACAATGTATTGTTATGGGGCAATTCCTTATATGCTAATGAAAGTTAACCCCATCCCTTAGATACCACTCATTATATCATTGATACATGGACCCTGACTCTATATATTAATAACATATTCATGGATTTCCTCTAAATTCTAGTAGCATACGACAAATTAATCCATTGTTATATACAAATGGTATACAACTATTTCTTAGTGTTGTTGTTGCCACTAGAAAATTTCTCGACACCACTGCGTCTCTACGAAGTGTTTCCTGGCAGCATATGCGGCGTGCCAATCAATTTTTCAGCAAATTGGTGAAGTCAACAATAGGTAACTTGAAGCAAAAATTGATTCATAACGAAATGTCAATGGGAAACAATAACAAGCAGGAACAGCTCTTGAGATAGGGGAAGATTGATCAATAAATTGATGTGAAGCAATATAGATCAAAATCAAATTACAGAGAAGGAAAGATTCTACTAGCTATGACCTACTCCTAAGATATAGGAAAAGTATATGCGTTGGCGTGTACAAGATTTTCCATTAATTATAGCCTAAAAACAAATGAATAAATATTGGATGCCTCCCTTTTCATACTAGCTCAACCTTTTCCTAGGAAAGAATCCATGCCCATATTCAAGCCTTCTAGTCTTCAATCTCCTTTGGACGTTTCCTTTTTCCGCATCAATCTTTCCGTAATCGGTTTTTTGAGGTTTCTAGCACTTTTCAAATATGACCTTGTCATGAATCACTTTACCTTGCCTAATCCCATGTTGATATAGATGACTATTTTGCCTGCCAAAATCTTGTGGCAACAATTGTGTTGCTCACATACTACAAGGAAATGGTAAGATATTGAATACCATGGGTTCGCGAGAGTCTTATAACGATACCCCATCTTTATTTGTTTCCAACATGAAAATTTGAATTGTTTGAGTTGTGTGAACCTACCATTCCTTACTCCGCTTAAATGCTTAATCACTTGCAGCCTGTCTAGCTTGCTAATACTATGGTTGACTGATTGTTGAAGTGTTAGAACTACTAGTCGACCACCTTTAGTGGCTAATGTCGCTGCTGGCCCCCTCAACCGGCCACCACCCTGGTCCATTGTTTCTTCAAAGTAAAGCTTGTCCATATTTTTATTTGAAAGATGCTTCCTTCCGAGGTACAAAAATCAAAATTAAAGCTTTTTTTTAAAGTTTGAACAGGAGCTCTGCCACTCACCTTACAAGAAAAGAAATATAACGCGGACCCTCCAAGGGGAGGCACCAACACCAAGGAGCCCCAAACTAGTAATGGTTAGATGGGTTGTGCTAAATGGATCGGCTTGACACCCAGCACTGTAGGCACGGCCCTGCACGGCCAGCATTATATGGCTCGTTTACAGTATGACACGGCTCATTTAACCCGTTTATTCGAAATATAGCCGTTTTTAGCTGTTAGAGGTTTAAAAATTTTGAAAAATCTGAAAAAAAAAATCCAAAAATTTCTAAAATTTTCCCTATAAATAATGTAGCACCCCCTCATTTCTTCATCAACAAACTTGCAATCTCTTCTCTACATTCTCTTGTGAAAATTCGCTTGCTCTTGTGATAATTTGGCAAAATTCAAAATAGTTTTGCTAAAAGTCTAAAATCTGACTACCGGTTTCTGTCAAGAAATAAAGGTAAGAATAGTGGTTTAATTTTTAGAAATAAAGGTAATAATAGCGGTTTAATTTTTCATTGTCCTTATTATTTTCAATGAGATTAAATTAATAGTAGCATAATTATTTCTTGTAGTTTTTTCATAGAGCACCAGAATTTTGCATCATTTTTAGCTTCTGATTTCGGGATTTCACATTTTCATCCGAGGAGCTTCTTGCATCCTATCCAGATGAAGAAGCTGCAGTACCTGTACCATCCTCAGGCTCTATAAGTGCTACTGCATCGGTAAGCGCTGGGGCAAAAAGATTAAGATGCGGTACATCAGGAGTCTAGGAAAATTTCGAGCAGATTTTCGAGACATCGAACGGGGTTTAGAGCAGGTATACTATTTGTAAATATTATACATGTAAAATGTTTTCTAATTATTCTAGATTTTTAAACCGTTTGCCAGCCATGTTGTGCTAGGTGGCCAATTTGGACACCACTACCCCAAAACTAGAGCTTTCACCAAGATACCAACTACGCCAACAAAAACCAACACCTTATGGAGCAAAGAAAAAACAAGACCCTTGCTCAACTTGTAAACAACAAAGCTCAAAGCTAGCTAACAAGGAGCTGCACAAATTGAGAAACAACATTCTTACGAGGGCTTGAAATGCAACAGTCAACACTAGGGTGAGAAGGCGACTCCTCCACTCTGATCGCAATAGAGAGGACAGTGCGCAGAAAGACCGACGACCAACTCCTCCCTCCTCCCTGCAAGCCCAAAGATGCATCTCAGTGGGAATAATTGAAGATTCGATTCCTTCATTTTAAGAAGTTGAGTTCATAATTTACCAAAACTTGTGAGTTTTATCTTACATATTTTGAACTAAATATTTATGCATACAATTGTCATTCTAAAATTCCTTTACGGCTGATGAAACGCACGTGAAGGTTATTTTACTGTTCCCACTGAAATAACTCAATGATCGAGACCAAGCTAGGCTATCCCTCTGGAAGTTGGCGATAAAACACTCGAACTCCAACAAATGGTCTCTCCCCAAAAAAAAAGAAGCAAAGTGCTGAAAATCCCAATGTCCAAAAATCAACGCTAGTAGTTCGATCGTGGAGTTAGGATTGGCAGTTTAATTAGATGACCTTCGAGATGTGGCTAAGGACCGTAGAATCCAAACACAGCAATACGTCTACTAGATTGAGAATCTTCAATCATTAACAAGATAAGATAATCTGATGGACAATGCGGCGTTGAGTTTGTAGTGTGGGCAAATACATGCCAGTTCTGGTGCGATATAGTTTATCCCCGCTTACTAGTTGTCTCTGTACACACATCTGTGGAAAGCAAGCATCTCATGTAACATCAAGAAAGGTACATTCTTCAAACAACAAGATCAAATTAAGCAATGAATTGATAATGCACAAAAATCCCACAGAGGAAAGGCCATGTGCAGTTGATTGACACAAACAATTCAACATGACAACAACACATGATTACTTTAATCAAATCAAGCAATAGTACAAGCAGGGCATTGGCAAATGGCCCCAAGAATGGCCAACATGAGTGTTCAAGCCGGCTTTTAACGTACAACTCCACATTAGATAACATAACATGGCGTCCACTTTTTAAAAAAAAACAAAAGAAGAAATAAGTGAAAGTAGCGTTCTCTCGCACGACGACGCAACAAAAACAAAACAACATACATTCCCGGACGCATACTTCAGTTTGTTTAATATAACATGGATGAATGGTAATAATTGTTTAAGCTCCCGTTTGCAACCCGAATTGTTTTTTTGATCCAAATGATAATTGAATTGTTTAAATTCTTGTGAAATTTCTGTGTTTACTGAGCCGCGTTGCACATTCCCGGGCGCGTCCGGCACCAAAGCGGCTGGATGGGCTCCGCTCGGACTCCCCTCCCCACCATGCGGTGCCGCCAGTCGTTGAGCCGGTCGGTCGCCTCCGCGTACCGCTTCCTGCCGGCCGCGTCGCGGTTGCCGGACCACAGCGCCTCCGCCATGGCCGACGCCCGCGGCCAGACCCTGCCGTCCAGGACCGTCGCGTCTACCTGCTCCGTCCACAGGGCCACCTCGCCGCCGATGACCAGCCTGGCCTCGTCGGCCGTGAGCCCGTACGCGATGTCGTAGCCGTACACCCGCTGCCACGTCTTGAAGGGCCCGCACCACGACCCGCCGTCGGTGTCGTAGTCGCTGTTGGGGTCGTCGTAGACGCTGTTGTTCCCGACGAAGTCGCCGTGGCCGCAGTCGAGGTAGTAGAAGGACGCCGACGAGACGATGGCGCGGTACCCGGCCTGCACGATCAGCTTGGTGTTGTTGGGCCCGTTGTTCCACGTCTGCAGGATGGTCGTGGCCGGCGGGATCGCCGACGCGCTCACGTTCACAGCCTGGTCCAGCAGCACGTCCTCCCAGAACACGGCGGTGCGGTTCTTGGACACGACGAGCGGGTGGACCCAGCTGACGTACCGCTCCAGGAGCTGGCCCAAGGTGCCGCCGTTGGCGAGGTCGGCCTGGATCGAGGGGTCCGTCTGCCAGCAACCCGGGACCACCTCGTCGGCGCCAGCGTGGTAGAAGCCGTCCGGGAAGAGCGAGGTGAGGTCGTTGACGACGTTGGCCACCACCTGGTATGTCTTGGGCTCCAGCGGGTTGAGCTGGCCGGCGCCCGGCTCGGCCGCCAGCCGGCTGGGCCAGTTGGACGGGTCGGGCAGCCAAAACTTACCCGCGCAGGACACCGTCTCCGGGTACGCACCGGCCCACGACGCCGTGTGGCCTGAAAATTAATGAAGTCGGCCGTGTTACGTCGATTAACAGAATCAAGCACGAGAAACTGGGCCGTGTTAGCACAAGATATTTGGATATTTGCAGTTGCCACTTCAAGGCTTACTTGGTTAAACATTTTGGAAACTGAGGGAGCAGTGTACATAATCGAAGCAGAGGAGGAGACTTGAGAGCAGCTGTAGTATTGAGCTTACCCGGCGAGTCTATCTCCGGCACGACGCGGACGCCGCGGCTCATGGCGAACTCGACGATGCGCTTGACGTCAGTGACGGTGTACCTCATGTCGTCGCCGTACGCGCCCTTCTCCGCGAGCGCCGGCTCGGATGGCAGCTCGATGGGGAACGACTGCGAGTCCGTGATGTGCCAGTGGAACACGTTCATCTTGTTGGCCGCCATGGCATCGATCGTGCGCAGGATGTCGGAGACGGGGAAGTAGGTCCTCCCGGTGTCGAACATCAGCCCGCGATGCGGGTACAGCGGCCGGTCCTCCACGCGCACGCCGGTGGCCACCAGCAGCAGCGGCTTCCCCCGGCCGCCGCCCCTCCACGCCAGCTGCGAGAACGTCTCGAGCCCGCGCATGGCGCCCCACGCCGTGGCCGCCGAGACGGTGGCCGCGCCCGTGGGGAGGATCTCCAGCGTGTACGACTCGTCCACGGCGTGCTGGAGCGGCGCGGACAGGTCGGACACGTGCAGGGTCAGGTTCTGGAGCGCGGCTCCCCCCGCGGTGACGTTGACCTCCGGCCGGACGATCGGCCGGTACAGCTCGGCGAAGAGCAGCGCCGCGTAGCGCTGCGCGGCCGAGAGGAGGTACGGGTTCCCGGACGGCCCGACGATGTGGAACGTCGGCGACACCGGCATGGCCATGAGAGGCTCCGCCCACGACATGGACGTCGGCTTGGGCCAGACATTGACGGGGAACGACGACGTCTCGGCGCGCAAGCTCAGCAAGGACAGCAGCAGCAAGACGAGAAAGCCCTTCTTGGAAGCCATTAAGGCTCTGGTTTGAGCTGCTCCTTGCTGCAGCATTTGATTGGTGGATGCCAGAAAGATGTATGCATGAGCCATTGGATGGGAGACAAGTTCTCTGGTATAAATAACCGCGTGGTTGGCTATGTAATGCATTGTTCTGTGTTGTGATATGCTCCCTCCTATAGTTTTAGATATCGATATGGTATTCAAAACACTATTTTGACCACTAATTTTTATTATAATATATTTATAAAATCCAATAAAATTATAATATTATGAAAGTACTTTTCAAGATAAATCTACAAATATAACTTTCATGTATCCAATTTAAATGTTTACAAAAATATTAACCGTCAATGTTTCAAAAGTTTGACTGTATAACTATTTGACTGTAAAAATATAACTGGACTGAGGCTTACCACTCACTGGTCTCTACAAGGATCCAAGTGGCTTTTTTAGAGCGCCTTGGCTCTACCGTTCGTCCGTTTCTCGGACTTCATGAAACAATGAAACTTTGGACTTTCGAGAATCGGTTTCATAAATCTCCAGCTTCCGTTGCGTTTCATACGATGCTGGCCTTGGAGTTTATGCATGCAGTTTAGCTTGCGCGACGGAGTTTTTTGCACTGTCAATTCAAAGACATTTCCTACTTCTCGAAAAAAAAAGAGGTAGAAGAAGAGATTTTGTACTTAAAAAAGAATGAAGAGATTTGTCACTATATGTTTATGCACGCGTTACGTTCCATCTGTATTGATCGAGGCAGAGATTGTGAGAGTATTTTTCTTGTTGACATGTTCATATCGTTGCTCTCTAGTGGATGCAGTGGCGGGGGTAATTAAAGCAGAAGCAGACAGTGCAAGGCCTGCCGATTATATTACAAACGCAGATGCAGACGTTGTAAGTTCTAACACACACGTCTTCTTTTTTTAATGCGATTGCAGGTAAAATACTGGAGCAGTGTGTTTTGTGATCCATTTGGTGGTAGACGAGGCGAGGCGAGGCTTGTTTCAATATTTTACAATCGACCAGGCGGAAAAAAACTACTCCTTTTTTTTTCTGTAGGACAGAGGAGACAAAAGGCCGAAAACTAATCCAAACTCTAAAGAGCAACACATTCTTTCGCCCACGGCCGAGCAGTAGGCCCAGTCACTGGTAATTCTTGGAGTCTACTTTGAATAGAAGTTTTGGTGTAGTCCACTATACTACATGCACTATTTTGTAGGTATTGTCATATTTGAATTTTTAAGATTATCTGACACTCTACGATGGCAGAGTCACGAAATTTTAAGAGTATAGTACTTAACTACTTGACATGTGATGAAGGTTTGTTTGAAAAAGCTTTGTTTTCGTAATGTTTGTGATGGCGGAGTTGCATTCCACCTTCATGACTCGTCATTGGGGGCCCCGAGTAGTTGACCACCTTGCTTGAAGGTGAATCCGCCTGTGCATTCTAGGATGTTCTGAACTTGGTTGGACCTATGTGGGCTGAAATTTCAGTTTACTTATGACGCCCATGTTGGAGTTTAGTCACTATGAAAGTATTGGAGGAATTTGGTCATTCCTAAATTTCAGAAAAGAAAAAAATATGGAGGATGGGCCAATGGGGCCGACATGGCCCATCGAGCCAAGCCAGTCCAGCCACTTGAGGATAAGGCACTGAGCGACAGTGCCCTACCCTAGATTGCGTCCATGGGGAAACGGAAGAAGGCCGCGGCGACCGAGTCCCCCGGCTTGGACTCCCCGAGCTTGGCGGCTCCATGGTGGTGCCCTTGATGACCGTTTCGCAGTCTCCTCCTTATGTGGTCCTATTTATCTCATGTTCGTGATTCCTCTTGGTAATAGACGAAGAAGTAAATCGACGTGATTTTTCCCTTTTTACCAACTTTGATTCCACCTCCTTCATGTGTTTTTCGGCAAGAATATTGGCTACCTAATGTCCTCTTGTGTTCTTTGGCCTCGATCCATACTCAATCACCTTGTGGATGCCACTTTTGTGAGTAACCTTAGGTGATCGTGAGCTAGAGCCTTCTTATTGCAGTTATTATCATGTAGTCGATCTTGCCCGAACCACTGCACTCATTCTTGGCCTTTTCAAGCTTAGGACAATTCGTCCGAATGTGATTGGGGCCACCACACTTGAAGCATGAGATAGTACCACCTCTCTTCCTCTCTGCACCCTCTTGGATGCATGAGAAAATATTCAGGCTAAGAGGGTAAGCTCACTTTCTGAAAATTTTTCCAGCTGTTCATCGTTTAGTTTGCAAAGAGCAAAGAGGGAAAAACCAAATAGAGTTTCAGAACTAGATCTAGTGGGATCGGTGACCAAGGCCATTGACTACGACTTCATCTTACAAGAGACAACGTCAATCTCATGAGTCTTGAGTTGAGAATAAAGCTCGTCAAGAGTCAGAATCGATAAGTCAGTGGTATACTTGATGGTGGTCACCTTCATCTCCCAAACTCGAAAATCGAGTACCATCAGAAAATGCTGAGCATTATCCGAGTCAGGGTATGCGGCACCAACTACTCAGAGATCGCTTAGGATCTTTGTGAAAACAACCAAAGCACTCATCCAAGGACTCCCCAGCATGCTGCTCAAACTTGTTGTAGTCATGCTTGTGTTAATCTTGCTTCACTGTCTTGATTTGGGTGATACTCTCATGGTAAGCATAGATGGTCACCTAAATCTGGTATGCAGATCGTAAATGGGAGATCCGATCATACTTAATACGGCTAAGTCCCTATATGAGGATGTTTCTTGCCTTATCATTCACCTTAACGTTAGCCATATTCGCGATATTGACATTCTTATCAGTAAGAACCACATACGAGAGCTTCACCTTCTGCCAAATTATGAAACCCTGGGTAGTGACTCTATCCTAGATTTTCAAAAATGATAATTGTCGACGTTTGTTGTCGGCAATAATGAAAACGGGGCTAGGCGCTGGATCCAAACTCGATGGTAGCACAAGACACCGGATGTATATAGGTTCGGGCTCTCGCGGAGGAGATAATACCCTAGTCCTGTGCTTTGAAATTATATGTGGCTAGCTAATTGCTGATGAGATTGTCCATTGATATTCCCCCGCCCCTCCCTTTATATAGCAGAGGGGTGCGGTTACAAAGGAGAGTTCTGATCGGATATGAGGTGGAGATTATATCTCTATACATGTCCGTTTGACAACGGCCTAGATTACAATCGTATCCTACCTAATCAAGGTTGGTTTCCTTGTTGCGCATGGCAACTAGCTTCCTGGGCGATACCCAGCTTCATGCAGTCGGCTTGGCCCACCCCTTCTTGGGCGGTCCTTACGGCTTGCCATGCAGATACCCGGGGCCCATATACTCCACAGTAGCCCCCGAGTGCTTTGCGATCGAATTGCCGCCTTTCTGGTCGCATCTCAACTGAGTCATGCTTCACGCCGAGTGCTTCTAGTTCTTGATGCAGCCTTCCCGACTGGTTTCCTTACCACGCCGAGTACTCTGTTGCAGGCAAGGAGATCGTGAAGGACTCAATAGAGCTCCACGCGTTGATCTTTCGAGTGATACCCAACCCAATTATTGAAATACTGGCAGTAGACCCATCCTGGGGCATACCATTGTTTGAATAGGCTCTTAGCCAAGTGGCACTTGCACCCGATTATCAGGGTATACAGCTGGTGGCCTATCGTGCGGCATACCATATCCCAAACGATATGCGGAAGTCAAAACGCTTTTCCCGCTCAAGGCGAAATTTAGCGCCGTCTCATCCATCGTCGAAATTGCTAATGTCATCGTCGAAGCGTTGGCCCGAGCACGTCGCATCCAAATTTAGTAGCCCTGAAATCATGTATATGCAGAACTTAAGCAAAAAACATTCACTCGGATGTAATGTCCAACTGGTTTATATATTTTTAGAGCTTTTTACTCATTTTCCTTATTGATTTTGAATTCGTCCGAGTGGTTTGACTCTTTTTGTTTAAGCACTCTGCCCGACTAATCTAGCCCCTGAGCGTCGGGAGTCGGCTCATGGCTCTTTTTCCCAGGCACGCGTTTTGAGTGACTAAAGTTCGCCGTTCATGGGGTCAGAGTTTCACAACTCGGAATTAACGCACTCGGATTCATTTGCAATCGCTAGGGAAAAGAAGCAAAAATAACTCAGAAAAAGTTGTGCGCATGTGCAACACTATTAGGTGTAGCCCTCGACTTACTGCTTAGTTGAGTATCAACTGAGTAGCAAGTCAAGAAAAAACTTTATTCATAACAATATGATTGAATATAAGATTTAAGTGTAGAAGTGACTTAGCTGCTCTACGCTCCATGTGTTGTTGACGATCATACCGTCCTTACTCGTGGCATAGGCGTAGGTTTACAGCCGAGCAATAGGTAGCACTCGCGGCGCAGGCGTAGGCTTGTAGCCGAGCCATAAATGGTGCTCGGGGCGCAGGCGTGGCTCGTGGCCGTGCCGAAGGTGGCGCTCGGGGCGCAGGCGTGGCTCGTGGCCGTCTTGAAGGTGGCGCTTCGGGCGCAGCGTGGGCTCGTGGCCGTCGTGCCGATGGTGGCGCTTCGGCGCGCGGCGTGGGCTCGTGGCCGTGCCGAAGGTGGCGCTCGGAGCGCAGGCGTGGGCTCGTGGCCGTGCCGATGGTGGCGGTCGGGGCGTAGGCGTAGGGACCGCGGTCTGCTACCGCGATCAGCTTCTCACTCTTCTGCTTCTTGTCCTTCTGTTTTGAATGCACTCGGCTAGGCCTTCACAACTCATGAGAAAAAGAAATTTCGGTCAAAAAGTTGGCTCCTAGTGCTTGTTCACGTGGCTTGAGCCTTGAGCTTTGGAGTTCACGAGAAAGCAACAAGAGCAAAAGCCTTCTTTTCACGAGAGATTTTTTCACGAGAGCAGGCATTTGTCCAGAGACTTCTAGTCGAGAAACTTTGAGACTTCTTCACGGTTCTCGCGCGTGGCCGTTCAAGCGGGCGATGAGAAGCTCAAGTGGCCGATGGTCCCGAATCCGGCCGAGGAGCAGGCGGACAGGCGCAGGCGGCCTGCGCGGGGAGTCGATCCAGAGGTCCACGCGAGGAGATCAGGCATTCGCTGGACCAGAAGGGCGGCGGCTAGAGCGGCACACCAGCGATGATCGACGTCGGCGCGAGAGGAGAAAGGCCGCGCAACCGCGGCGGTGACAGAAGGAATTTCAGACAACCGTGGTGGCGACGAAGAAGATGCATATCACGCCGGTGCCGGGCGCGAAGCGCAGGACGGCGAGGTGTAGCCGATTTGATCCGATCGAAGAATGAAGATGAGTAGCTCCATGCGTCGCGACGAAGAAGATCAGCGATGGTGGATCGCACCGACGAGCAGGCCGGAGGGTCGGCGACAAACATCGACAACGCAATGGCTAACGGCGTGACGGGAGGCGGCGGCGCGCTGACGAGGATCAGCCGAACCGGATGAGGAAGACAAACGGCCGCCGATCCGATCTGATGTTTTTTTTGTGATTGATCTATTGTTCTGGCAATTCTGTTGACGGTGGCCATCGAGCTCGACGAGATTGATCTTAACGCACCCCCTACCTGGCGCGCCAACTGTCGACGTTTGTTGTCGGCAATAATGAAAACGGGGCTAGACGCTGGATCCAAGCTCGATGGTAGTACAAGACACCGGATGTATACAGGTTCGGGCTCTCGCGGAGGAGATAATACCCTAGTCATGTGCTCTGGAATTATATGTGGCTAGCTAATTGCTGATGAGATTGTCCATTGATATTCCCCCGCCCTCCCTTTATATAGCAGAGGGGTGCGGTTACAAAGGAGAGTCCTGATCGGATACGAGGTGGAGATTATATCTCTATACATGTCCGTTTGACAACGGCCTAGATTACAGTTGTCGGTGTTTCGTACAATCGGCAAGTAAATTTGTAAGTATAGGGGCCGCGCGCTCCCTCTCCTTGAATGGTTAGACGAAGGGAGCCCAAGATGTATACTGGTTCGGACCGAACATCCCTACGTCCAGTTCGTGTAGTGATTTTGTATTGATCGGGGTGTAGCGGACTACCCAGGATTACAAGCGGGGGCTAAGGACAGGTCCTTAGCATTCGCCCGAGTGAAGGAGGTCGGGAGTGTTTGCCTAGGTCGGATGGCTCGAATGTGGGTGCGAGCAAATCGAATGCGAATGAGGACGCGAACGTCCGATCGATCCCCCTCCCTGAGGGTCCTGCCTCCCTTTATATAGGCGGAGGGGGGCAGGTTACACGGGAGTTTGGAGAAGAAAAGGTAGGGGTACGCTACGCCTAGGAGTTCCTGGTTTTCGGTCTTGATGATTGACAGGTCCCTGTTGCCCCACGCTGGGTTGGTAGACACAACGGACAGCGCCCTGTTGGGAAGGTGCGCACCTGCCCTCTGCACGCTTGTCAGACGCTGACGCCGTCATGATTAGCCCTGGAGCCGTCTCGGGAGGAAGCGCGTCTCTCCACTGCACCCGACGGGGTGAAGCGACCGATGCTTTGACTTCGGCGCCCCCCTGGCCACCTTGAAGAGGAGCCACCTGCCCTGGCGTACTGTCGTGTCCACGGGGCAGGTGACCAATTCGGGATCGATCGGCGACGTGGCGAAGGTTGCTGAGTCGGAGCTCGTTCGGGATCTGCCCTGAGGACAAGTCGGAGGTCGCGGGGACGCCCGACCCGAATCCCAGTCGGAGCTTGCGGAGGCGTCCGGCCTGTAGCTAGGTCGGAACCCGCGGGAGCGTCCAACCCGAAGCTTGGTTGGACCGCCCCTAGTGGGTCTGGTCGAGGCTGGGGGTCTTTCGTGGCCCCCTCCTCTTGGGCCTAGAGCTGGGCCCAAATCGGATTACCTGGTGTTCCAGGCAATATTTAGGGATAATTCCATCTGTGAGGGACAGAGACTTTGGTAATACCCCCTCCAGTGCTCTGCATCGCCCCCAGTCTCGCCGCCACGTGTGAACGGCTGAGAGATAGACGATCTTGAAATAGATATATACTTTGTTGTGGGGTACCCCTGGTATGAGTATTCGTCAACAGTGAAATCAACATGATCTCAAATCCAAGAATCGATGTAACTTTTAATCGACTGATCTAAAGCCCTTGAAACTTTGCATGCACCTTTCCATGGAAGTCAGGAATCTATTCCAATCTTCAATCACAGAGATTGATGTTAAAGTTTCAAACCTTTTCTAATCTAAGAAAGGTTGCATCAAAATAGGGCAAAAACCAAAACTTCACCCTGTGCTTGCTCATGGGGATTTGATGATCAAGATGACCCTCGACAGTCTTCCACATATCACAACAAGTAAGAACTACCAAAACTAGCCTTTAAACTAATAAGAACATGATCAACCAAAAATCTTTCTCTTCTCCAATAAAAGATCAATTTCTTGCAAGAAACAAGATGGAGCTGCAGCTAGCCTAAATGATTGGGATAAGACCTATAGAAGGTTCATTCAACAATCATTCATCCTTAGCTACAAGGACATGAGAGAAAGAAATCACAAAGAAATCAAAACACAAGAGGGATGGGCAACCAGTTGAGCATGAAAAATGATTTTTATTTCTTCAGGAGAGAAATAGTTATAAGCCTCACAATCTGGTGGTCAAAGCTCAAGAGAGCATAAGAAAATCAAAATTCTTTTTACAAACCCTAAAACCATTTTCACAACTGTAACATCCTAGAATTTTTTTATAAAAATAAAAGATTTGTTATTAAAATTTTAAAATATTATTTTGTTGGCTTCTATGATTTTTTAGACAATAATTTGATTCTCTGGAATTTCCTAATATTTATTTTATTTTCAGAATTTTCATGAATTTTTTGAATTTCTTTTTAAAAGTCTTTTCCTATTTTTTGAAATTAAAATAAATTATATATAAAAATAAAACCAAAATTAATTTGAAAATGATTTTATTAAGTTCAAAATGTCTCTAGAAATTTATGTGAATTTTCCCCAAAATTTTGAACTTTACTTGACATTTTTCAAAGTTAAAAATAATTTTTTGCATTATAAAATTAATTACTGTACAAAAAATAACAATATAATATTACTTAAAAATACTTTATTAGTTCTTTATTTGCTGAAATGGTTGTGTGTGAAAATTCCCGAATTTTTTATGATTTAATTGCTCACTGACCCGATTCGCTTCTTTGGCCCACCCGTCAGCTACAGCGAACCCCCCATCACTACGGTAACCATAGGGACCCGACCCATTAAATACACCTATTTCAACTCATTCAAATTCCGGCGACCCATTACTATTCTGACCATAAATTCGGTGAGCATTTTTCGATGATCCTCTAGTCCGATTGCCCTATAAATTGAATCCAAGGTTCCTCTCCTCATTCCTCACATCCTGAGCTTTGAATTATTCCAATGCATCCACTGAATCTTCCTATGCAAGCCATTCTTTCCTAACTCCGGTGAATTTTCAACGAGCTCTCCCGGCCACTCCCGACCTCTATTCGGCCTCAAATTTTTACTGGAGTTTCCTCTTGGTGTCCTATACATTGGGTAAAATCATATTTTGAAAATTCTCACTGAAGCACTATCAACAATCATTTCTTCCCCAAGTCCGGTGAGAGATCAATTTTTAAATTGAATACTGGCTCAACCTTTTCCTAGGAAAGAATCCATGTCCATATTCAAGCCTTCTAGTCTTCAATCTCCTATGGACGTTTCCTTTTTCCGCATCAATCTTTTCGTAATCGGCTTTTCTGAGGTTTCTAGCACTTTTCAAATATGACCTTGTCATGAATCACTTTACCTTGCCTAATCCCATGTTGATATAGATGACTATTTTGCCATGACTATTTTGCCTGCCGAAATCTTGTGGCAACAATTATGTTGCTCACCTACTACAAGGAAATGGTAAGATATTGAATGAGCTCTTTTATAATGGATTAAAATCAATATAACCCATCCATTGCTTTGAATCTAATAGTTTAAATCAATTTAGGTCTAGTTATACTATCTCCTATAGTATTGATAGTAAATTTAGAGAGGGGTAAAAGGGTAAAACATTCTGTTATATTATTTGTCCTCTATGGTAAAACACGTTCTGTGATCCTGATGAATAGCGGATGAATGGATAAGAAGCTTATGAAGGTCACCAGGTATTCGGTGAATCCAAAACCGTGAACAAATTTGGAAAAGTCTAAAAAAACCCTGATGAATGGATAGAAAAGGTCTAAAATACCCTTGAGGGATGAATGGTTAGATTTGATTTCTACTACCACTACTTACTACATATGTTATCTACTGTAAAATTTCTCTATTGAATACCATGGGTTCGCGAGAGTCTTATAACGGTACCCCCATCTTTATTTGATTCCAACATGAAAACTTGAATTGTTTGAGTTGTGTGAACCTACCATTCCTTACTCTGCTTAATCACTTGCAGCCTGTCTAGCTCGCTAATATTATGGTTGACTGACTGTTGAAGTGTTAGAACTACTAGTCGACCACCTTTAGTGGTTAATGTCGCTGCCGGCCCCCTCAACCGGCCACCACCCTAGTCCATAGTTTCTTCAAAGTAAAGCTTTTCCATGTTTTTATTTGAAAGATGCTTCTTTCCGAGGTACAAAAATCAAAATTGAAGCTTTTTTTAAAGTTAGAACAGGAGCTCTGCCACTCACTTTACAAGAAAAGAAATATAACACAGACCCTCCAAGGGGAGGCACCAACACCAAGGAGCCCCAAACTAGTGATGGCCAGATGGGTTGTGCTAAACGGATCGACCTGAGGCCCAGCAGTGTAGGCACGGCTGAGGTATGGCCATGCCGACACCTCGGCATAGCACGACCCTACACGGCCAGCATTGTATGGCCCATTTACAGTATGGTACGGCCCGTTTAATCCGTTTATTCGAAATATAGTTGTTTTTAGCCGTTGGAGGTTTAAAAAAATTCAAAAAAATCTGAAAAAATTCCAAAAAATCCTAAAATTTTTCTTATAAATAGTATAGTACCGCCTCATTTCTCCATCAACAAATTTGCAATCTCTTCTCTACATTCTCTTGTGAAAATTCGCTTGCTCTTGTGATAATTTGGCAAAATTCAAAATAGTTTTGCTAAAAATCTAAAATCCGACTTCCGGTTTCTGTCAAGAAATAGAATAGTGGTTTAATTTTTCATTGTCCTTATTATTTTCAATGAGATTAAATTAATAGTAGCGTAATTATTTCTTGTAGTTTTTTCAAAGAGCACCAGGATTTTGCAACATTTCCAGCTTCTGATTTTGGGATTTCACATTTTCATCCGAGGAGCTTCTTGCATCCTATCCAGTTGAAGAAGTTGCAGTACCTGTACCATCCTCAGGCTCTGTAAGTGCTACCGCATTGGTAAGCACTGGGGCAAAAAGATCAAGATGTGGTACAACAGGAGTCTGGGAAGATTTTGAGCAGATTTTCGAGACATCGGACGAGGTTTAGAACATGTATACTATTTGTAAATATTGTACGTGTACAATGTTTTTCTAATTATTCTAGATTTTTAAACCGTTTGCCAGCCATGCTGTGCTGCCTAGAGCTTTCACTAAGATACCAACTACGACAACAAAGACCAACACCTTGTGGAGCAAAGAAAAAACAAGACCCTCACCCAACTTGTAAATAACAAAGCTCAAAGCTAGCTAACAAGCAGCTGCACAAATTGAGAAACCACATTCTTACAAGGGCTTGAAATGCAACAGTCAACACTAGGGTGAGAAGGCGACCCCTCCACTCTGATTGCAATAGAGAGGATAGTGCGCAGAAAGTCTGATGACCAACTCCTCCCTCCTCCCTGCCAGCCCAAAGATGCATCTTAGTGGGAATAATTGAAGATTCGATTCCTTCATTTTAAGAAGTTGAGTTCAAAATTTACCAAAACTTGCGAGTTTTATCTTACATATTTTTGAACTAAATATTTACGCATACAATTGTCATTCTAAAAATTCCTTTACGGCTGATAAAACGTACGTGAAGGTTATTTTACTATCCCCACTGAAATAACTCCATGATCGAGACCAATCTAGGCTATCCCTCTGGAAGTTGGCGATAAAACACTCGAACTCCAACAAATGGTCCCCCCCCCACCAAAAAAAGAAAAAGAAAAAACGAAGTGCTGAAAATCCCAATGTCCAAAAATCAATGCCGGCAGTTCGATCGTGGAGTTAGGATTGGCAGTTTAATTAGATGACCGCAGAATCCAAACACAGCAATACGTCTACTAGATTGAAAATCTTCAATCATTAACAAGATAAGATAATCGGATGGACAATGCGGCGGTGAGTTTGTAGCGTGGGCAAATACATGCCAGTTCTGCTGCGATATAGTTTATCCCCGCTTACTAGTTGTCTCTGTACACACATCTGTGGAAAGCAAGCATCTCATGTTACATAAAAAAAGGTACGTTCTTCAAACAACAAGATCAAATTAAGCAATGAATTGATAATGCGCAAAAATCCCACATAGGAAAGGCCATGTGCAGTTGATTGACACAAACAATTTAACATGACAACAACACATGATTACTTTAATCAAATCAAGCAATAGTACAAGCAGGGCATTGGCAAATGGCCCCAAGAATGGCCAAGATGAGTGTTCAAGCCGGCTTTCAACGTACAACTCCACATTAGATAACATAACATGACGTCCACTTTTAAAAAAAAAACAAAGAAGAAATAAGTGAAAGTAGCGTTCTCTCGCACGACGACGCAACAAAAACAAAGCAACATACATAACGCATACTTCAGCTTGTTTAATATAACACGGATGAATGAAAATAATTGTTTAAGCTCCCGTTTGGAACCCGATTTGTTTTTTTTTTTGATCCCGATGATAATTGAATTGTTTAAATTCTTGTGAAATTTCTGTGTTTACTGAGCCGCGTTGCACATTCCCGGGCGCGTCCGGCACCAGAGCGGCTGGATGGGCTCCGCTCGGACTCCCCTCCCCACCATGCGGTGCCGCCAGTCGTTGAGCCGGTCGGTCGCCTCCGCGTACCGTTTCCTGCCGGCCGCGTCGCGGTTGCCGGACCACAGCGCCTCCGCCAAGGCCGACGTCCGCGGCCAGACCCTGCCGTCCAGGACCGTCGCGTCTACCTGCTCCGTCCACAGCGCCACCTCGCCGCCGATGACCAGCTTGGCCTCGTCGGCCGTGAGCCCGTATGCGATGTCGTAGCCGTACACCCGTTGCCACGTCTTGAAGGGCCCGCACCACGACCCGCCTTTGGTGTCGTAGTCGCTGTTGGGGTCGTCGTAGACGCTGTTGTTCCCGACGAAGTTGCCGTGGCCGCAGTCGAGGTAGTAGAAGGACGCCGACGAGACGATGGCGCGGTACCCGGCCTGCACGATCAGCTTGGTGTTGTTGGGCCCGTTGTTCCACGTCTGCAGGATGGTCGTGGCCGGCGGGATCGCCGACGCGCTCACGTTCACAGCCTTGTCCAGCAGCACGTCCTCCCAGAACACGGCGGTGCGGTTCTTGGACACGACGAGCGGGTGGACCCAGCTGATGTACCGCTCCAGGAGCTGGCCCAGGGTGCCGCCGTTGGCGAGGTCGGCCTGGATCGAGGGGTCCGTCTGCCAGCAACCCGGGATCACCTCGTCGGCGCCAGCGTGGTAGAAGCCATCCGGGAAGAGCGAGGTGAGCTCGTTGACGACGTTGGCCACCACCTGGTATGTCTTGGGCTCCAGCGGATTGAGCTGGCCGGCGCCCGGCTCGGCCGCCAGCGGGCTGGGCCATTTGGACGGGTCGGGCTGCCAAAACTTACCCGCGCAGGACACCGTCTCCGGGTACGCGCCGGCCCACGACGCCGTGTGGCCTGAAAATTAATGAAGTCGACCGTGTTACGTCGATTAACAGAACCAAGCACGAGAAACTGGGCCGTGTTAGCACAGGGCTTACTCGGTTAAACATTTTGGAAACTGAGGGAGCAGTGTACATAATCGAAGCAGAGGAGGAGACTTGAGAGCAGCTGTAGTACTGAGCTTACCCGGCGAGTCTATCTCCGGCACGACACGGACGCCGCGGCTCATGGCGAACTCGACGATGCGCTTGACGTCCGTGACGGTGTACCTCATGTCGTCGCCGTACGCGCCCTTCTCCGCGAGCGCCGGCTCGGATGGCAGCTCGATGGGGAACGACTGCGAGTCCGTGATGTGCCAGTGGAACACGTTCATCTTGTTGGCCGCCATGGCATCGATCGTGCGCAGGATGTCAGCGACGGGGAAGTAGGTCCTCCCGGTGTCGAACATCAGCCCGCGATGCGGGTACAGCGGCCGGTCCTCCACGCGCACGCCGGTGGCCACCAGCAGCAGCGGCTCCCCCCGGTCGCCACCCCTCCACGCCAGCTGCGAGAACGTCTCGAGCCCGCGCATGGCGCCCCACGCCGTGGCCGCCGAGACGGTGGCCGCGCCCGTGGGGAGGATCTCCAGCGTGTACGACTCGTCCACGGCGTGCTGGAGAGGCGCGGACAGGTCGAACACGTGCAGGGTCAGGTTCTGGAGCGCGGCTCCCCCCGGGGTGACATTGACCTCCGGCCGGACGATCGGCCGGTACAGCTCGGCAAAGAGCAGCGCCGCGTAGCGCTGCGCGGCCGAGAGGAGGTACGGGTTCCCGGACGGCCCGACGATGTGGAACGTCGGCGACACCGGCATGGCCATGAGAGGCTCCGCCCACGACATGGACGTCGGCTTGGGCCAGACATTGACGGGGAACGACGACGTCTCGGCGCGCAAGCTCAGCAAGCACAGCAGCAGCAAGACGAGAAAGCCCTTCTTGGAAGCCACTAGAATATTTTGCGCGGCGTAATACGCCGCGTGCGTTGTCTTTTCCGTGGAAACAATATTGTTTTTTCGTTGGTATTTTTTTTAAAAAAATTATCGAGGAAACGCGCGAAACGGCTGAAAGAATAAAACGCATCCGCGATTGCGCTAAATCGAAAGGTCTTTTTCGTGAAAAATAGCCGGAATGGTCTAAACGCCACTACGTTTTTTAGCATTTATTTAGGGCCCTTTCACAAAAGATTTGTGCTTTTTTCTAACTTTCGTGCTTTTTTTCTAAATCAGAAGGATTTCTTCGTAAAAAACCGCACGAAGGACCTACGCATAATTACGCATTTTTTAAAGGACCTACACGTGAAAAGGAAAAAATGAGCCGAGCCTGCCAGGCGTTCATTGTTTTTTTCACGGAAACAATTTTGTTTTTTTTCAGCGGTGTTTTTTTTTAAATCGTAGAGGAAACACGAGAAACGGTTGAAAGGACACAAGTGCATCCGCGATTACGCTAAATCGTAGGTCTTTTTCGCGAAAAGCAGCCAGAATGATCCAAATATCACTAATTATTTTTTCGGTATCTATTTAGGGTCCTCTCACGCAAGATCTACGATTTTCCTGAACCAAAAGATCCTTTTCGTAAAAAACCGCGAAAAGGACCTATACGTAATTGCAGATTTTTGTAGGACCTAAACACGTTTTTTTAGCCGAGCCGAGCCGCGGCTCGGCTCAAATCATCCAGAGCGCGGCGTTTCTCCCGGAAATAGGAGAGTAGCTAGGAATGTCTTCACGGCGTTATACGTCGCGTGTGTTGTTTATGCATGTGTGTAGAAAATATATTTGTTTAGCATATAACAGTAGCAGATTGGGAAAGCTACTCTGCACTTCATCAACGGTTAAAACCAAAACGCAGTGCGAAACTGTAGCAGGAAGATGTGTGTGCAGCTATAGAAAGCAAACGTAATTGTTTTATGTGGCGGGTTTGTTATAGGGAGGAAAAACCGTTATGTATATAAGTTAAATACCGGTAGATTACTGCGTATAAGTGTATTGTGTGTGATTAATAAGGCAGCTCTAACGGCATTAGTTTTTTGAGCAACGGTGTAGAGCAAATCGAAAGAATATCTAGCTTGAAGCACAAAGATAACAGAAAATTATGTTTAGCTAAACTCATACACGGACTATCTGAAGACAGGCGTTTTTAAAATATGGCGGTTTAGGTTTGATTGAATCGATCGCGCATTATACAGCTAGATTTCACCGTTTGTAATAACGACGATGATGTTCTCTGGATTATTGACTGAAGCGATGATCTTTATATAATGAAGCATCAATAAAGCATATACGTTAGCAGAAGCAGAACCACGGCTGCAGAAAACATTTGAGGAGTAATGTGTTTATTCTGGAGAGGGAAAACAAAAGCAGAGCTAACATTCTGTATGTGCTATAACAAACATTTTTTTAAAAGCACTAATACGAACAATTACTATTGGTTCTTGGCGAAGGCTGCTTTTAACGGCACCGGAAAAAAACAGCAAAAGGAAGAAATGCATTACGCAGCAATTATCTTATTGGCTGATACACATATTAGTGTTGTAATAAAAAAGATTCAGCAGTCATATAGTATTTTGGGACTAACTGAGCTGTATGAAAGCAAATTATCATGCACATGTGCTGCTTTCAGTGCTGCTTTTAGACAACAGTAGCCGATTAGCGGAAGACAGCCGTATATATCTTTACATGCATATTTCAGAATAAAAGAGTCTTGCTGCATTAGCGAACACGCAAAACATGTTTCGGAATTTCTTTGGTTCTCGAGGTAAGCCCCATGTGCTATCACGGAGCGTAGGCTAACAGTTGAACTGCACAGAAAGAAAGAGTAATTTAGGTGAGTGGCGTAGCAAAAATGGGCAAGCTAAAACATAAAAAGAGCGATAAGAGTAACAAATAAATTGCTAGGCAGGTAGAGCTGCCTCATACTGTGAGTAAGAGCAAAGATATGTAAGTGCATGGATTATATAAAGCAGAGCAAAGAGGGTTACGATACGCAAAACGAAGGCCCGTAAAATCAAAATAGAATTGATAAAATAGATGGCTACGAAAACATTCAAGAAAGGCAAAACAGACAAATAAGTTGTATGCAATCCGAAAACATAGCAAGGAATAATATAAGTTCAGAAACAACGAAGTATAGAGCAACTGATAACAGAATCAGCAAAGATTTTACTATCGAACACGGAACTGGAAACTTAATACGGAACTGCAAACTAAGAAAGAAGTAGCAGTAACCTAAAACGAAAGCGATATACATCATGCAGCAATAATGCGAATATTTCTCTAAGCGGTACGCCAGTATCCAGGACTATGCATATGCCAAAGTAAATTCAACTGTGTGATTTCTGTATCACCAAAAGTGCTCTGCTTGCTGGGAACCACACTTGCTAACTTAGAGTTATCTATGGAGCAATAGATTCTTATTTGCTATATTGTTCTTGGCGCAAGAGAGCTGCTCTACTGCTTTCAGTTTATATTGTTGGTTAATCTACTGCTAATAAATAATGGCAGTCAAGGGTTGTTTGGCTGAAAATAACGATAGCGATAGGCGTTTAGCCAAAACTAATTAGGAATGGAATGCACCATTCAAGCACTGCTATTTCTTGCCGTCGGTTAACCAATCTCAATTCATATAAAACACTAATCATCGGTCTTTTTTCTAGAACGAGATCCGTCGCTGTAGATTGATTCAGATAGCTAACAATAACTGTACACACTGTAGGAGGCTTATCATCTACATACTATTGAAGCGGTCGTAAAGTGAAGATGCAGAGACTACAGAGGGTAGCTTAGCCTTTGTTCTAATTTTTCAGTTACCAAAACTGATCATGTGCCAGTTGACTGATGCATTAGTGCTATACGTAATGGTGACTTAGGTCACGAGAATAAAGCTGAACAACCTAAGAGGTTAACAATAACGATATAGAAACAAAATACTATAACGTATATACCAGTGATATACATTGTTTTTGTAACGACGTGCGAGTTTTGCAAGATAGATGGGTAGATGAAAAAGCTGTATATAATCAGAAGAAGATATAAAAAAAAAGTAAAAAAAAGAATGCATTATTGACGGAATGAGCATTATACAGAGGCAAATAATAACAAAAGCCTATAAAGAGAGAAGCTTTCCAGTAGCAAAAAGTATACCTGAATAAGGACATGGTTGGGTAGCCAGTTTAGGAAAACAGAAAAAGGTAATAGACATCTATCATGTGCTGAGATCGGGCTGTAACAAAAAGGCTTGTCAGTGATACAGAATGCTAGACAGAAGCAAGCACCTGTTGGTACACTATATTCTTCGTTTCTGCTTTTGGAAACAACTTACTTGAGACATGTTTTTCCCTTTTTTATCTGCAATTCTTCGCAGACAATATAGTAAAGATTCCAGCCCAGGAAGAATTTGCCGGAATAACACAGACCTGCAGTGCAGAGAAAAAAATAAGCAGACCCTAAATGTGCAATCATATATTGACGTAAGAGCTTAGCAAAAAAAATGCATATTTGCTCGCTCCCATTGGCCACTAGCTTGGTCCATTTGGAAGGTTAGAACTAACGTATTTCTCGGTCATCATTTCCAATCCAAGTGGACTATAAGCAATCAGACAAATTCGCAAGCAATCACAAGAGTTTTCAGCTCCATCCGCTCATCACTCATGCTCAATAGTGAGAACTGGACCGGTATTCCATAGTATTTTCAGGAAAAACTACACTGAATCAAGAACATAAGCTCCGGATATACAGCCTACCAAATAGAACAATGCAACTGCCCTATCCTGAGCGAACCAAACTGCAACCTTTGCAATGAAGACGTGAAAATAGACACTCCATTAGTCAAGGTAAAGATCTCAGTTACGCTCCATGCTGAATGAACTATATGCTTCTGTCAGTGCATTCACGCTTATATGCTGCACACATTCAATTAATTGAAGCTAAATCTGTACACTGAACAAAGTGAAATATGACTGATGTACATCAAGCAAACAAATTGGAAAAATACATGCAAGTGTTGACAAACTGGCCCGATGTTAGTCGCCAAGGATATGCAGTAAACTTTGCTGCAATGACCACATCATCTGGAGATTTAATCAGCCCTGGAATATAATGATTGCACAAAATGAACTCATTTGAGCTAAGACAAATGATAGAAAGAGCATCCTGTTTTCAAAAAAAAAAAGATAGAAAGAGCATCAGTTCATAGCTGCTGAATTCATTTCGAGTCGTTAAGCTATCCAACCTTCAAATCCGCGGATAAATTTTTTGAGAAGCCTTTCGCTCTGTCCATTCAAGCCCCCAAAGGTCCATTGTCCTTACTTTCTTGATACCTTAAGCAAGCACTACAACCAAACAGGGGCAGGAATCAATCAACCAAGAAATGAAATCCGAGATGCGAGGATGGACCTTGCCGCCGAAGGAGATCCGCTCCATGTGGATCGACACCGACCCAGTCGAGGCTCCCATTACGGCATTCAGAGGTTTCTAGAAGCTTCTCCTCCGCGAACAAGAAAGCAGCTATTTGCTTACGCACACAAGAAAAAACAGAAGATGTCTGAAAGCAATAACGCATGTGTTTGTTGTAGGCAAACCTGAAGGCCAACGGAGCGAACGAAGCTTCTCGCGCGGGGCACGCGGCGCGCGGGGGAAGCCGTCGGGCGAGAGAACCGGAAGCAGAGGTCACGGGCGGCACGTATGCGTGGACCAAGGGGACGGCGACACGAGAGGCGAGACGGCAGGGACCCGAAGGCAAAACCGAACTTCCCGAGGGCCTCTTCGCAGGCTGGGCGAGCGATGAAGGGCACCAGCGCGATGACGGGAGCATGGCAAAGGGTGGCGGAATGAAGCAGGAGCGCCCGGAGCGGCGCAAGAGCACGACGGTGGTGGTGGGGCTCACACGGTGTTGCTTCTTGGGGTAGGCGGAGGCGAGGGCAGCGGAGATGTCGGCCGCCCGGCGGCGGAGAGGTGGCGAGAGCGGCGGTGACGAAGAGGACGCACGCGTAGGGAGGAGGGGATCGCGTTGCGTGACGGGGAAGACGGAAGAGGCTTCTCGAGGGCTCCGCGAGGCCGCATTGCGTGGCGCTTTCTGGGCCAACTCGCAAGCGAAGTCGTGGCGGCACCACAAGCCGAAGGCTTGCCGACGATGCTGCCGGCGGAAGACCGAGGCGACGCAGCTGAAGGTCGCACGCGGAGACGGCGAAGTAGACACTGGCGCCACGGACGCGACGGCAAGAGCACTGGCGCGACGGAAAAGCAGCCGAACCGGAGGGACAAACGCGCTAATACGGAAAGCTGGAGGGGCTAATCGCAATTCACGTGACGTGGCGCGCCGCCTGCGCCGGAACCTTGCAGGCTTTAATATAGGGAGGATTAAGGCTCTGGTTTGAGCTGCTCCGTGCTGCAGCATTTGATTGGTGGATGCCAGAAAGATGTATGCATGAGCCATTGGATGGGAGACAAGTTCTCTGGTATAAATAACCGCGTGGTTGGCTATGCAATGCATTGTTCTGTGTTGTGATGCGCTCCCTCCTATCACAAATAGTTATAGTTTTAGATATTGACACGGTCTTCAAAACACTATTTTGACCACTAATTTTTATTATAATACATTTATAAAATCCAATAAAATTATAATCTTATAAAAGTACCTTTCAAGATGAATCTACAAATATGACTTTCATGTATCCAATTTAAATATTTACAAAAATATTAACAGTCAATGTTTCAAAAGTTTGACTATATCTATATCTAGAATAACTATTTGTGACCGGAGAGAGTAAGATGTAACTAGACGGGTCACGGGCTTACCACTCACTGGTCTCTAGCGCCTTGGCTCTACCGTTCGTCCGTTTCTCGGACTTCATGAAACAATGAAACTTTGGACTTTCGAGAATCAGTTTCATAAATCTCCAGCTTCCGTTGCGTTTCATACGATGCTGGCCTTGGAGTTTATGCATGCAGTTTAGCTTGCGCGACGGAGTTTTTTGCACAATCAATTCAAAGACATTTCCTACTTCTCGAAAAAAAAAAGAGGAAGAAGAAGAGATTTTGTACTTAAAAAAGAATGAAGAGATTTGTCACTATATGTTTATGCACGCGTTACGTTCCATCTGTATTGATCGAGGCAGAGATTGTGAGAGTATTTTTCTTGTTGACATGTTCATATCGTTGCTCTCTAGTGGATGCAGCGGCGGGGGTAATTAAAGCAGAAGCAGACAGTGCAAGGCCTGCCGATTATATTACAAACGCAGATGCAGACGTCGAAAGTTCTAACACACACGTCTTCTTTTTTTAATGCGATTGCAGGTAAAATACTGGAGCAGTGTGTTTTGTGATCCATTTGGTGGTAGACGAGGCTTGTTTCAATATTTTACAATCGACCTGGCGGAAAAGAACTACTCCTTTTTTTTTCTGTAGGACAGAGGAGACAAAAGGCAGAAAACTAATCCAAACTCTAAAGAGCAACGCATTCTTTCGCCCACGGCCGAGCAGTAGGCCCAGTCACTGGTAATTCTTGGAAGAGGATTTAGCCTAGCTGCGAGGCACGTCTGGATGTCGAACGTTTTTTCCCCCCAGCCCAAATCAAGTTAAATCCAACTCACATTTCACTAACTCTTTTTTTTTTTTTTTGAAAACTGGACTCTCACTCAAGCTCAATTTGAGACGACTAAAGCAAAACAAGCAGGCCCCGGAGTCTACTTTGAATAGATCAATAGAAGTTTTGGTGTGGCCCACTATACTACTATACACTATCTTCTAGGTATTGTCACATTTCAATTTTGAAGATTATCTGACACTCTAAGATGGCAGAGTCACGAAATTTTAAGAGTCCGATACTTAAGTACTTGACATGTGATGAAGGTTTGTTTGAAAAAGCTTCGTTTTCGTAACGTTTGTGATGGCGGAGTTGCATTCCACCTCCATGACTCAGCATTGGGGGGCCCGAGTAGTTGACCACCTTCAGTAGCAGAGTCAGGATTCTTTGAAGCCTCAGGCCGAAAACTAAACGGGAATAACTAACGTCAAATACTACCCACACCGAGGTACAACAAAAAACACTACACAAATACACAATTAAAGATAAATTTGAATTCCATACTTAACATTTCAATAAAAACATTTCAATAAAATAGATAAAATATGTCAAAACAATATAACATAGTGGAATGGTAGAAAAATTAATACCTAATTAAAGAAGGTTTGATGCATCCGAGATTATCATATTTTCATCAACAATAGAATAAGAATCTGAACCTGTAAAAGAGGAAATTGCATGTGTAAATTAGGCACACAAAACTATGAAGGTAAACTATTAAGGAAAATTGCATTAGAAGAATGTAACATACCACTAGCCCGAAAACTGCAAGGTAGTTGTTGCTTACGAGACCTCATACTTTGAAAATAAGATGACAATGATTTCGATCTCTTTGTCATGTATTTCTATTACATCAAATTGAGTTCAATCAATTAATCATGAACTATATAAATTGTTCAAATCAATATACTCGAATCTAGTATCAATACATAAGCATAACCAAAACTATCCTTTTCAGTTTTTCATATAGTAACAACTAACAAATAGCAAGTAATACCGAAGCAATACAATCAATAATCATTCAACTAAATTATCAACTATCATTCTATGATTCTATCAAGGCATCACCAATGTAGCTCGGTGCTACCAGCGTGAGAACGAATAATAAAAATAAATCCTCATGTCATGTATACGGTATACCGTTGAATGAACGAGATTTCATTTGGATAATCAAGATGACAATGGCTAACCCGAAGTCTGCAACCTGCACAAGAAATGCTCATTATGAGATAAATGTACTTACCGGCAACTAATTAATGTGATTTCATTATTTACCTTAGGCTCGAAGTTGTAATCCGAAGGATATTGGCATTTAATGTCACGATGAATAATCTTAGGATGACCTGAAATCAAGACCGGCATTGTCTCCTCAATACGACTAAAAGCCTACAAATTTCAGACTAAAAGAAACATAGTAAAACACAAGGCAAAAAATTTACAATCCTCGTGCAAGTAGGCCACTCCCTTCGCGACCCGCAGTGAAATCTTCCACCTCATGACCACCCATCGTCATAAATGGCGCCTCCTGGCCAAATTCTCACCTCGAACCGCTCAAAATCACCGATCAAGACTCAGATCTCAGATCTCTGAGAGGCCGGGCGAGAGATCTGAGAGGCCGGAGCCGCCAGTTACTGGAGCGGTGGCCGGGAGCGACGACCGGGGGCCAGGAGCCGGGCCTGGACGAGAGGCCGGGAGCGGCTGCGTGGCCTGGAGGCTGGAGCAGCGGCCTAGAGTGGCGCGTTTCTTGGCTATGGCGTGGAGGCTGGAGGCTGGAGCGACGGCCTGGAGGGCGGAGGCTGGAGCGGCGTGACCTGGAGGCTTGGTTACTACTTGCACTGCTATTTGAGCTGGGCCTCGGGCCCAGGCCCCAGTGGCCCGAGGCCTAGCTCCGCCCCTGACCACCTTGCTTGAAGGTGAATCCGCCTGTGCATTCTAGGATGTTCTGAACTTAGTTGGACCTATGTGGGCTGAAATTTCAGTTTACTTGTGACACCCATGTTGGAGTTTACCCACTATGAAAGTATTGTTGGAGGAATTTGGTCATTCCCAAATTTCAGAAAAGAAAAAATATATGGAGGATGGACCAATGGAGCTGACATGGCCCATCGGGCCAAGCCAGCTGACGAATACCTGTACCAGGGGTACCCCACAACAAAGTATACATCTATTTCAAGATCGACTATCTCTCAGTCGTTCGGACGTGGCGACAAGACTGGAGGCGATGCAGAGCGCTGAGGGAGTATTACCAAAGTCCCTGCCCCTCACAGATGGGATTATCCCTAAATATCGGCTGGAACGCCAGACAATCCGACTCGGGCCCAGCTCTAGGCCTGATGGGGGCCACGAAAGACCCTCAGCCTTGACCAGGCCCACCAAGGGCGGTCCGACCAGAAGCTTGGTCGGGCGCTCCTGAGGTGCCGACACAGCCACAGTCGGACGCCTCCGCAAGCTCCGACTGGGATTCGGGACGGAAGCCCCCGCGGCCTCCGACTTGGCCTCAGGATAGACTCCGGACGAGCCCCGACTCAGCAACCTTTGCCACATCGCCGGTCGACCCCGAATTGGTCACCTGCCCCGTGCACACGACGGTATGCCGGGATAGGTGGCTCTTCTCCAAGGTGGCGAGGGCCGAAGTCAAAGCATCGGTCACTTCACCCCATCGGTGCGGTGGAAGGCGCACACCCTCGGCGGCCGGGGCTAATCATGGCGGCGTCGAGATCGACAAGCGTCGCGGAGGCAGGTCGCGCCTTCCCAATGAAACACCTGTTGTATGCGCCAACCCGGCGTGGGGCACGCGAGGACTGTCAATCGTCAAGACCGAAGACCAGGAACTCCCAGGCGTAGCGTACCCCTACCTTTTTTCCTCCAAGCTCCCGTGTAACCTGCCCTCCGCCTATATAAAGGGAGGCAGGACCCTCAGGGAGGGGGATCAATCGGACATTCGCGTCCTTATTCGCGTTCAATTCCCACGCACCCGCACCCGTGCTATCCGACCTAGGCAAACACTCCCGACCTCCTCCACTCGGACGAATGCTAAGGGCCTGTCCTTAGCCCCCGCTTGTAATCCTGTAGTTCGCTACACCCCGAGCAATACAAAACCGCTACACGAACTGGACGTAGGGATGTTCGGCCTGAACCAGTATACATCTTGGGCTCCCTTCGTCTAACCATTCAAGGAGAGGGAGCGCGTGGCCCCTATACTTACAAATTTACTTGCTGGTTGTACGAAACACCGACAGTTGGCGCGCCAGGTAGGGGCCTTCGCGCGCCATCATCTTCGTGTCCGGACTCCCAGTCACCTCCTTGATGGCCTTCTTCACCCACGACAGTGCGTCTCCGACAGGGAGCTGGATCCGTTTCGGCCCCCTCAAACTTCGTCGCCGCTCCAGCGGGGGAGCTCGTGCTCGTCCCCGCCACTTCCTGTGTCGAGCCCTCGCTAGAGCACGACTCCATCCTGCGCCTCGGTGACCTCGGCTTGAGACCCCAAGACGGACCTCGGCGCCGGAGCCCGTCCGCGCGCCACGCTGCTCCTGGTGGTGACATGCGGAAGCCCCTACGGGCATAAACTTCCCATTGCTCGCGGCCGTGGTGATGGTGGCTATCGCCACCTCAGATCCTGTTGTTGGAGGTTCCTCGAAGCGACTCCAGCTCGGTCGCGGGGCACATGCTGGATCGCTTGTACTCTCGTGAGTGCGACATGGTGAGCGTGGCCGGCTCGGCCGCGACCCCCGTGAGTCCAGGAAATGCCGCCCGGCGCACCAAGGCGCGAGAGGCGGAGCCGGGACTCCGGGCTCACCGTGCTAGGCTTCAGCAACAGCGCGAGCGGCTGGAGGCTCGGAAGACCCGTGCTGGACAAACTCCCGACCGACCTGGAGAGGCACCAGCCCGAGCCCTCACGCGTGCCTGGCGCTGTGTGAGCACGAGACCGCCAGGTCCAGCATTGATTGGCTGAGGGGCCCGACGGTCTTCTTTTCTTCCCTAGCGTCGGCCAAGACGTCGCTGCAGCAACAATGCTGCTCCACGACATCCCCGAGCTCAAGACACAGGGCAGGCGGCAACAGACGGAACCTCCGGGTTTGGTATAGCATGCTGCCATCCTCAAAACCTTCCCTCGAGTTGGAGTCACCAACCGAAGCGGTACCGAACACCATGGGTATGCCCGCTCCGTGGGCGAGCAGATCGGACGCGGACCCCGGTCAGACCCGCAGCGTGTTGGTTGCCAACTCCAACTGGAAGGAGACCTTCGTCGACCGGGTGACTGTCGAATCACCTCCCGCCGACCCGACCGAGTCTCGACGCCTCACTCGGCGGGCGAAGTCCTTCGCCCTAGTCGAGAAGACCACCACAAGAGGGGCCCCTCCAGGGCCCTCCGGAAGTGCATTCTGGTGAACCAAGGGAAGCGGCTGCTGCTCGGCATCTGTGCCGGAACTTGCGGCCGCCACGCTGCGCTATGGTGGAGTTAAGGCGATTCTATCCCGAAAACTCCCCCTTTTATCCCTTCGTCTCCGACAAGTCCTCCAGGTTCGAAACGCGGCGTGTCGACCACGCCCTGGTCCTCATGCACCGCCCGGAGGTTACTTGCCCGCACACTTGCCCAAAACAGCGCCCCGATCGACCACGGCGACCGCCATGGCGGCAACCCTTTCGGCCTAAGCGCTACGACCTACGCCCCGGCGGCTACGGTTACGAAGTAGCACTTTGTGGCAAAAAGAAGTACCCACGCGGTGTGGTCCTTGATCGACCCGGGGGGCGCCTTCGGGTTGTCAACACCGTTGCTGTCCCTGCGCTTCCCTCGAAGTACCAGCGCTCCGACCTATGATCGAACGACCCCAGCGGTCCCTAAGAGCTACGGTCATTCAGCGTCTGCTCGTCCCGAAGGGAAATGCAAGATATCGAACAAGGTAACCAAAATATATTCCATCGCGCAAAAACAAAAGTTGGGTGCCCAGAGGGTTCTCAGCCAGAGGCGTCGCCGTTGTCCGAGCTGTCGCTACTCGCAACGACATCGCCCAGCGCCGCCACCTTCTCCACCACCACCCGCACTCTGGCCCGCGCCGGGCTCGCGTCGCCTTCGATCCCGGCGACGGCTGCCATCGGGTCGAAGGAGGCGTCGCAGCTGGCGCAACAGGATAGCACATACTCCGCCACGATGACGGTGACTTCCCGCCCCTCGCGGGCGGAGCACTCGCGCATGCGGCGTGGCGAATCGGCAAAGCGTCGGCGCTGGTGAGGCCGAGGCGTATCCCGTGAATGCGGTCCAGCGGCTCGTTCGGCTGACCCCAGCTCGAGAGCTCCTGCTCATGCTCTCGGCCGCGGGCGGAACGTGGACAGGAGGGCCTCAAGCGAGGTCCAGCACTCCGAGTGTAGCCTGCCCAGCTCTCCCTCGAATTCCTCGGCAGAGCTTGCGGCGTCGCCACATCCTGCAGCAGGCGGCTCCTCGGCGGCCTCGGCCTGAGCCCGTTGCGCCTGCGCCTCCTCGCGTACCTTCGCGAGCTCCTCCTCAACGGCCTGGACCCGGGCCCGTTGTCGCTGCGCCTCCGCTTCCTGGGAGGCGGCCCTCGCAGCTTGGGCGTCGAAGGAGGCCTTCAGCCTCGTCATTGCGGCCGCCAGATCCGCCGCCCGGGCTCCTGTTGGGGGCGCGGGAGGCCGCCCGGCGCGTCGCCTTCCCCACCGAGGCGATCATTGGAGGTGCCACAGGCGGCTGCGCGAGCCCGAGCCGAGGCATCGAGACAAAGAAGAAGCAACAAGATCGGCGCCAGCGAAATCGAGAACCATCCGAAGCCAAATGAAGAAACTTCGCTCGGGCGGGGATCCTAATGCGGAGGATTGTCGAGGGTGGAGTGATCCTGCCCCTCGCCGCGGCAGCAGGGGACCCAGCGTCGGTACGGGGCCTTTTGGCATCGGAGCCCCACGGGCCCGCCGCCGCCTCCCGCTTCCCAGCCCTCCGGTCGTCACCGCCGTCCGTCATCTGTCGTTCGGAACGCGAGGGCCTCTCCTTCTTGCACTGCAGCAAAGCGCAGGGAGGCGAAGAGGCAGGGAAAACGGTGGGGCGCGGTCGCCCCCTCCATGCGATATTTATAGAAGCGGGGCAGCACGGCCGAAGCGGGCGTCGCGTCGGGCAGGGAGCCACGCGCGCATTAACTCCGTGCCCGGCGCGACAAGACGCGCCCTTTCCACTTCCCCCGCTACGCATTAAAGTGCGATGGGACGGTGGGGGATGGAAGGACGCTACTCGAGACGATCATGCAGCGACCCTCGATTCGACTCTGGGTTGGACCAGCCGCACCCACGTATCGACGACAGACCTGGGTGGGCCGTCGAGGCCCCAAGGCGGTGAAAGGCCCATCTGCTCGCCGTCCAGGTGGCTGAGCGACCGGCCTAACTACCACGACGCCTCCAGCACGCGGAATAAAAAGCTAAGGCAACTCCACCCTTAGATCTTTTTCTTGTTCCCGCACGAATTTTCCATTCCTCCGAGTTCAAGCGCTGCGCGGCGACCACAGCATGGACACCACGCACCGCTCGAGGGCTACAAGTTCCTACACTTACACGGGTCGGTGACCCGACTGCGTGCTCATTTCCCCCTAGCGGTAACCCCTTCGACCCAAGTGCTACGGACTACGCCCCAGAGGCTACAGTTTCGAAGTAGCACTTTGCGGAAGAAGGAAGTGCCCGTGCGGTACGATCCACAGCTGGTCAGGGACACTCCTTTCCCGCGCTAAGTGTAGACGAACAGTTTATACTCAAGTTCCTACACTCACATGGGTCGGTGACCCGACTGGCTTTCGATTCCCCCTAGCGGTAACCCTCTCGACCCAAGTGCTATGGCCTACACCCCAGAGGCTACGGTTTCGAGGTAGCACTTCGCAGAAGAAGGAAGTGCCCGTGCGATGCAATCCACAGTTGGTCAGGAACACTCCTTCCCTGTGTCGAGTACAAGCGAACATTTTGTTCCCTAAGTCCCCGTTTTTTCTTTAGGCTTTCCTCAAAGGTGCTGACATACCGACCTACGCTTGCACAACCCCCGCGGTTTCTAAAGCTATGGTCGTCGAGTGTTCACCACCTCAGGGAAGTCCGAAGGATAAAGTCGGATCTACGGAATGGCCCAACTGGCCTAAACACTAAAACAAGCTTCGATTCATTACACAACGAGGCTCCTTACATCGCTAAGGACCAAAAATCTAACTCTTTCCGCTCTCGGTGGAGGACGCTCTGCGGCGACATCCGACCAACTATCACCTCGGCGGCGAGGTCAATGCCATCATAATGAGGGATGACGAAGATGAGCGCCAAGGGAGCCCCGAAGTCGATCCCCTCATTCATCAAACGCTCGGCGTGCTCTGGCACGCGGGCCAAGGAGGCGGTAGGCAGGCTCGGACCCCGCGCAGTGGTTCCGAACACTCGCTCGTAGACCTCCTGACCGACCTTCCGAAGGGTCGCCAGCTCGGCGGTCCACTCGGACTTCCCCCGCTCCGCCAGCCCCTTCGCCGGCATAGCCGCCTCCAGCATCGTGGCCGCCGCGTCGCGCCCCTCCACCGCCAGTTGCCGCGGCTCTACGACGTGACGGAGATCCTTTTGCAAATTTGCAGATCGAAGCAACATCGAGAAGCATGCCTGGCAATCCTTGATCACGGAAGACCGAGCGGCGTTGAAACGCTTACGGCCGAGCAAGCATCGACCGCGCGGATGCCAGTCAAGTGGGCATTGCTTCGTTTGAAGCACCGCACGTCCCGTCAGAGCGCCTCGCCGCACCACTGGTAAGACGTATCGGCTCCTAATCATTTCTTTTCACATTCAATCGCCTCCGCGCGCATTAGAAAACCGATGGGGCGTCGGCCGCGCTACCGGCGGCGCGCCCGCGACCTCTCGGTCTCCACCTCTGGTGGTCGTTGGACGAAAGCAGTATGAAAAGTCCACCGGGCCGTTGCGGCCTCGAGGTGGCGAGAGGGCTCAAATAGCTCACACTCGACGATTAGCCTGGCGCTGCGGGTTCCAAAGGCGGATCCGCCAAGTGGATTCGTGCTTTCAGCAATGAAGCAAAGCGGCGAGGACAAGGCGAACCCCCAGTGGGTCTCTAGTTGGGTCGGCGGACGGCCCAATCGTCTTAACTCGTGTCCGAGACCATACTTCACACTCTCCCGTGGAGCCCTCGAAGGTAGCGACCAGTGCGCCCTGGTCGTGAGACGGCCGGGGTCCGTCTGGGCTCGAGTAAAGAAAGGTTTTTTATGGGTCGCCCCCAGCAGGTCGGACACCCGACGTAGGGATCGTCCGCTCGGAGGTCGCTAGATCTCCAGGGCCCACTCGGATAACCCGTTCGTAGCTCCACGAGTACGGTGTTCAAACCAACGCATGGTAAACACGCACCTTCTCACTCCCTCCAGGTCCCACACCTGCGGATGGAGCGTATACGTGAGACAGACAGCGGCCACTCCTCTCGCAGATAGCCTCACCCGAAGAGGACTCGGGACGGACGCCCTTCGCCTAGCTTCAGCGTAAAACCAGCCCTGCAAACCCGTCTAGCTACGACGTAAAACAAGCACTCGGGAACCGGAACCTCGCTGAGGCATTCGGGCTTCCCCGCCGACCACGGCCGCGTCTAGCTACGACGTAAAACGAGCACTCGGGAACCGGAACCTCGCTGAGGCATTCGGGCGTCCCCGCTGACCACGGCCGCGTCTAGTTACAATGTAAAACGAGCACTCGGGAACCAGAATCTCGCTCAGGCATTCGGGCGTCCCAGTCGACCACGGCCGCGTCTAGCTACGACGTAAAACGA
Organism: Guadua angustifolia; assembly: GCA_036346375.1. Classification (NCBI taxonomy): domain Eukaryota; kingdom Viridiplantae; phylum Streptophyta; class Magnoliopsida; order Poales; family Poaceae; genus Guadua; species Guadua angustifolia. The sequence continues at coordinate 9,289,320 of CM070512.1, read as the reverse complement.
GCACTACACCAGAGCCTTGTCCAAAGGCATCTGGGCGTCTGCACGGTCGGGTCGGATCCCACCGACCGAAAGGGATGTTTTTCGACCAATGTAACCCCCCGACCAGCTCTCCGACACGCTCGGGGCTACACTGCCACTGGTGCGCTTCGCGCGCACCGGTCAGCTGATCGACCAAGTCGGTCAGTGCCGACCAGGCGACCTCCCAACCCACTCGGGGGCTCGGGGCCAATCACGTCCATCCTCGCCTCGCTCAGTGGAATATCTGCCGATTGAAGTAACCCCCCAACCAGCTCTCCGACCTGCCCGGGGGCTCGGGGGCTACACCCACCGGGTGCACTCGCGCGCACCCGGTCCAAGCCGGCCGACCAAGCCGGTCGGACTCCACCAACCTGGTCATCCGCTACTCCAGAGAACCCGCTACTTCGTTACAAGATGATATGACTAGTCTTCAAGAGATTGGGTCAACAAAGGTTCTCGACAAACGGAGGTCGGTCACATTCATATGTATATATATGAAACGCGAGTTACATACAGTTGCTACTCGCACCGCAACAAAATGACCCGAAGACGTCAAGACGGCCCAACGCTCTAGGCGCCGCACGCGCGCTGAACCGCCTCGATGAGGGCGTCCCTCGCCTTGATGAGCTTCGGGGCAGCGTCGATCAGCGCATCAACGGTGGCAACATCGCGGGCGATGGCATCTTGCTCAGCCCATTCGGCCTGAGCGAGCTCAAGATCCTCCCAAAACTCCGCCAGAGATGCCTCTCCGTCCAGGGGCACCGACGCATCGTCATCTCCGAAGCTGAACGCCAGGGGAAAGGCCATGAGAAAAGCCAAGTGTTGCAAAGCAACCGAAGACCCGAAAGACGAATGGCTCCTCCAACTCCCGCGACCGTGCCATTCCCCTATATACTCTCAAGGCACGCAGCGAGCGGTTCCCGTCGATGGGGCGCAAGAAAGCGAAGCGTCGCCATAATCTGAAGAAATCACGCCGAAGATGATGGGTCCATCCAGAGCGCTGCGTTTCAAAATAGCCCGGCTACTCTTGGCGAATACTGTGCGAGGGTACCCCACAAAAGTATACATCTATTTCAAGATCGACTATCTCTCGATCGTTGGACGTGGTGGCAAGGCGGAAGCGTCTGCAGAGGCCGAGGAGTATTACAAAGTCCACCCCCTCACAGATGGGATTATCCCTAAATATCGGCTGGAACGCCAGACAATCCGACTCGGGCCCAGCTCTAGGCCCGATGGGGGCCACGAAAGACTCTCAGCCTTGACCAGGCCCACCAAGGGTGGTCCGACCGAGCTTGGTCGGGCAGCTCTGCGGTGCCGACACAGCCACAGTCGGGACGCCTCGCAAGCTCCGGCCGGGATTCGGGGCCAGGAGCCCCGCGGCCTCCGACTTGGCCTCAGGATAGACTCCAGACGAGCCCCGACTCAGCAACCTTCACCATGTCGCCGGTCGACCCCGAATTGGTCACCTGCCCCGTGCACACGACGGTACGCCGGGACAAGTGGCTCTTCTCCAAGGTGGCCAGGGGGCCGCCGAAGTCAAAGCATCGGTCGCTTCACCCCATCGGGTGCAGTGGAGAGACGTGCACCCTCCCGGCAGGGGCTAATCATGACGTCGGCATTTGACAAGCGTCGCGGAGGCAGTCTTGCGCCTTCCCGATGAAACATTTGCTGTTGTGTCGCCAACCCGGCGTGGGAACAACGAGGACATCAATCGTCAAGACCGAAGACCAGGAACTCCTAGGCGTAGCGTACCCCTACCTTTTTTCTTCCAAGCTCCCGTGTAACCTGCCCCCCCTCCGCCTATATAAAGGGAGGCAGGACCCTCAGGGAGGGGGATCGATCAGACATTCGTGTCCTTATTCGCGTTCAATTCCCACGCACCCGCACCCATGCCATCCGACCTAGGCAAACACTCCCGACCTCCTCTACTCGAACGAATGCTAAGGGCCTGTCCTTAGCCCCCGCTTGTAATCCTGTAGTTCGCTACACCCCGAGCAATACAAAACCGCCACATGAACTGGACGTAGGGATGCTCGGCCCGAACCAGTATACATCTTGGGCTCCCTTCGTCTAACCATTCAAGGAGAGGGAGCGCGCGGGCCCTATACTTACAAATTTACTTGCCGGTTGTACAAAACACTAACACCAGCCCAGCCAGTTGAGGATAAGGCACTGAGCGATGGTGCCCTACCCTAGACTATGTCCATGGGGAAACGGAAGAAGGCAGCGGCGACCGAGTCCCCCGGCTTGGCCTCCCCGAGCTTGGTGGCTCCATGGCGGTGCTCTTGATGACCATTTCGCAGTCTCCTCCTTCTGTGGTCCTATTTATCTCGTGTCCGTGATTCCTCTTGGTAATAGACGAAGAAGTGAATCAACGTGATTTTCCCCTTTTTACCAACTTCGATTCCACCTCCTTCATGTGTTTTTTGGCAAGAATATTGGCTACCTGACGTCCTCTTGTGTTTTTTGGCCTTGATCCATGCTCAATCACCTTGTGGATGCCACTTTTGTGAGTAACCTTAGGCGATCGCGAGCTAAAGCCTTCTTGTTGCAGTTCTTATCAGTGTAGTCGATCTTGCCCAAACCATTGTGCTCATTCTTGGCCTTCTCGAGCTTAGGACAGTTCGTTCGAATGTGATTGGGGCCACCACACTTAAAGCATGTGATAGTACCACCTCTCTTCCACTCTGCACCCTCTTGGATGCATGAGAAATTTTCACGCTAAGAGGGTAAGCTTACTTTCTGAAAATTTTTCCAGCTGTTCATCGTTTAGTTCGCAAAGAGCAAAGAGGGAAAAACCAAATAGAGTTTCAAAACTAGATCTAGTGGGATCGATGACCAAGACCATCAACTAAGACTTCGTCTTACGAGAGACGACGTCAATCTCATGAGTCTTGAGTAGAAAATAAAGCTCGTCAAGAGTCAGAATCGATAAGTCAGTGGTGTCCTTGATGGTGATCATCTTCATCTCCCAAACTCGAAAATCGAGTACCATTAGAAACACTGAGCATTATCCGAGCCAGGGTATGTGGCACCAACTACTCGAACATCGCTTAGGATCTTTGTGAAAATGACCAAAGCACTCATCCAAAGACTCCCCAGCATGCTGCTCAAACTTGTTGTAGTCACGATTGTACTGATCTTGCCTCACTATCCTGATTTGGGTGGTACTCTCATGGTAAGCTTCGAGAGTCACCTAAATCTGGTATGCAGATCATAAATGGGAAATCCGATCATACTTACTATGGCTAAACCCCTATATGATGATATTTCTTGCCTTAGCATTCACCTCAACGTTAGCTATATTCACGATATTGACGTTCTCATCGGCAAGAACCACATACAGGAGCTTCACCTTCTGCCAAATCATGAAACCCTGGGTAGTGACTCTATCCTAGATTTTCAAAATTGATAATCCAGCCTAGAAAAGATCAGAGACTTGATGGAATACTTGTTAGTCGCCATAGCTTTCGAGACTAGTTCAGATCTAAAAGGAGCAAAACTGGCTCTCTAGTCCAATTCACCAACGATACACATCAATTTGGTGCTCCCTGTTCCAATTCCATCCACCAATGAGTCAATTCCAATTCACCACTGATACACATCAATTTGGTGCTCCCTCGCAGTGACATCCTGCGGTGACATCACAGCAACTAACAGCTCGGATGGCACGCGCGGCGGGGAGCCGGTGGCTTGACGAGGCAAGGGGCCGACCTGCGCCAAATATTGTAGACGGTCTTACTCTTACCGGAGAACACTAGCGAACACCAACACACCGCTGACCGCTGCCCATGGCGTTCCGGATCCATGTCGAGCGCTGGAAGGTGTTCATGATCACCACGACGTCAATTCCGAGGGCGGCCGGCGATGACATCAGTGAGGGCCATGGTGAATCTGCTTGAGATAGGAGGTGCCAAGGAGGCAAGGAGGGAGTTGGCCAGTTAACATTGCTCGCTGGAGTTCGGTAGAGGACGGAGAGATGAATAAGGCAGAGGTAAAATTGTCATACATGGGTAAATATGTACTCCATCCATTTAGAGATATAAGTCGTATTTTGACTTTGTACAAAAATTAAGATTGAGGTGAAATTGAGAAAGATATTAGTAAAAATAACTTAGATATCCCACTTAATTGTTTAGAAAGATGAAAGATAATAGTTTATGTGTGGTGGTAATAAATAAATATATGTAGTTGAGAGAGGATAAATGGGGGTACAGTAGAAAAGCTTCATTAAATCTACATGCAATCCTTATATTTATACCTTCATTAAATGAGACCTTCTTTTCTATACCTTTATTTATTCTCTCTCAAACATATGCATTTATTCATTACTATTCACACAAAGTATATTTTTTATCTTTCAAGACAATTAAGTAGGAGGCATCTAAGTCATTTTCTCTTATATATTTCTCAATTTCAACGCAACTTTAATCCTTATACAAAGTCAAAATACGACTTGTAAAAATGATCAGATGGAGTATATCTAAGTGTTCCCTAATTTTAAACAGAGCTAGCTGCAATGCGCTCTGCCTTTGTTCTCACATTTTTCTGCTGTGCATCTCTCAAACTCTGTCCTTGTTGTGCAAGGGCAAAGGATACGGTTCCGCAGTGAAGTCATGTCATGTAGCCGTCTAAAGATGAACGGGGGCAGACAGAGACAGAGCCGTTGACCTTTTCTCAACACCGCAGACTGCGATACCCGCCCCCATTCACGACTTGTTACTCTTGATCAAGTCACGTTTACTTAGGGCATGTACAATGATATATGTCAGTTGTCTGTAAGACCACGCCACCTAGGATTTTAGGTGATGTGGAGGAGAGAGGAGGAGGAGAGAGAAAGTTGTTGTCTACTATTTAACTGACGGTCTTATAGACAGCTTTCTATTGTATGTACCATTGTATAGACAGTCTGTTAATTAGATGAGAGACCATTATAGACAACTATATAGACGATCTATTGTATGAGTTATTTTTAGTGCTGTCTATAGATGATGTGGAGATATAATATAGACAGCTGCCGTCTATACCATTGTATATGCCCTTAGGAGCAATTATTTACAGCCACACCAAGTCTCCAATTGACCCTGAGGCCAATTATGCATTAAAAAAACGTGGAGTGATAAGTATTCCTTAACAAATAAGGGTGTGCTTGGTACAGCTTCAGTTCCATCAGATCCGTGGATCTGGTGGAGTTGGATATTTTTAACTCTACTAGATCTATAGACCTAAGGCTGTTGATACATTAAGAGTGTTTAGATAGGTCATCTTCTTTATATTTTAGACTAAAAATATAAACTTAATTCACTTTATTTTAGCCTACAAGTTTTAGATCTCAGGTGAAATCTTAGATCTAGAACTCTATCAAACAGGGCCTAAGTTGGTTAAAAGTGATGAGTATTCACGAATGAAGGGATTATTGGCCGATTCAGTTAGAGGTCTAGTAGGGAAAGGTTTTTGCTTTACTTGCCTTGGCCCTGGCTCTAGTGGCGTTGGGGCTAGATAGGGTTAACCAGTCAATGGAGCTCCAACGGGTTGGACGGCTTTTGACGGATTTGTTTTTGCATCTAGAAATTTTTTTGTTAAGTCTTGTGAATTTGTTGGCATAAAACATAAATATTTAAAGACAAACTTGTTTGCATAATAATAAGAGAAAAACTATATAACAGTGTATTGTTCTATCACCAACTAACGGTATAGATTGGGATAGACATATGCGATGCCATCTATCTTATTTGTTCTTGTTCGTCTCTCCAAGTTATTCCAAACAAAAGTCTCCACCACTCAAAGATTATCGACACCTTCGATCTCTCTCTCAACAAAGGCAAGGTAGCTCGTAGGGGAAGCCGAGTTAGAAGGTGGTAGTCGATTCACATCCTCACTACCAATGGTTGCAAATAAACCACCATCACATGGCAATGATACGACCACTCATCATTTCAGTGGTGCCAATTACGAGCGGGCACAGTGGAGCACATGGGGTGTATTAGGTTTGCACCCAATGAGTGTGCTGGGCACTAGCTCCTTCTCTTTCAACTCCAATGAGAGCAGCGCTGCGGAGCAGCTGTAGGCTCACACGCACGGGGCGGCCACAGGTTTGTGCTAGCATGACAGGTTCCTCCACCTCCTCATTCAACTTTGGAAATGCCCTCTCCCTCTGTTGACGCCAAAAACGTGAAGAGGGTTTCTAGTTGCAACACACCGGACGAACACCGGGTTCAAGTGTCTTGTGGCGTGCCAATCGATTTGACCCTGCAATCGATAAGGGAAAGAGTTGTAAAAGTCAATCAAGCCGATCCTCGAGGTGAATCGGCTAAAATCAAGAATCAGCCAGAAAGCCGATTAGAAGGGTAACGAGATTAGCGATTAAGACTAATCAGGGGTAAAAGATAGATCGATTACGAAAAGGCGATGCGCAACAAGACAGAACAAATCAAACTGAAAAAAGCCAATGACGATCAAACAATCGGCGATGCACAACTTTATTTGATCGATGTCGACTTACGGAGGAAAGATTACAATGCTAAAAGACTAAGAACTACAGAAAGTAAAAACTGGTAGATGTGTTGGTTGATTGTGGATGCCCCTTCAAGCGACCTTGGTGCGCCTTATATACCGCTAGCCGATCCGAGACTGATCCAACACGACAACGTAGTCGAATAAACCGTAGTTTCCTTCACGGTCTCTAGTTTTCAATTATTATCTTGCGTCGTATGCTTATCCAAATTTCCCATGATTCTCTCGTACCTTATCCAAACTCATGCTTTTCTGCGATTCTTACGGAAATTTCCAAAATCTGGTGCAAACATATGCCCCCCATTTTTGGAAGATAACTTGTTATCTTTCAAAAATATGTATCGGCTTTTTCATCGATCGACTTCTTTTCCCATCGGCTTATTCACTGTTGTTTTAGGGAACCGCGTCAATAACTGCCACGCTGTAAAATCTCGGTGCGGTTTAATGGCAGGTGTCGCCTCAAATTAAACTTCCGCCACTTTTACTTTTCACCGTGCTATATATATGCGGGACCCCCACGGTCATTTTCATGCTTTCTGCTCTCGGACCTCCTTCAATCGGCTTTCCTCCCTTGATCGGCTTCTCATCTTTGGTGATCAACCCTCGGTTCCTCGATTAATTTGAATGGATCCTTCAAAGGTACTCATCCCGATCGAGAAAGTAATAATCGGTATTACTTAGGACCATAGGGAACTTCGATGCCGATCTGGTGATAAATGTAGAAATCCGAGACTCCTTATCGGCCCAAGGTTACAATGTGAAGGAGTGGGGCAAAAGTTTTAGAGCTTGGCGACGCGGTAAAAGGACGGAGAAGCTGGTACATTAGAGTATCGGCTCAAAAAGAGCGAGTGGGAGCGGATGGGCATAGCCGAAGTGCCTCCCTTTAAGTCTAGCTTGCCTTAAGCCAATGAGCCCTTGGTGGCCACGGCGTGCTATTTTTTGGTCCGACACGTTTAATGCTTTCCTTTTCCGTCTGGTCCGTCGGCCCAACTCTCCTTGATGTGGCGAATTGTCTTGCCTAAGGCTGGACGGAGACCAACTATCGACTTCTGATGGGAGACCTCGATGCAGAACTCTGGCTCGAATGGTTTCTTTTCTGCGGTGCATCGCTTGGGCCAACCCGTATACCAATTGGTAGCGAGCGGCTTGTAGAGGGCGTCGGCTTGCTCTCGGGAAGATGCTCTTGGTAGCTTTACCAAATGATGTTAAGTCATCGAAGCCGACTTTTTACGGTTTCTTTGAGTTAAGTGGTGGGCAATATTGGAGGTCCATTGTGGTTCATTCAACTGTGGTTATATAATATCTTCAGCCGACAACTTATTTCAGAGCCACTTGAAGACTCGGCTTTTCCTCGAGACGATTACCCCGAAAACACTACACCGCAATTCAGAGCGAGCCGATCCTGTGGTGAGAGGCTTATAATGTGCTCAAGTGGTGATACTAGGATTACTCCGGCTGGTCTGAAAAAATATCTCTCATTCTTCCTGGGTTTAGACAACACAATTTTCACTCAACAGGACTTCTTTTCCTATACCGACATAGCCAATTTTCAATGGCCTTCATTCTTACACCTAGATGCCGATAGTTCTGAAATGCCGGATCTGACGTTGATGTTCTATCGGCTTTTCATCTCACCTTGTACCCTTCATGTTGGTTTGAATTCTAGAAACAGAACCTTCCAACCTTCATATGAATTCTACCATCCTTCCATTTATGCTCGCCAACTTGGCTTTGGCCAAGTGATTCCTTCTTTACCTCTCCTGGATCGGCTTCAACCTCGAGCTAAAGTAAGGAATTTACTATCGGCTAACGTCGTTTTGGAGATTGCTGATCAGCTTCAACTTTCCAACCTGCCGCACTTTTTCTTAAACTCTCGTCGGGCTAGCTGTTTCACTACGTGGTGGTCGCGCATTGCCGAGGCCCTCTACTTGGACCGTGATCCGACGGCAATTATAGAAAGGTTTCTGCCCGACTATCGTGAGCCGTCAGTAGTCTCCGGCAGATGGAAGCGGCGGCAACGATTCAGTGAGAGTAGTTCCTCGGGTTATACCGATTCATCGGTAGCTGTAGAGGTATCAGCTTTTTCTAAGTAGCTTTTATCGTTTTACTCTCCATTACCCGCTGGCTAATCTTTTTTTTGACCTATGCAGGCTGTGACCACGCACGAGAAGGCCGTTGATGGCCCATCAGGAAGCGAGACAAAAGGAAAAAGGCCGCACCAGTCGGTCGGCTTGACTGGCTATACTTCGGGCAACCTTGGGGTGAATAGCCCGTCGCTGGAGGAGCTTACAAAGGATCGACAGTCGAGTGAGTATCTGTTCTTTGTTTGATAGGATTGTTTCTTTAAGTCTTTGCCTGACCCTTTATTGTTGATTCAGAAAAACCAAAATCCACGAAGGTGGTTACCAAGAAAAACCCTAAGCGCAAAGAGAAGACTACCGAGAGCTCCTCTCACGCACCAGCCGATATCATTGAAGTGAGCTAACTTATCTTACCATTCTTTGCACTCTTCAAATGTGGCGATACTAATCCTCCGCTTTTCTTTCAGCCGACAGCATCAATTCAAGTGGCTGGCATCTTAACCGACCTTCAGGGCACGTCTACTGTCGACCCACCGCTACCTTCTCCAGATCGGCTTCCTGCTGCTCCTCAGGCTATGTTACCGCTCCAATCGATCCCTGCTGTACCTCAAGCGGTCTTGTCTCCTCAGCCGACTCCCCACGCGCCTACGGACGATGTGTCAGCCGATCCCATGGACTTGCTTGGCTTCAGCTTAGACGACCTCGATGATCCTGAAGTGCTGGCTTCGGATGATTATGTTACGGATCTTCGTAACATTATCAACGTATCCAAGAAAGCGTCGGAGATGGTTGTCCACTCTGAGCCAACCATGCAAGATAAGCTGAATCGGCTCTTCAATGAGGTCAGTCAGCCCGAAGCGCAAATATTAGCTAATACTCAGCCGTTGAGGGATGCCATGGCCGCCGTAGAAGCCGATCTTCCTCCAGAGACTATGGGGCGATCACGAGTCTGTCACTGGATGAAGCGAGAGAGGAGGTGGAAATTGCTTTCGCGACGTATTGCTCAACAAGAGGCACAAAAAGCTGATCGTCAAGTGCTAGATCGGCTAGTGACTGAGGCCAAAGAGATGAAGCGGCAGTTTGACACAGATGCTGCTTTCTTGAAATCCACGAAGGCGAGATTGTTCAAGCGAGTCGGCCAAAAACAACTTCGAGGAAGAAGCGGCCAAGCTCAAGATCGGTTGGTCAAGGAACAGGCACAAGTGTCAGCAATGGCGGCCTCCCTTTCTGATCAGAAGCAGAAGATCGGCCGGACTGTGTCACAAGTTAAGGAGCAATCTGCCAAGATAGTTCCAGTGCCTGGCAGTGCCCAGGCCGATGAGAAGATTGTTGATGGAGTCCAAGCTGCACTTGCCAAGGCCGCCGGAGCACTGTCGGCTTTGGGTGCTAGGCTCCCTGGCTCGGGCTTGTAAACTTGCTGATTTGTCGAAATGATGTTTTTCGCTTACCTGTGATGTAATGTCGTATCTTGAAACAATGTCGCTTCCGTACACTTGTTGTAATGCTTTTAATCGGCTGTTTAACCGATTGCACTTTATTTTGCTTAATCGGCTGTTTTTAACCGATTTGTCTCCCAATTCTTTATGCTGTTCTTCTAATTACGCACCGACCCAGACGCTAGGGTAGTATGGTTTTAGGTATTTTCCGTTAATTGCCTTCGGCAATACCAACCCTTCAAGTGTCTCGAGTATATACGCATTTCCGTCAACAAGCCGATTTATTTTATATGGTCCTTCCCAGGTAGGTGACCATTTGCCAAACCGATTATCTTTAGAACCGATCGGCAATATTGTTTTCCAAACCAAATCGGCTTCCCCGAAAAACTTAGGCACAACCTTTTTGTTGTAGGCTCTTGCAACTTTTTCCTTATTCTTTTTAAGCCGATCTAGCGTAACTAACCTTAACTCCGCCAAATCGTCCAGATTATATAGCATCAATTCTTTGTATTCATCGGCCGATAAATTGTTTTGTCTCGCCACTCGCATAGACTCAATGTTTATTTCTCACAGACATCTGACTTCTTGGCCATATACTAACTGATATGGTGACAATTTAGTCGATCCGTGAAATGCTAGCCGGTAAGCCCATAGAGATTCTGACAGTGTAGAGTGCCAATTCCGAGGCTTTTCATCAATTTTTCTTTTAATCAGCTTGATCAACATTTTGTTAGACGATTCGGCCTGTCCATTGGCCTGAGCGTAATATGGTGATGAGTTGAGTAGTTTGATGCCCAAGCTTTCTGCAAAGCTTTTAAAGTCATTAGACATGAACACGGTTCCTTGATCGGTTGTGATAGTCTGAGGGATACCGAATCGATGGATAATGTGTTCATTGACAAAGCCGATAGCTTCCACGCTGGTGACTTTCTTAAGTGGAACGGCTTCTACCCATTTCGAAAAATAATCAGTGGCTGCAAGGATAAACTTATGGCCTTTGCTTGTTGCCGGGAATATTTGGCCGATTACATCTATTCCCCATCCTCTGAACGGCCATGGTTTGATAATCGGATGTAAAGCCGATGCTGGTGCAAGTTGCACGTTCCCAAATTTTTGACAAGTTTGACACCCTTTGTAGTATCTAAAACAATCTTCGGCATAAATCGGCCAAAAATACCCAGTTCGTCTTAGGATCCACTTCATTTTGTGGGCCGATTGATGTGCTCCGCAAATTCCTTCGTGTACCTCTCCCATAGCCACTTTTGCCTCTTCATCGCCTAAACATCGTAGAAGCAATCCTTCCAAAGTCCGATAGTATAATCCCCCTTCCATCACGACATATTTCAATGCTCTCTGGCGAACCTTACGTGCAGTAGGCTTGGATGGATCTAATAGGTATGCTTTTACTTCTGTCCTCCAGTCGGCATTATCAACACACAGCACTGCTTTGTCAATTAATTCGAATGCTCCGTATCGGCTGTATTCCTTGTAGCTTGAAGCTGCCTGAGCCAAGGCGTTGGCTTTGTTGTTTATTTCTCTAGGCACATAGCCGATACGGAACGATGTGAAAGTATTGATAACCTCAAGACAATGTTCCAGATATTTTGATAACACCTCATCATTGCATTTAAATTCCCTTTTAATTTGCTGCACCACTAGTAATGAGTCGCCATATGCTTCTATACTACTCACCCCAATACTATCTGCCAACTGCAGTCCTTTGAGCAGTGCTTCGTATTCAGCTTGGTTATTAGAGCATCGGCTTTTAAGCCGATACGCAAACTCTATGTCATGTCCTTTTGGCGGAGTTAGTACAATACCTATTCCACTTCCTTCCTGGCAAACTGATCCATCAAAATACAGTTGCCAGGGAGCTACATCGACCATCCCTGCCATAGTGACGTGTCCTGTTATGAAATCGGCTATTACTTGGCCCTTAATGACTTTTGCCGATTCATACTGTAGATCGAACTCGGTCAGGGCGTAGGCCCACTTCCCAAGTCGTCCTCTTATAATCGGAGCAGACATCATGTATTTGATGACGTCGGTTCTACACACTACTATGCAGGTCGATGCTAACACATAGTGTCTCAATTTTGTGCAAGCAAAATATAATGATAAACATAATTTTTCTACTGGAGGATACCTGGTCTCGGCGTCCAAGAGTCGTCGGCTTAAGTAAAATATTACACGCTCTTTACCATCACTCTCTTGCGCCAATACGGCTCCAATGGTCTCGTTTTCAGCCGATACATACAACTTGAATGGAACACCCTTCTGTGGTGCGGCCAAGACTGGTGGCGATGCTAAGTATTGCTTAATATCATCAAAAGCCTTCTGCTGATCGGCTCCCCACACAAACTCCTGACGATCCTTCAGTTTTAGCAGTGGCGTGAAAGCCTGAATCTTACCAGACAGATTCGAAATAAATCGTCTTAAGTAGTTAATTTTGCCAATCAGCTTTTGCAGCTCATTCTTGCATGTTGGCGATTTTGTGTTTACTATGGCTTTGACCCTTGTCTGGCTAACTTCAATCCCTCTTTGATGTACCATAAAACCAAGGAATTGACCGGCCGACACACCAAATGCACACTTTAAAGGATTCATCTTCAGCCCGTGAGCTCTTGTGTTCTGAAATACTTTTTCTAAATCGGCCAAATGCTGCCAATCCTCTTTGGATTTAACCACTACATCGTCGATGTAAATTTCGACAATGTTGCCGATTAGATTGTGAAAGATCAAATTCATGGCGCGTTGATAAGTAGCACCTGCGTTTTTTAAGCCGAATGTCATTACTGGCCATTCATACAACCCCAACGCGCCAGGGCATCTAAAGGCGGTCTTGGGGACATCGGCTTCGCTATGAATATCTGGTTATATCGGCGTTGCCGTCAAGAAAATCGATAATCTTATTACCGTCAACATCGATAAGCATATCGGCTATAGGCATCGGATATTCATCTTTGGTGTGGCTTTGTTCAAATCCACGAAATCTCGCATACCCGCAGCTTACCATTCTTCTTCATGACAGGCACAATGTTTGATACCCACTCGGCATATCGGCAAGGCCTTATGAACTTGGCCTCTAGCAACCTTTCAATTTCTTCTTTTATTATATCATGCAACTCCGGATTACAACGACGAGGGGGTTGCTTATATGGCCGATACCCCGGTTTGATAGGTAGCCGATGTTCTACCAACTGTCGGCTTAATCCAGGCATTTCGTAATACTCTCAGGCGAAACAGTCCCTGTACTCTCTAAGTATTTTGACCAACTTATTTTTATATTCTAGATCTAAATTTGCACTTACAAAAGTTGGCCTTTTTCTATCGCCTTCCCCTATATCGACTTCCTCAAGCATATCGGCAGAAGTGAACCCTTGGCCTAGTCTTTCGTTCTGGAAATCCTCGATAGCCTCACTTGAATTTATCACATGCCGATAGCTTTTCACTTTATCTTGTAAAATTTGGATCATTTCGATTCCATCTCCTTAATACTTCATTAAACTCGATCAAGCGTGCGGCGACACGACGATCGGCGTAAAGCCTGACTTTCCGATGCATATGAAATCACAGTCGTCTAGTGCCTTACCCGATATGCATTCTGCTTCTTCATGTGGCCAATTTGCATCGGAGCTGGCCATGGCAATATGAGCCGATGTATCGGCTGAGACAACCTCGACTTCGTCTCCGTTCCATTGGACCAGGAGTTGGTGCATTGTCGAGGGTATCTGACGATTCGCATGTATCCAATCCGTCCGAGAAGCACCTGCTGTAATTTCCTTTTGCCTCAATCACAAAGAATGCGGTCGGCAAAGTTTTCTTGCCGACGGTTGGTTCTGTAACCATCACCCCTTTTGCTTCAGTGGGATCACCGGTGAAGTCATTTAGCACAATGTTCGTCTTAATCAAGTCTTCGTCGGTTTTGCCCAACTTTTTGCAAGTGGAGAGTGGCATTAAGTTTACAGTAGCCCCTCCATCTACAAGCATCCTGGATATCGATTTTCCGTTGATAAAGCCTTTTAGGTATAACGGTTTCAAGTGCCGATGAGGATCTTGTGGTTTTTCGAACACCGCATCCTGTGCGCCCAAGCATAATTGAGCGAGCGTATCTTTAGCGATTCGGTCTTAATCACGAATTAATTTGGTGAAATAAATACCATGTTGATATCCATAGAAGTGTCATTTGAACTATTGGTGACAAACAAATCATCGAGAATCGATTCATTGTCGGCTTGTTCTTTTCTCCTCCATTCCTTCTTAGCGAGTTTTATTGGCCGTAGCTCGTTAAAGGTTTTATCCCTCTGTTTTTCTTCTTCGGCCTCTCTCATTTCCGATGTCTTTAAGCGCTGGAGCCGTCTGCGTTGCGATCGGCTAAGCCCAATCGGGCACCATCTAGGTTTGGGCTCCACTGGCTTGCGGATTTTACCCACCAAGTTCTCAGCTGGCTCTTTTTTCCTGTCTTGATTTGGTGTGCCCAGCCTCTCTTTTACTGGCTTCCTGTGTTCTGGTTCAGCTTGATTTGTCGTTGGCCTGAATAAGCACTCTTTTACCGATTGTCTTGGCCAATTTCCTTGCGGGTAATGCTCCATGGGGCATGATTTTGCAGACGGTAGTGCCACACCCCTTTCCCAACAGAATTGCCAAAAAGGACATCTCTGATGAGCTCTGTCTGCAGCGTCTAGCCGACACACATTGTTTGGCCGAAACACATCGTTTGGCCGATACGGTCCATTTGGTCGGCGAGCCTGCTGTTCCTGCCGATGGCTTATCCTTTCATATTTTTCGAGCAATTGTGAAAAAGTTGGCTTAGGCTTGAATGTTGTTTTTCGTGGCGGGGATCTTTCGGCTTTGTACCATCGTTCGACTTGCAATTCCCCTTTCGGCTTCACAGTTCTCGAATTCTTCCCATCTCGATCGGCTTCAATTTGAAGTGAGCCGATCGTTATCTTCAGCGTTTCTCCTTTTGAGCTCGACTCTATACCGACTTGTCGTGTAGTTATGGGTTGTTCCTTGACAATTTGTTTCCCTTTGCGAACCTTCGAACCATGTTGATTGGGAAGGATTTACATCGACTTCCATGGTGGCTCTTACGCAAACTTGAGCCGACCATCTTCGATAGTTTGCAGTATGTCATTGCGAAAGATATTGCGATCGTTAGTGTTATGGGAAAAAGAATGATGCCACTTACGATGTCGGCGTTTCTTGATTTCGTCGGCTGATGGTATGGTGTGCCCTTGAATGTCGTGTCGCTTTTTCTTGTAGTAATATATCGAATATGCGATCGCATTTAGACACGTCGGCGTATCTAACTTCCGACTTACTCCTAGTCGGCTTGAGCCATGAATGCAGACGAGTGGCTTTTAGAACCTTTTATCCATTCGGCTATATTCACGTCTGCTTCATCTTGGAAGTCTCACTAGAACTATACTCCACCATGTTTATTTTAGCCTTATTTTTCCATTGTTATTTAATCTAATTTTGTCTTTGAATTCTTTACTTAAATATTGGCCTTCTTGTGCGATACTCGATAAGCAGATGGCTTAGATCTGTGAACTCTGTCATAAGCTTTTCTTTAAGCGGAGAATTAATCCTGGCGCTTCATCGGCTAGTTGATTATCGGGTAATACTACTGAAGCACCGATTTAGCACTTCTCTAAATCTTCTAATGTAATCGAAGCGATTCGCCAAATTTACGTCCGGACAACACTTAGATCCAAATCCTTAACTCAGTACGCCAGAGAAAAAGTATTCATGAAATCGGCCCTCTAAATCGTTCCAAAAGTGGACCGAATTTGGAGGCGGTTCGTGAACCAAGTGGCGTTCTGATAAAGATAAAGGAAAAGTCTAATCTTTAATCCATCGGATTGAGTACTTCACCACCTTTGGGCGATAAATCGTCCAACGTGTTCTAGTGTGGTGACCGAATCATCCCAAAAAATTTTGCGAAATCGGGAATCCTAAAGTTATGGGGATCGGCATTCGGTCAATATAGTGCAGGTATGGCTTTCTATAGCCGATGGTTTTCCTTTGGGTCAGAGGCCAAATTGATCTCTCAAGACCATGGAAATCGATCGGCCCAATTAATGTTATCGTAGATGGTACACTAGGGTTTGGCCAATTGTGGTGGATAGTATCCGCCCCGAGTGAAAACTTCGATTGATCGGCTTGCCCTAGCCGTAATCTTGTTGTTGCCATGATTCATACCGTCGACTCGTAGCCGGACCTTGAGCAATGGAAAAACGGCTCGTATATGAAACCACTTTATATGGAGCCGTGTTTCTAACTTGAACGCCCTTGGGACTTGTCATTCTTATCTAATTCGATCGGTGAGTAGCCGTTGAGCGTAAGAAGTCGAGCCGATAGATCTAATTTTGCGACATCGATGTATGCATGGTAATGAAATGCGGGTTTGGACGAGGGTTTGGTGGTGCCAACATTGTGGTTTGAGTCGGCATTAGTGAAGGTGTAGGTGCCGATGTTTTGACAGTCTTTGGCATTTGGTGCCTGAGAATAGACTGATGCGTCGGGCGGTATAATGGATCCAAAGCAATCCCGAGGCGTTGCCAACTCTTGCGCAATCGTCTTCACGCTATTTTCTATCGCCGGTTTTAATGTTGTAACCAAAGCGATGATTGATTGATCAATGCGTGATGCACGATTGCTCTATCATGACGAGATAATTCAGCTTGGCGGGTATGTATCGGCTTCGGAGTCGATCGACCGGCACTTCGCCGAGCGGGTTCAACGTTAGGCGCCATCTTTTGTGTAACCCTCGTCGGGTTTTTGATAACAACTCGGCATCAATTCCTCCAATGCGACTTTGCGATCTTGATTTCTTTCTGTTGCTCGAGTCAAATCCTCCATTGTGGCGGCGATGATCGCCTCCGTGTTTACGTCGGCTGGAGCAATGGACTTGTTTGCGGTCATGTTTCCGATTCGTCCCACCGAGCGTGCCAAAAATGTGTTGACGCCAAAAACGTGAAGAGGGTTTCTGGTTGCAACACACCGGACGAACACCGGGTTCAAGTGTCTTGTGGCGTGCCAATCGATTTGACCCTGCAATCGATAAGGGAAAGAGTTGTAAAAGTCAATCAAGCCGATCCTCGAGGTGAATCAGCTAAAATCAAGAATCAGCCAGAAAGCCGATTAGAAGGGTAACGAGATTAGCCGATTAAGACTAATCCGGGGGTAAAAGGTAGATCGATTACGAAAAGCGATCGCAACAAGGCAGAACAAATCAAACCTGAAAAAGCCAATGACGATCAAACAATCGGCGATGCACAACTTTATTTGATCGATGTCGACTTACAAAGGAAAGATTACAATGCTAAAAAGACTAAGAACTACAGAAAGTAAAAACTGGTAGATGTGTTGGTTGATTGTGGATGCCCCCCTTCAAGCAGCCTTGGTGCGCCTTATATACCCGCTAGCCGATCCGAGACCTGATCCAACACGACAACGTAGTCCGAATCGGTTTCATAGTTTTCTTCCTGGTCTCTAGTTTCCAATTATTATCTGCACGTCGTATGCTTATCCAAATTTCCCACAGATTCTCTCGTACCTTATCCAAACTCATGCTTTTCTGCCGATTCTTCTGGAAATTTCCAAAACTGGTGCAAACACCCTCCTTCACCTTTAGCTTCCGATCCGATGCAAGTGGTGACATGGTATTTCACCTCTGGCTCTCGATCTTGCGACAAGAGACAATAGCGTGTCTTGGATACACGGATCCAGTGAAGGCATGGCACAAAGCTTAGGCCTAAGTTGGGAAAGAGAGAGAGAGATGGAGACTCAGTGCAAAGCTCAGGCTTGAGACGGGGAAGTGAGAAGGAGAGAGAGATGGAGGCTCGGCGCAGAGATCGAGCACAGATTCTGTAGCGTGTGACGTCTACCGACTCCATGACAGTGGTGGTAGTCAGCGCTAGAGATAGAGAGATGGTGTGTTAGCCGCAGACTCAGAATGGCCTTTAGCAGCTTGGTAGTACTATTATAGTCAGGTGAGCTCACCGAAACTTCTTGAAACTCGTTTGAAACCTATTAAAACTTTTTGTTGAAACTTGCTGAAACTTCTTAAAACTATTAGTTGAAACTTACTAAAACTTATTGAAATTTACTAAAATTTGTTGAGAACTTGTTAGTAAAAACTTAGTGAAACTTGAGTTCCAAAAATCTAAAACTCTTTTAAACTTTCGCTTGGAATTTTCTAAAAACTTCTAGAATACGCAGAACTCACTGAAACATAAAACTTTTTATATGTTCTCTTGAAACTTTTTAAAATTATATGAAACTTGTTGCTATACTATTGCAACGGTATACAGTTCTCTAGTCACTACATTTAGTACGGTTAATAATTGTTGAAGGTTTATAATTATAGTTGTAATAGTATGATACTCATTATGCACAACAACTCCTTGAATCGGATCAGAGTTCATGAGATACAACACGAGCATGTATGGTATCAAGAAAAAAGTAGAGGAATCTTGTAGAGAGAACCAAAATAATGACGACGAAGCAACCACAATGAAAAAGAAAGATTTGGCGAAGCCGACCGCAACTTTCTTAAGCATGATCCCAAAAGAGCACTAGGGATTGTTACTGTCTTCAGAGTCTTGCTCTGTACAAAAATATAGTGCTAAAAAATAATCTAGTCTTTAATCATCCTGTATGTCTCTACTTTGAAGCTTTATAGTCCCCCTAATCTTCCTCTAAAATGAAGTAGAGTCTTACTATTCGGAGGAGTAGGAGTTTTAATTCTGTTAGATTTCATCAAGGAATCCTTGTAGCTCTAAATTTTAAAGGATTAGGATACGAGTCATCTCTCAATAATACTTTATAGAATTAAGTAATGCATATAAAAATTTCAACATTTTTATGATCAGAGTGGGACAGCCTCTGACCCTTGTCATCCGCCTGCCTCCTTGCGAGGCGAGGCAGGCCATGGCCAGATCACGGACGGAGTGCCTTGGGTCAATGTGGAAAAGGCTAAAGATCTGTGGGGCTGTTTGGTTTGTGCCCCTAGGTACCCAAACCAAAATCTTGGCAACGTGAAGACCAATGCCTAAGTAGTGTTTTTAACATCCTTCAGGGTACCATGAAGTACTATTAAATTAGTCTTAAACTTTTATAACTTTTGATACATCTATTCTTTAAACTTATGATATCTCCAAGTACTACTTCAATGTAAAATTTGATACCTTACGATGATGGTAAAAAAAAGTCTCGTGCCGAATTCATGGCAAAACAATGGCCGATGTTTCTTGGTTCAGCAATCGCGTGCGTCATATCTGGGCACTAAAGCTGTACTTCGGATCTACTTGGTAGAGTTTCAGATCCTAACTTCACCTGAGATCTAAAACTTGTAGACTAAAATAAAGTGAATTAAGTTTATATTTTTGGTCTAAAATGTAAATAAGATAATCCATCTAAACACTCTTAATGTACTCATAACTCCAGCTCTACATATCTGGTAAAGTTAAGGGTGTGTTTGGTAGAGCTCTAGCTCCATCAGATCTATGGATCTGGTGGAGTTGGGTATTTCTAATTCCACAAATCCGTGGAGCTGGAGCTGTGGGTACATTAAGAGTGTTTAGATGGATCATCTTGTTTATATTTTAGACCAAAAGTACAAACTTAATTCACTTTATTTTAGTCTACAAGTTTCAGATCTCAGGTGAAGTTAGGATCTAGAGTTCTACCAAACAGACCCTCAGAATATCCAACTCTACCAAATCTACGAATCTAATAGAGTTAGAGTCCTACCAATCACATCATTGTCTCTCTGTCTGATCGAATAAACGACCGTGGTCCGCAATGAATTACCACGTGGTCTAACTGAGCAGAAGAGACCCAGCCTAGGACGAGGTTTGTGCCTGGGCCGGGCTGGATATCCAGATTTGAGGCCCGAACAAAACGGTCAGCGAGTTTTCAACACCTAGTATGACTGAATTCCTCTCGAAACAATTAAGTATCAAAACCCATTAAGTATTGCTTGAAATGTTGCAACCTGAGGACATGCAAGAAGGCAAAGCAAAATTTTACTCCTGGCGTTTTACCAGTAGCAGTTAATTACATGGAGTATAAGATTTCCTATATACTAGGCTTGTAAACTTCTCTTCTTAATAGCTGCGTGCCCTTCTTCAGTCGAAATCACAGGTTAATTATTGACAGAAGTACAACTATAAAAACACTAAGCAAGTTACGTGATATTAACACCCACAAACCAAGTCACATAGCGGGCGAAGGAAAGAATCAGCTAGCTCGGATCACAAGTTGATTACAAGCCCTCAAAAGAGTTAGCGAGATAATTAGTTAAGAAGAAGTTGATTACAAGCACCGGATCATCTCCCCTCTGATAGAACAGTCGCAGAAGACGCGCCAGATACCGTGCCAACGCTCGTCACCGACGGAGGGCAAGACATGACGTACGAATCAAACCCTTCGTTCTGCATCAGCGTCATCATGCTGTAGCTCATGTAGGTCGGCGACAGGTCGGGAGCCGACTGGCCGCAGTCCAGGTACTGCATGACCTTCCGCATGCTGGGCCTCACGTTGGGCAGCGGGTGCGAGCACAGCAAGCCCAGCTTCAGCACGAGGGTCACCTCCTCCGCGTTGAACTTCCCCGCGAGCCGGGGGTCCACCGCGCCGAGGATCGAGCCGCTGCGGTGGTGCTCGAGCACCCAGTCGACCAGCACCACCCGCCGGCTGCTGTGCCCGTCGCTCTCGATCGGCCTCCGCCCGCACGCGACCTCCAGGAGAAACACGCCGAACGCGAACACGTCGGTCAAGGGCGTCGCCTTGCCGGCGCGGACAAGTTCCGGTGCGAGGTATCCCATGGTGCCAACGACATGGGTTGTTTGAGGATCGGCGCCGTGGTCGTACAACCTCGCAAGGCCGAAATCACCGAGCCGCCCGTTCATCTCGCCGTCCAACAACACATTGCTTGCTTTGATGTCTCGGTGGATGACAACTTGCTCCCAATCCTCGTGTAGGTACAGCAGGCCTGACGCGACGCCTTTGATGATCCAGTACCTCTCAGGCCAGTATAAAGCTGGCCTATTTCTGTCGTACAAGTACTTGTCGAGGCTACCATTTGCCATGCAGTCATAGACTAAGAGAAGCTCACCTTTGCGCCGGCAGTAGCCTAGTAACTGCACGAGGTTCCGGTGTCGAAGACGACCAATACTAACCACCTCAGCGATGAACTCCTTCACTCCTTGCCTCGAATCATGTGATATCCTCTTCACCGCGACCTCCAAATTCGATGCCGGAAGCACCCCTTTGTACACTCTCCCAAACCCTCCGACGCCCAGTAAATTCTTGTCCCTGAACCCATCGGTGGCGCGAAACAAATCCTTGTATGCGAACCGGTGTGGGCCGAACTCGTCCTCCCAATCTTCGCGCACCTCGGCGAACCGGCGCCGACGCCACACGAACAAGAAGACGACAGCTAGCGCTACAGCGACTAGCAACGCGGTGGCGAGCGGTAGCACGACGTCCAGGACCTTTGACCGAGGCTTCGGACCCACGCGTGGCAGGACGGGAAGCTTGGAGAAGTCAAGCGGCGGAGCAGGCCCGTCCAAGCTGAAACTCCATCCGAGCACGTAGTGGTGCGTGAACACGACGCCCGTCGCCGACGAGAAGCCGACGTACATCGTGTCCGCCATGACAGTGGAGAGATCAATGGCTTCCGAGAGCAGAGGCTTCTTGGGCTTCGGCACTTGCACTGGAGCTAACGTCACGTTGAGCTGCCGAGCCTGACCGTCGTAGTCCACCCACATCTGCATCGGCCTGCGGCTGTTTAGGCTCAGGTCTCGGAAGGCGCCGTCGTCGTCGCCGTAGTAGCCGGCCGGCTTGGCCTGCTGCGACATGAGGCTGTTGACGTCGATGCCGACGTGGTTGCTGTTGATGTCGCGGAACTCGGGGTTCATGATGGTGTCGAGCTCGACCGCCAAGATGCGGTCGGTTGCCGTGCCGTTGGTCGAGTTGAGGAGGCCCAGGTACTGCCCGGCGTTGGCCGTGGAGAGGTTTCTGGTCGGGGCCACCACGAACGCGAGCCCGTGGTCGCTCAGGCCGTCGTAGCCGGACACGATGGCGAACACGAAGGACGTGGAGAAGGACCGCGCGACGGTGGCGTTCGACGTCGCCGTGGGCTTGCTGAGGAAGCGGAGTGGCGCTGGGTGGAAGGCGTGGGCTTTTGCCTGGTACGTCGCGTTGGTGAGCGCGAGGAGGCCGTTGGACGTGACGACGGCGAGGCCGTCCAGCGTAAGGTTCGCCGTGGCGAAGCCTTCGTAGGCGAGCTGGCCATCGTCGGCCGACGAGGCCACTTCGGCTCGCAGGCTGAACAACGCGAGCAGAAGGGAAGATACAAACCTGGCAAGCATGGTGGCGCACTGCGCCTTGAATCTTGATGCCTAGCTTGATCAGGTTCGAGAAGCTTAGCACCAACCAGTTCACAACTCATAAAATTGTAGCATCGGCTACTTAATTGCTTGGTTTATGAACACGCAGTAAAGAGTTTTTGACGGTGTGGAGATGCATTGCGGTTGGGTGGTGGGTGAGAGCTCAGGCAGGCAGGACAGAGGCGCACCGGAGGGCTGAAAGATACAGAGAGAAGGACGTGTATGGGTAATGGCGGTAGCAAACGGAGTCTTGCTGTCAGCCAGAGACGACTGCATCTATGGATGGATTTATTGATGCCAACAGCCAACTACTGACTCCATCCAACTTTATAGCCGTATTTTTTAATTATCTTATCCATAAATATCAAGCCTATTTATTATTCCAATGCAAAAATTAGTTAAATATTCTTTTCATACCTTTAATATATATCCAGATTTACTTGATATCCTCTACATGCATATATTTAATATAAATATTAGAGATAATAATTAGAGATAGCCTAGTTATTTTCAATATCTCTATGATCTATGTACCAAGAGAAAATATGACATGTAAACTTGGGTGAATGGAGTAAACATTTGTCCTGTGCATTTAATATCTTATTAATGGATAAGAGATCTTATCGTAGATTGCTGCTTTTCGAACCGTTCAACATCTAAAACTGCACGATTTCTCCGCATGCTGTTAGCTAGGTAGACGCCGTGCCCTGGGGGACGGGATCATTGCACATGGTAAAAAAAGGATGGCTGATGAATGAGACCATTCGCCTCTCTTGTCTCAACCATTAAACTGAATTTTGTGACCACCACTCATCCAGATCAATTCAATTCTGAACATTCGGCGATTACTCTTCTAGTTCTAGATCGCTGAAAAGAATTAAAGTTGAGGGTGCTTCCATGTTTTTTTTAATAGTTGTATAAATATTAAAGCATGAATAAATAATAGATGATTACTTAGTCTTTCACTTGCTTTAAGGTTTGTACAACTTACATTGAAAAAAAAAAGCATTGAAGCACTGTTTATTAAAGTTTCTTCAAGCAGGACGTTGACTTATAAGGGCATACTACTAGCAAGGGTGCCGGGCCCTACAAATTTGCGAAATATTGTAAAAATACCTCTTTAATAGATCAAATTTGTTGGTTGAATTAGTTAAGGCTTTGGTGATTTGGATTTTCTAAGAACTTAGAATTACTTGTCTGGTACTTTTAGCAAATTTCAAATATATATATATATAGAATTTATGATGCTATAAAATTATTACATAAGACTATAGAGCTGTATACGTGAAATATAGATCCACTTGAAAATTTTAAAGCCCCGCCACTAACTCCTTGATCAATTCAAATGGTCAAACAGAGAAACCGGAGAGAAGAGGACTATCCAGAGACTACCATAGTCGATGCACCAACTCTTTCTTGCTACTTTTCTCACAAATCTATGGGCTTGTGGGCTCTCCTGCCCTTCATGGTTGGAGCAGAACTTTCTACTACTCTTCCTAAAGATAAAGAAATCTAGATTCCGAGTTCTGACAGTGACATATTTCTACTTCACGCTGGCATTTTACAAGGATTGGTTGTCTCGTGTGTCAATCCTTCGGTTGCGATTGATTTTGACATGGAACAATATTCTAGCGGTTTGGCATTGCGGCCGATAGTTTCATACTACTACGTATTTGACTGTTTCAATGAGTACTTGTCAATTTATGTACAGCTTCGTATGATACGAGTATAGGACCATTGCAGATTTGCCATCACCTGAACATCATCGCTCATTATTGCCATCGTATGCGCAATCGATCTCATTTAAAAAGAAGCGAGCTGTTGCACAAGACTACCGATTCTGACAGATTAAATGATATATAGCTAGATCCACGAATAACATACAAATCCACTGCTTTCTCTTGGCAAGAAACTTTGGAGGTGCATGCTAATATGATCTTTCCACAATGTGAGGACAAGATTGACAGCATTAGCGTGATTATATGATATTATTGGACTTAGATAAATCTTCTGTTGGGTTGTTTTATTTAAGAATTGGTGATTGGGTTCTTTCTTGTTACTTACTCTCTGCTGTTTGTGTTCCGCCAATAATCCTAGAAAAAAAAGATGTTAAGAAAAAGAAATCATATGCATCTCTTTTTAAAAATTGCACAAATGTTAAAACATGAATGAAGGGTAGATAGTAATTACTTACCTCTTCATTTGCTTTAAAATTTATGTAACTTGTCTTGAGTGGAAATATATAGAAGCCTCTCAAAAAAGGATCTTGGTGCTGCGGAAGAACAACATAATAGATGTTGAAGTTGAGGGTGATATGAATTCGTTACTTACTCCGTATCAAATATAATTCTACGTGAAGTTTGCTATGTATTACTATAAATATGTCCTTGTAGCCTAGGACAAAAGCAAGAACTTTATTGTAAACATCTCCTTATACAGTGATCGTTTTCATGTGTCTGTGGTTTTTCTTATATGGGTTTTTCCATGTAAAATTTGTGTCTCCTAATCTTTATTTCATGGTATTATTTGCAACAAGTGGTACAAGAAGATTCTGTCAAAAAAAATCATCTCGCCAGCTCTTCGGTCCGTTGAGTTGGCTCTCTCGACGAAGCATGTTTCGTCAAATTCGAGACTAAGACTATCTCCAGCGTTATCCCTTCAGCCTCCAAATCCCTTCAGAAAGGGATCCCAAGCGCTCAACGAATTCCCTTCACGGTTTCCTTCAGAAGGGATTTGGAATCCCTATACAAAACCCTTCGAGGAGATGCTGCTGGAGATGATAGTAATGAATGGAATGAATATAGGGAAGGGAATGAGGGAAAGGAAGGGAATGAAGGGAAATTGCTGGAGATAGTGTAAGTTCTGGTGTTGCACCAAAATTTTGACTTGACTAAGAAGCATGATTCAAAATCCCCTCAAAATTTTAGAAAATTCAGCTAAGATTTCGGATTTTGGCCAGCGATAAGATTCCAAATCTCGATCAAATAAAAAATAAAAAAATTTCAAATTGTTACAATAATTTCAAATTTTCAGTGAAATTTCGAGTATTTTGACCGGATTTCAACTTTTTTTTTGACCGGATTTGGGATAATACTTCTTAAAAATGTCATCTTTAATGAAATTTTTTGGAAAAACTGAATTTTTGAGATATTTTATGAAAATAACAGAAGCCTTGTCAGATTTTTATAAAAATATACAAGCTTGATCATACACTATAAAATTTATGGTACTATATTTAGTAGTCTACGATCATACAGTAAAATTTCCAAAAGAAAGTGAACTTCATTTGTTATCTTTGAGAAATAAAAAATAGAAGGAATATAAATCAGACACTAATTTTATCAAAATTTTATAAATTTGTTTGAGTGTGATCATGATCCAAAACTTTTAGTAGAGCTTAAGCATTGTCTCATCACCTTTTCTAAAAGTTTTAAAAATTCTTAACATATTTTGGTTGCTCAATAAAATCTATGAAAGCAATATATGTACTCAACTTTTATTAAGGCAATAGTATTATCAGAATTTTTAAAATTTTCTCGAGCTTTTTTATCATGTAAAAATTCTATGGAAACATTAGTGATATGTGAGGACCATCCACAAATTTTTTTTAATTTCTAATGTGCTTTGTACTATTTTTTATTCAGTTGAAATTTGCCAATTTTTTGGTGATTTCGATCGAAATCTCAAAAATTCTGATAAAAAAATTTTGCATTTGAATTTCATCCAAAATTTTAAAATCTCACTGTAATTTTGGATTTCAATCACTTCCGAGATATACCAAAAAAAGAAAATTTGAAATCTGGGTAGAAAGCCGAGTCTACCCAGGGTTTCAAAAACTGGTGAAAATGGAATTTTTCGACCTTACCGCTGCGGTTCAAGATTCAAAATCAGTCGATAAACTGATCTGATTAAAATAATTAAAAAAATTTGAAAAAAATATGCGAATTAAACCCTTCGAAGACAGCTCAAAAACCGTTCAAAACTGTTGAAAACCGCTCACAAACCATTTTTAATGAACATTCAACTGGTCTAATGGTTTTCGGTGAAAATCGAGCAGTTTTTGATTTTTTTCAAAATGTTTTATTTCTTAACCCTTTGGTTTTTGATGATTTTTGAGCGATTTTTCTTAATTTTCAAATTTCGAGCGATTTTTTAAAAACAATTTTTTTGAACCCGCTCAAAAACAACTGAAAACTGCTCGAAAACTATTCAAAATTGCTCAAGAAGCATTTTTAAAGAACATTCAATTGGTCGGATGGTTTTCGGTGAAAACAAAATGGTTTTTGATTATTTTTGAATTTTTTCCCAAATTTTTTTATTTCTTAATCCTTCGGTTTTTGACATTTTGTAGTGGTTTTCAAGCGATTTTTCTTAATTTTTGATTTTTAAATATTTTTTAAAAATGGTTTTTGAAACCCTACAGGAAGCGAAACGGTAGAGCAGGATCGCTTGCAGGCTCCGTATGACTTGAAGAGTCCCGAGGACTCGTGGCTCCAGTTCTCGTGGCTCCAGTTCTAGGTAGGGGTGAAAATGGGTCGGATGCGGGTAGATATTACTCTTCCCGTATCCTACCCATATTTTTTTCCCGAATTCGGAACCGGATACGGGTTAGCCAGATCCGGATACGAATCCAGATAATTCGGGATACTGATACGGGTCAGATATATGACGGATTTGGATCGGGAACGGATAATGCACACATACATAAAATAATATATGTTGAATCAAACCACATGAATACATGACAATAATAGTAACATATATTCTGAGCAGTCAAAGGAGCATGATTCTCTGCCTGAGCAGGAGCCTGTGATGGACGAGCAGCTACACCTCCCGCTCGCTGCAGCCACTTAGTAAAGGTGTAATTGCACCAGTTTGATATCTGAAAGGGATAGAACCACAAGGTGATCTAACAAAATAAAAGAGGCTATACAAGAAATGAAGAACAAACTGGAAAAATAACAAACATAACGAAGCAGAAGTAAGCAAAAAACTCACAAGTAAATCATCGAGGCAAAAAATATAAGAAGGAACATCCTTTGTTTTGATCCTTCCTGGTTAAACAGAAAGACCATTACTGTTAACTTGATGATTAGGAGCGGGTCAAGATGAAAAGCAAAGTGAAACCTCCTCACAACAACAGGCATCTCGGCACGAAGATCTCGTTCTCGAGCAAATCCACGGCACCTTCCTCACGCGGGGACACTAGCCAGTTCATTGACGCCGCGTTGCCGCATTTCGTCCAGCACGTACCGGCCTCCTCCGACGGCGAGGACAACCAGTGGATCGACGCCCAGGACGGCTCGGCATTGAGCTCCTCACTGGCCCCTTCCCCGGAGATGGCCAGGATGCCCCTCGGCCAGCACTTGCGCCGGTTGCCGATGCCAGGCATGACATGGTGCCCGGCCGCGAAGCACGCTGGCGTTGCGGAACCGTAGGCCACCACCTCGGGCGAGATCGACATGTGGATCGACGGTGTGGCCCCCGCGTCCGCCTTCCTTTTCGGCGTCAATGAAAGTTCAAACTCCATTAATTTGGTTTTGGTGTTAATGACAAATCTAATATTGAGACTAACTCTTTTGATAATCATAATATTGATTAGTTTCAATTGTTAATTAATGACAAATCTTTTTATGAGACTAACTCTTTTGTTGAGTTTAACTCTTATTAGTCTCTTTTGGATGAAAAAGATGGAAATATCAAAGGTATGCATTCGAGCTCATATTATATATCTTGTTGCATTCCTTAGATACAACACTCATAATCATATTGATAAATCAAAATATGAGACTAACTCTTTTATTGAGTATATCCTTGATTAGTCTCATTGAAAAATGGAGAACCCAAGGTATGCACTCGTATTCATTTTATAATATCTTAATGCATATTTGGATTCAAGTTAAAGGATGAACTCTACCATTATTTAGACCTCAAGATGTGCATAATGTTTTCAATTCCATATATACATGAATGCACACATTTAGGGGGAGTTCATACTTTACCTTGATATTTCAATAGTATTGATCTAATTTATTTTTCTATATCAAGGATCATACTTTGAAACAATCCTTTGAGTATATTTAACTTTTATAGTTGCAGTATACTCATGGCAATATAGGATAAACTCCAAAGCAATCTCAAAAATTGAATATGTGCATATTGATTCAAGTTCAATTATTTATATACACATATTTAATGGAGTTTATTCTATTGTTAGTGGTATTAAGAGTAGTGATCCCTATCCACCACTCCATATAAATTGCATCATTATGTCGGTGTTTCGTAGAACCGGCAAGTAAATTTGTAAGTCTAGGGGCCGCGCGTCCCCGCTCCTTGAATGGTTAGACTCGGGAGTCCAAGATGTATACTGGTTCGGGCCGAATATCCCTACTTTCAGTTCATGGTGGTGGATCTCATTGCTTAGAGTATGGTGGATTACAAGCGAGAGCTAAGGACAGGCCCTTAACGCTCGTTTGAGTAGGGGAGCCTGAGAGCTCAGAGCGCTCACTCGGGTCGGATGGCGGGTGAGGTTGGATGAGCGAACGAGGCGAGAATGAAAGCGGATCCGTCCCCTTCCTAGAGGCTGCCTCCTTTATATAGTCGGAGGCGGCAGTTACACGAATCTGGAGAAAAGATGTAGGGTACACTATGCCCGGAGTCCGGTCTTTGGTCTTGGCGCTGATAGGTCATTTACCCCACGCTTTGGGTTGGTAGACACAACGGACGTTGTTCCATTGGGAAGGTCTTGCCGCCCTCTGTCCGCTTGTCGGACGCCGACGCTGCTTATCTTGTGCCACGTACCGCCTTGAGACGGAGCGTGTCCCTCCATTGTGTCTAACGGGGTGAAGGGACTGGTGCTTGACTTAGCGGCCCCACGGTGTTGTCTCGGGAAGGGGCCTGGGACTGGCGACCGTCTTGGAGTTGATCGTTAAGCGACGGAGATTTACCGAGGCTCCGTCCGGGAGTCCGGTCGGAGCCCATGAGCGCGCCCACCGGTTACTGGTCGAGCATGTGGGGACGCCCGATCGGTAGCCCGGTCGGGGTGCCCCCCGGCGGGCTTGATTGAGACCGAGAAATCCTTCGTATCCCTTTGGGCCTAGAGAAGGACTCAAGATGGTTCATCTGGCGATCCAGCCGATATTTAGGGATAATCCCATCTGCGAGGGGCGAAGGCTTTGATAACATCCCTTCCAGCACTCTGTATCGTCGTCAGTCTGGACTCTGAGTCCAGATGCCTTCGCGAGAGGTTCTGGTTCCCGAGTGCTCGTTTTACGTCGTAGCTAGACGAGTTAGTCGTGCTGGTTTGACGCCGCATCTAGGCGAGTTAGTCGTGCTGGTTTAACGCCGCAGCTAGGCGAGTGGCATCATCCCGAGTCCTCGTCTGGCGAGGCTATCTGCGGGAGGAGAGGCCGCTGTCGGTCCCACGTGTATGCCCCGTCCGCAAGTGTGGGACCTGGAGGGGGTGAGCAAACGCGTGTTTGCCATGCGTCGGGCGAACACCGTGCTCGTGGAGCTACAAACGGGTTATCCGAGTGGGCCCTGGAGATCAAGTGATCTCCGAGCGGACGATCCCTACGTCGGGTGTCCGACCCGCTAGGGGCAACCCATAAAAAACCTTTCTTTACTCAATCCCGTATCGGACCCCGAGCCGTTCGTAACCCGGGGCGCAGCTGGCTGCTGCCCTTTCGGGGGACTGCCCTTCAAGTATGCCTCAGGAGCGTGAAATCTTTGGCAGTGATGATAAAACGGAAAGCGAGGAGGAAGAAAGCTTTCATGAGGAGGAAGAGGAGCTACCTCAGGTCGGAAGGCATCGCAATGACCCTTCCCAATTAAAGGGGGATGACTATTATGCCATCCGCGGGAAAAATCAATATCTTGAGCCTCGTTCCGCCACAAACCAGAAGTTCTACTCGCTTTTTCAGCAGAAAGTCTACGAGCAAATTTACCTGGAAAAAGAGTTTGCAAATCAGAGATGGGTAAGCTGGAATCACGTCAGAGAGTAGCTAGATTTTGTGGGCATCCCAGAATTGTTTGGAGGAGCTGGCTTGTATCACTTCCTTGGTGGCAGGACAGACTACAACGATAAAATCATCAAGCAGTTTTATGCCACTTTGTATGTATCCGAGTCTTTTGACTCCATCACCTGGATGACGGAATCGCGCAAGTACACTGCGTCCAAGGAAGACTTTGAGCATGCATTGGGGATCTTCCACAGTGCCCATCCAAAAATTCATGATGATCCCCCTTTGACCTTGGATGCAGCTGCTGTCTTTTATGATCAATCCCATCCATTCAAAATTGGACAGTCTGTGGGCTACAGCTTCAACCGAGTATGGTCAACAAAATCATCCGAGTCACCATTCATCCATAAAGTGGAAATTTTGATGCCATTAGGGGATTTGCCTGGAACTTGATTGCAAAAATAATGGCGAAAGAAAAGTTTGATGTGGTGGACTTTATCATAAAAGAAATGGCTCAATCTGCAAGAGAAAGAGGGAAGACCATCTACTTTGCAAAGCCGATCAAGACACCAATGGCATCGAACGGGCATTTCGACCTAAATGAGGGAGGTAAACCGGTAGACTTAAAACTTTAACGTTCAATGATTGGTAGTTTACTTTACCTTACCGCATCTAGACCCGACATTATGTTTAGTGTTTGTATGTGTGCTTGTTTTCAAGCTTCTCCTAAAGAATGTCATTTAGTTGCCGTAAAGAGAATTCTAAGATATTTGAAACATTCCTCAAACATAGGGTTGTGGTATCCTAAAGGTGCTAAATTTGATTTAATTGGATATTCGGATTCGGATTATGCGGGTTGTAAAGTGGATAGAAAAAGCACCTCCGGGAGTTGCCAATTGCTAGGTAGATCCCTACTTTCATGGTTCTCTAAGAAACAAAATTCCGTAGCCCTATCCACCGCCGAAGCCGAATACATATCCGCCGGTAGTTGTTGTGCTCAATTATTATGGATGAGGCAAACTTTAATGGATTATGGAATAAATTTCAAAAAGATGCCTCTCTTGTGTGATAATGAAAGCATGGTTAAAATAGCAAATAATCCCATCCAACACTCAAGAACAAAACACATAGATATCCACCATCATTTCTTGAGAGATCATGTGAGTAAAGGTGATATTGAAATTAGTCACATTAGAACGGAAAATCAATTAGCAGATATACTCACTAAACCTTTAGATGAGACTAGATT
Source organism: Guadua angustifolia (assembly GCA_036346375.1). Lineage (NCBI taxonomy): Eukaryota > Viridiplantae > Streptophyta > Magnoliopsida > Poales > Poaceae > Guadua > Guadua angustifolia. The sequence goes on along the minus strand of CM070512.1, from coordinate 9,257,661 downwards.
TTGCAAATTAAGGAATGAATTAAATGTCATAGATATCTCTAATGTGGCCTAAATGTAGTTCTTTTGGTTGTTTATTGGGTTTTACTTGATTCTTGTTATTTTTAGTTGTATCTCACATCAAGGGGGAGTAATATGCCTTTTGTGTATATATCACATTCCCTAAAATGTGAGAAATAAAAGATAGTGCCATATATCTTAAAAAGATAAAAATAGATCTTTATAGGTCAAATTATTTGAAAAATAATCTATTTTAGTTCTATAAAGTGCAAGGTTCTTTAAATCTTCACTCACAATCTATTATTTCATAAATCTCATCTTTTTTAAACTTCTATCATATTATATCCTCTTTATATTAATAACAAAAATAAAACTTTTGCTCTTGAAAAGGTTGCTTAAAATCCAAAATCTTGATCTATATTGATTTACTAAGGCACATTTTGAGTCTTGCCCATAGAGCTAGATTGCTCATATCTCTAGTTTCTTATGAGGTATTTTGACTCAAACAAGTCAATTCTGATTCTTTATTTGCTCGTGTTTAAAGATTGTGTTTTGCGCTTATCTTCTCGGTTGGAAATGCCTTAATCTATACTCATAAGTGCTATGACTGTATAGGGGCAATTTCGCGACCTAAGTTCCTTAGTTTCCAGATCTTACTGCTGCGTGCACTACTGCCGCTTGCAATGATAGTACCGACTTTATTGATACTACTAGGTGCGAGAGCAGTAGTAATCGCTCGAGTCGTTGAGTGGTGGGTCCCAATTTTAAACCGCCTGTTTTCCTCCTTTCTCTCTCTCCTTCATTTCTCCTCACCCGAACCGCCTCCTCTCATTCTATCCCGTGCGTTTCTCTCTCTCCCTCTCAAACCCTAAAATTCATCTCCTCCAAAATCTTGAAAATTTGCGAGGGTTCCTCCTTTGGATTTAATCCTTGTGACCTCCTTCTCCAAAAGGTATCAATCATCTTCATTATCTCCTTTTATTTCATCCTTTTTGGAGCATGTTAGGGTTTAGAAGAAAAGATGAATCATATGAATTTTATAGCAATTCTTGTGGCGAAATATTGATGGACTAGACTTCAAAAAACTAAACATTATTCCTAATCCATGCCAACATAATCTTATTTTGCCACATTGCCTCGAATTTTTGGAAATATCCGCCGAGATTGCGCTTGGCCGGCACTACCGGCCATATGGAACAATAGTACCGACTTTGCGGTACTACCGGGCTCCTTGAGCGGTAGTGCCGACTGAGCATTTTTGGGCAAGCTTTTTCCAAACTTTTGAAGCATCAATTAATTGCCAAAAATCATATGGTTCTATTTACTTCAGAAAAACCATCTGGTCTATATGCTCATGTCCTAAAATCCTTGAAACTCCTTTAGATCATGCCTCGCACAAAGAAATCCGGTGTCGGTCCTTCTGGAGCTCAAGGGAGTAAGGCGGTCACAAAGACAACTCGAGGTCGCGGTGTTCCTACACCGACCACTGACAGTGAGGATAGCGACAACTCTTTTGAAATAGCAATGAGATCCTCAGCCGTGAAAGGAAAAGGAAAAGCAGTGGCCGGGGCTTCCAAGTCAAAGAAAAGAAAAAATCCTTCAAGTATGCCTCAGGAGCGTGAAATCATTGGCAGTGATGATGAAACGGAAAGCGAGGAGGAAGAAAGCTTTGATGAGGAGGAAGAGGAGCTACCTCAGGTCGGAAGGCATCACAATGACCCTTCCCAATTAAAGGGGGATGACTATTATGCCATCCGCGGGAAAAATCAATATCTTGAGCCTCGTTCTGCCACAAACCAGAAGTTCCACTTGCTTTTTCAGTAGAAAGTCTACGAGCAAATTTACCTGGAAAAAGAGTTTGCAAATCAGAGATGGGTAAGTTGGAATCACGTCAGAGAGCAGCCAGATTTTGTGGGCATCCCAGAATTGTTTGGAGGAGCTGTCTTGTATCACTTCCTTGGTGGCAGGACAGACTACAACGATAAAATTATCAAGCAGTTTTATGCCACTTTGTATGTATCCGAGTCTTTTGACTCCATCACCTGGATGACGGAATCGCGCAAGTACACTGCGTCCAAGGAAGACTTTGAGTATGCATTGGGGATCTTCCACAGTGCCCATCCAAAAATTCATGATGATCCCCCCTTGACCTTGGATGCAGCTACAGTCTTTTATGATCAATCCCATCCATTCAAAATTGGACAGTCTGCCGGGCTACAGCTTCAACCGAGTATGGTCAACAAAATCATCCGAGTCACCATTCACCCAAAAAGTGGAAATTTTGATGCCATTAGGGGATTTGCCTGGAACTTGATTGCAAAAATAATGGCGAAAGAAAAGTTTGATGTGGTGGACTTTATCATAAAGGAAATGGCTCAATCTGCAAGAGAAAGAGGGAAGACCATCTACTTTGCTCCGTATATCATGGCAATAATCCGAAGAGTAGCAGGGTACAATGGTCCAACTCCCACTCCTCATAAGCCATACAAGCCCCGGGTTGCTCCTCCTCAGGTGTTGCATCATATTGCCGAGCAAGCGGCGCAAGCAAGAGCTCAAGTCGAGCAAGCCGCGCAAGCCGCTCAAGCTCCTCCTGTGCATGATGCGTATCTCGCTGAACTTGAGAGCCTTCGGAATGATATGATGACTCAGTTCAGTCTTCTTCTTGAGCTTGGGCTTCACAACCGTCGGGTGGTGGAAGTGGTCCGGGAGCGCGTGGATTCTCTAAGCACTTCAGTTGAGCAGATTAGGAGCGAGCTCCTTCCTGTCTCCTTCCATCGGTTTGGTCGTCGTCCAGCTAGCGCAGCTTCTTCCTCTCATCCTCCTCAGCCTTCGACCTCGGCGGATCCCTCGGTGGCTCCAGGCTCCCCTAAGGATGGCGAAGCTTGAAGTTTTACGTCCCCTTTTGGTCTTTGATGACAAAGGGGGAGAATGAAGAATTGAAGTTCTCTGAAGCTTAGCATTACCTAGCCTATATATTATTGCAGTCCTGTAATGAACTTGTAATGACCTTGACTTATGTGGTTTATGTCGTCGTTTGTTTTTGTTGGATTTGATGTTGTGAACTCGTTTTATATTTCTTTTGCGCTCTATTGTTATATAAATTATCTTCTCTTATGAGTTTTGCCTTATAATGTCATGATTATTCATTGCATAATATCATCTCAGTCACTTCCCTAAAGAAATTCATACACAAATGTGCATAATTTCATTGCTCATCCATAGCACATTTGTAGGGGGAGTTATGCTCTCATTTAGCAATATTTTGATTCAATAGCTTGTGTCCTCTAACAGACAAAATATTGTTAAATAAGAATCCCGCAGTGTGAGTAACTAATTTTCCTTGGTCACTCATCCAAAATATCAATTTACTTCAATTTGTTTATAAGGATTGTCATCAATTACCAAAAAGGGGGAGATTGAAAGCATCTAGGCCCCCATGTGGTTAAGGTTTTGGTAATTAATGACAATCAAGGCTAAAAGACTAACGTTGTTTGGATGATTAAGTTGAAAATAGGAAAAATGTATTCTTCGAAAGATGTCGGATGGTTTCAAGTGCAAAAAGTGGAGTACGCATCAAGAAAGCAAAAGAAATGAAGGTATAAAACTTTAGAGATATTTTTCTAGACATTTTACCGATCTTGGAGTTGGAAGTAAAGATCGGATTGTTAGGATAGTCGCCATACTATTAAGAGAGACTTGATTTGGGTCTTGAAGTTTAAAAGTGCATCAATAATGGCTCAATAGTCAAGTTGCATATTCGTGAGATCAAGAGAAAAACCAATTCAGAAAATTCCTTCAGTGGCCGGCACTACCACAGGTGATAGGGCGGTAGTACATAAATCTTGGTACTACCGGCATTCTCTGAGTAGCTTTATGGCAGAACGCCTCTCCTTGGTCGCTTTGTGGCAGACTACCGCATGGCTTCGAGCGGTAGTACTGCGAATCTTGATACTACCTCATGCATACTACCGCACCTTAGTTGGCGGTAGCTTTATTCCAGCGATCTCTTTTACATTTGGCGGTCGGTACTCTGGGACCTCCTGGCGTAGTACCGGCCATGTACTTTCGCGCCATAACGGCTACGTGTCAGTGTAATAAATGCGCCGTATAGCCGTTGGACCCCAGGAGCGGTACTACCGGCCCTTAGAGGGCGGTAGTACCGGCCATACAGATTTTTCGTGAATAAAAATTAGGTAACGGCTAGTTTGAGTGTTTGGGGGTTATAAATACCCCCTCACCTGTGCTAGGGGCTGGTTGGTGACTCCATTGAATACATTCTAAGCCCTAGTAACTCTCTTCACACTCTAGTGCATTCAATTCTTGATTCTTGTGTTTTGGAGAGGAAAATTGAGTGCATTGTATTAGTTGAGCCATATTGATTGTACTCTTGAGTTTCAAGCCTACGTCAAGTTTGTTACTCTTGGAGGTTGCCGCCTCCTAGACGGCTTGGAGGCGTGAGGCTCCGGTGATCTTCACAAAGAAGATTGTGTGAAGGCCCGGACGGTTGTGAAGGCAAGGAGCTCGCCTACCCGGAGCGGGGAAGAGCTACCACGAGTGATCGAGGAAGGCTCAAGCGAGTGGAGCCGGCTTGAAGAAGTTCAAGCCACCTCAACGTGGAGTAGGGGAGACCGGCAAGTCTCCGAGACCACGGGATAAAATTCACGTGTTCATCATTTGTGGTTTGCATTGTTTTTACTCTTGAATTGTTTCTAGCAAATTGATCATCATTGTGTTGCTTGTGTTGCTATTGTCATACTTGAGTAGAAATTTTATTTGATAAGTCACTAAAATTGCTAGACATTGAATTTGCCATGTTTGTCACTTGTGCTTAGAAACATTAAAACTTGAATTTAGCTTAGAAAATTTAAAACCTCCTATTCTCCCCCCTCTAGTCGGTATCCTTGATCCTACAAGTGGTATCAGAGCAAGGACTCTTATTTCGGGCTTTACCGCCTAAGAGTAAGGATGGCTAGTGATGGGGTGTCAATAGGCAAGGCGCCATTTTTCGATGGCACAAATTATGCTTATTGGAAAATACGTATGACCGTTTACCTTAAAGCTATGAGTCCCAACATATGGAGAATTGTTAATGAGGGTTATGTTGTGACCGGTGATCCCGCTTTAACCCCGGAACAAAATGAAAGATATGTTCACCTAAATGCTCAAGCAATGAATGCTATTTTTGGTGCCTTAAATGCGGATGAATTTAATCGTATAAGTAATTTAGATACCGCACATGAAATTTGGAATACATTATCGGAAATTCATGAAGGGACATCCACGGTTAAGGAAGCAAAATTGCACATGCTTAGAGTAAAATATGAAAGCTTTATTATGTTACCTCATGAAAATATAAATGAAATGTATTCCAGATTAAATAATATTGTAAACGAGCTCAAGGGTCTTGGATCGACCTTGAGCGATGTTGATGTTGTCAGGAAAATGCTTAGAGCTCTTCCGGAGAAATATGAAACATTGGTAACATTGTTTCTCAACTCACCGGAGTTATCAAGGATGACGCCAACCGGAATCCTTAGAAATCTTATCACAAATGAGCTATACAACAAAGACAAGGAGGAATTGTTAGAATAAAGCTCATCGAAGAAGAAAAACATCGCCTTCAAAGCAAAGGCGGAGTCAAGTGATGAAGGCTCCGAAGATGAGGACACCGAGGAGGAGATGGCGCTTCCCGTGAGAAGAAGGATAAGATTCATGAGAAGGCGCTCTAGCTCAAGCGGCCCGCAAAGATTCAAGAAAGGACAATATTCAAGCACCAACCGGTATGCGAATATCCGGTGCTATGAATGTGATGAAAAGGGGCATATCGCCTCCCATTGTCCAAAGAGGAAGGATGACAAGAACAAGTCACGCCCAAGAAGAAGAAGTCTTTTCAAGGAAAGAAGAAGCTCTTCAAGAAGCTTCAAAAGGATGGCAAAGACGAAGCTCATATTAGTGAGTGAGATTCCGAGGAGGAGTACTCGGATTCCGATTCATCCGAAGATGAAGCACCTTCAAAGAAGAATGGGCTTGCGGTATTGCTATCAAGGAGGCTTCATCACCATTCGTCACTCCTTTATGCCTTATGGCCAAAGGAGATGTCAAGGTAAAATCAAATGATGATGATGACCCTTCATATGATGATTTAATGGATATGCTTGAAGATTTAAATGAGTACCTTGGCAAAGAGAAATCAAAATTTAAGGTTTTGAGAAAAGAGTTTCTCTCTCTCAAAAATTCTTATGAGGAGCTAAAGGAAGCTCATGAGGTTCTCCTTGCCAAGAATATTTCAAAATCCACAAATGATATTGGTATCGAATGCAATATTGTCAATGATTTGCCTAGCCTAGAACTTGACTTAAATTATGTGGCAAAATCAAACATAGCTACCTCATGTGATGACTTAGTTGATTTATCATGCTCTAGTGAAAACTCATGTAATGAACATTTAATTGTTGAGAATAATGAACTCAAGAAGCAAGTAAACAAACTAAGTCAAAGTCTAGATAGATGCTTTAAGGGTAAGGATACCTTAAGCAAAATTTTAAGTAGTCAAAGATGTTCGTATAATAAAGAAGGACTAGGATATGTGCCTAAAAGGAGCAAGAAATTAAGTAACAAGGCTCCTCGCTTTGTGAAATCTAATGGCAAATTTTGTTACAAATGTCATGACATAGGAACATCTTGCTATTGATTGCTCACTAAGTAAAGCATCTAAAGAAAATATTCACGATTCTTGTTATGTACTTAAAAAGGATAGAAATGGTAAAGTTTTTGCTAAATTTGTTGGGACCCCGATAATTGGCCAACGAAAAAAAGCCATTTGGGTTACCAAAACTTTGGTCACTAACCTCCAAGGACCCAAACAAATTTGGGTACCTAAAAAGGCTTGATTTTCTTTTGTAGGTAAACTACAAGACCGGTGGACAGCATTGGGTGTTGGATAGCGGATGTACTCAACACATGACCGGCGACCGGAAAATGTTTACTACCTTTGATTCGGGAAATGGACAACATGACAAGATCACATTTGGAGATAATAGCAAAGGAAAGGTATTGGGCTTAGGTAAAATTGCCATATCAAGCGATCTTTCCATTTCTAATGTATATCTAGTTGAAACATTGAATTTTAACTTATTATCCGTTGCACAAATATGTGATCTTGATCTTGTATGTACATTCTCTAAAAATGGAGTTGTTATCTCTACAGAAAATGATAATTCATTAGTATTCAAAGGATTTAGATTTGGAAATTTATATTTAGTTGACTTCACCTCAAATGAATCTTGTCTTCAAACATGCTTAATGGCAAAAACCTCTTTAGGATGGTTGTGGCATAGAAGACTAGCTCATGTTGGGATGATTCAACTCAAAAGGCTTTTTAAAAATGATTTAGTTGTGGGCTTGAAAGATGTGAAGTTTGAGAAAAATATACTTTGTAGTGCTTGTCAAGCCGGCAAGCAAGTGGCTAGCTCTCATCCTTCAAAGAGTATCATGTCCACATCTAGACCATTAGAGCTCTTACATATGGATTTATTTGGCCCGACAACCTATAAGAGCATTGGGGGTAATTCTTATTGTTTAGTCATCATTGACGATTATTCTAGATATACTTGGGTTTTCTTTTTGGATGATAAATCCGAAGCTTCCGAAATCTTCAAAAAGTTTGCAAAAAGGGCTCAAAATGAATTTGATTTTAAACTAAAGAAAATCCGTAGTGACAATGGTTCCGAGTTCAAAAATATAAGAATTCAAGATTATTGTGATGAACTTGGAATAAAGCACGAACTTTCCGCAACCTACATTCCGGAACAAAATGGAGTTGTAGAACGGAAAAATCGGACATTGATTGAAATGGCAAGAACAATGCTTGATGAATACGGTACTTCCGATAGTTTTTGGGCGGAAGCCATCAATACCGCTTGCCATGCAACAAATAGGCTCTATTTGCACCGACTTTTGAAAAAGACTTCTTATGAGCTTCTTGTTGGAAGAAGGCCGAATATTTCCTATTTTCGAGTCTTTGATTGCAAATGTTATATCTTTCCTCGAGCTTGCGCACCTCGCGACAATACGCCGCCATGCGGGCGTCACGAGGCTCCGAGGCCTTCATGACTTGGTCGACGACAAGCTTGGAGTCGCCGTGTACGTAGAGTCGACGCGCGTCGAGGTCGGCAGCGATCCGGAGACCGTTGACGAGTGCTTCATACTCGGCGATATTGTTGGTTGCATCGAAGTGCAACCGGATGGCGTACTGGAGCTTATTTCCAAGCGGGGAAACGAGGACGACTCCAGCACCTGCTCCGCTCTTGGTGTAGGACCCATCGAAGTACATCGTCCAATACTCGGGGTCTTCAAGCGCGGGTGGCGCCTGGGCTTCGGTCCACTCGGCGACGAAGTCGGCCAAGACCTGCTACTTGATCGCCGTCCGGGGGATGTACGATATGTCGTGGCCGTTGAGCTCAAGGGCCCACTTGGCTATCCTTCCGGAAGCGTCGCGACTGCGGACGATTTCGCCGAGCGGCATGGAGGTCACCACAGAGACCGAATGCCGGTCGAAGTAGTGGACCAACTTCCTCTTCGCGATGAGAACCGCGCCAAGCGACTTCTACACTGTGGATCCGAGCCTTGGACTCGAGAGCACGCCGGCGACGAAGTACACGGCCGCCGTACCTTGAGTACATGGCCTTCTTCGCTCGCTCCACCACAAGCTTCTTAGCGACGACAGGTCGTGGTGGCGATGTAAGGAGGAGCGATTCTTCTCATGGCAGGCGACCAAAGACCGGGGTGCGGTCGAGAATGCCTTGATCGGTTGAGGCTTCTGCGCTTCTGCGTCGATTGAAGTGATCGGACTTCTTAGCGGCTTGTAGAGCGGCGATTCTCGCCACGAGGCGAGAGACAAAGCGGCTCAAAGTCGCTAGGCATCTGTCGACTTTTGGACTCCTTCGAGTTCTTGTCGGGCCCATCTTCATGATCGCGGAGATCTTCTCCCGATTAAGCCGATGCGGCTTCGAGAGCGATGAAACCGAGTAGTTTTCTTCGGGACCCGAAAACACATTTCTCGGGGTTGAGCTTGATCTTGAAACCGCGGAGGTTATAAAGTCTCTTCTAAGTCGGCGACGAGATCGTCGACCTTCTTAGTCTTGATGACAATGTCGTCCACGTCGCCTCGAGGTTACGCCGTCCGATCTGGTCGTCAAAACATGTTTGCATACATCGCTGGTATGTAGCACCCGCATTTTTTAGGCCGAACGGCATCGTTACGTAACAGAACGAGCTGAACGGAGTGATGAATGAGGTCGTGAGCTGATCGGACTCTTTCATCGCTATCTGGTGGTAGCCTGAATAGGCATCCAGGAAGGACAGGGATTCGCACCCTGCGGTAGAATCGACAACTTGGTCGATACGAGGCAATGGAAAATGCTCCTTGGGACATGCCTTGTTGAGGCTCGTGTAATCAACACACATTCTCCATTGCCTGGACTTCTTCTTTACAAGTACAGGGTTGGCCAATCACTCGGGGTGGCGGACCTCTTTTATGAACCCTGCAGCCAAAAGCTTGGCGATTTGCTCACCAATGATCTTGCGCTTCTCTTCGTCGAAGCGACGCAAGCGTTGAATGACCGGCCTTGAGCCGGGCCGGATATTCAAGGAGTGCTCGGCGACTTCCCGCGGGATGCCTGGCATGTCAGAGGGCTTCCATGCAAAGACATCCCGATTGTTGTGGAGGAAGTCGACAAGCGCGCCTTCCTATTTGGCGGGGAGCGTGGCTCCGGCAGACACGTCTTAGTCGGATCTTGGGATCGACCGCAACCTCCTCGTGTCCTCGGCGGACTTGAAGGATCCGGATCGACTTCTTTGGAGTTGAGGCGGACTCAAGGTTTCTTCCGGAGGCTCTCGAGCTCGGCGGGCGCAATGATCGCCGACGCCAACTCGCATAGCTACTTTGCTTTCGCGGTTATGGCGAGTGAAAAACGCGACCACAGTGATGACTCGCGTGGCCCCAGATCTTCATTTTGAGGTAGGTGTAGTTGGGGACCGCCACGAACTTGGCGTAGCATGGCCTCCCCATGATAGCATGGTAGGAGCCAGGAAACCCCACGACCTTGAGGGTGAGGGTCTCGGTGCGGAAGTTGGCCTGGTTCCCGAAGGTCACGGGCAGATCGATCTGCCCGAGTGGATGGACCTGCAGACCAGGGACGATGTCGTGGAAAGGTGCCTTGCTCGGTCGGAGACGCGAGCGTGGGATTCCCATGGCGTCGAAGGTCTCAACATACAGGATGTTAAGGCTGCTGCCACCATCCATGAGCACCTTGGAGAGGCGCTTTGATCCCACGATGGGAGCTATGACCAGGGGATACCTCCCCGGGTGCGGAACGTGATCGGGGTGGTCGGTCCGATCAAAGGTGATTGGCGACTCCGACCACCGAAGTACTTAGGCCTGGGCGGGTCGCCAGTGTGAACTTCAGCGAAGGCGAAGCCGCCGTTTGTCGGCGTGCTCGCCGCCCGCCAAAGATCATGAGGCGACCATCGAGTTAGGGAACTCGTCGGCCGCCTCCTTAGGCTCGGCATCTGGTGCCGAAGTCGCGCTTCCCTTTGCCCACGAAACTCGAGATGAAGCGCTTGAGGTTTCACAATCCTTGTACTTGTGCTTGACGGGTACCGTGATGCGACACCTGGTACATCCATCGCTTTTAAGTGGTCGAGGTCCCGACGCTTTCTTTGCTTGGCGAAGCGGTGGCAGCGACCACGAACCTTCAGCCTGCTTCCCCTTTCGCTTCTTCTGTCGGGCGGTCGAGGCCGCCGTCGGCGGCCTCTCGCTTAGCCTTCCCTTATCGAAGATGGCCCTCGGCCTCCTCATGGGCGTGGTTAGTGGCGATGTCGAGAAGCTCTTTGGTGGTCCTGGGCTTGGCGCAGCCCAGCTTGTGCACCAGGGCTTTCGAAGAGGTGCCATAGATGAACGCCAAACAACATCGGCGTCGCGAGATGTCGGGAGCTCGTTGCATTGTTGGGAGAATCACGGATGTAATCGAGAGAGACTCCCATTTGCTGGTTGCGGCTTTTACAGTCGAGGAGTTCCCGTAGCGCTGTAAGTGCCACAGAAGTTACCGACGAAGAGGCTCTTCAAGTCGGCCCAGCTCTGATGGTGTTGGCGGGCAAGTACTCGAGTTAGGCTCGAGTAGAGTCCGCGAGTAGATCAGGAGGTACTCGATGTGAAGAGATTATCTGCGGCCCTCCACCCCACGACATCTTGCGAAAGTCTTCCAACCGGACAGGGGGGTTCGTGGCCCAGTGTACTTAATTATGTTGGTGGGGGCCGGAATCGGCGGGAAGTCGCGTGGCGTATCTCGACCAAGCCTTGCGACCTGGGCCGTCGGGGCTCGAGGCTGCGGTGGTGGGGCCGACCATTGTCCATGACCGAGGCCCGGTCGCCACGCCGCCTTCTTCAGGTCTCGGCGGTGCTGCTGAATGTCGTGACTTTCGCCCAGTGTCCGCGCAAAGTCTGCGGAGGCTGGGGCCGCTCGAGGCGGCTGCTTGTCGGCCGACCCGTGATCCGAGCGGCAGCAACTTAGGTGGTGGAAGAGGCCCCGGCGAAAGGAGACGGAAAGTGCATGTCTTTGCTGCCAAGACGCTCTACCGATCCGGAGGTTCGGTAGGTGGCCTTGGTCCTGGGTCCTTTGGCTCGGGAATGCCGCTGGCAACGATCGCCGCTGGCATGACATTCAGGCTGGTCGGGAAATCTGGAAGACCGTGCGATCCCTCTCCCAGTTGTTGTTGAACTGTCGTCGCGTCTTGTAGCCAGTCGCGTCTGAAACCAGGCTTACTTTGTTCGAGTCGGCTGGAGTTAAATCAACAGCCTCTTGGGCCTCCAGCTGCTCGCGTTCTTCTTTGGAGCTCAGCCAGCGAGCTTGGAGCCCTCGGCCTGCCGGGCGGTTCGGGACCGCGGAGGTGGCGGTCAGGCCGTCCGCCCCCGCCATGTTGCACTCGCGAGGGTACAACGCGCCGAAGGTGCATTCCATGTCGGAGCCGGAGTCAAGGCTGGAGGAGCTCTCCAGCAAGTTGTAGACGGAGGTCGGTAGGTGGCCGACCATAGCCACGAGGTGCAAGCTGTGAGGCGGCAATGCCGCCACAAGAGCCAAGACGCCCCCCTACTAGAGCGGCGCGACGTTGGATGGGCTCCCGCCTTGGGGTCCGCACGGGGTCCCCAAGCCGAAGGTCGTCGAGGGTATCGGCGACGGAGTCGAGGCTCGAGGCGGGCGCCCGAGCCTAGGGAGTGGCGGGGATGAGCACGAACTCTCCCGTCGGGATGGTGATGAAGTCGAGGGAGCCGAAGCAAATCCAGCCCCTTGACGCAGATGCGTCGTTGTTGGTGAAGAAAGCCATCGAGGAGGGAGATGGGGAATCCGGAGATCACGAAGATGACGCGCGAAGGCCCCTACCTCGTCGCTTAACCGTCGGCGTTTATATAGCTAAGCAAGTAAATTTGTAAGTTTAGGGGTCGCGTGTCCCTCTCCTCGAATGGTTAGACTAAGGAAGTCTGGATGTATCTTGGTTGGGCGAACGTCCTACTTCGATTCGTGGTGGAGATTTGTATTGCTCGGGGCGCGGAAGATCACCAAAGGTTACAAGCGGAGGCTAAGGACAGGCCCTTAGCATTTATCCGAAAGGGGGAGGCCGGCAGGGCTTTTCCTCAGTCGTGTGCTAAGCCGGGTCGGAAGGCTTAGTGTGTGTTAAGTGAGAAAGCGAGTGAATGTCCCTTTTCCTGAGGGCCCTGCCTCCCTTTATATAGGCGGAGGGGGCAGGTTACACGGGAACTTGGAAAAGAGGTAGGGGTATGCTACGCCCGGATGTCCCGACCTTTGGTCTTGATGATTGACAGTTTCCTGTTCATCCCATGCTGGGTTAGTAGACACAACGGATGGTGCTTCGTTGGGAAGGTGCGCACCTGCCCTCTGTGCGCCTGTCAGATGTTGACGGCTTGAGGGGATGGGTGCTTGGTTGAAGCCGCCCTCTGGTCGCCTTGGGAAGGAGCCACCCGCCCCAACATGTCCATCGTGTCAAGTGAGGCGGGTGACCACTCGGCGTGACCGTCGGCGTGGCGAGATCATGAGTGGAGCTTATTAGGGCCCGGTCGAGGCCACAGTCGAACTCTTGAGGCGTCGACTGGGTCAGTCGAGCTTGTAGGTGCGCCTCGCGTGGGGCCGGGTCGGAGTTGGAGTCCGAGGAGGCGCGGACTGGTTCTAGGTCGGGGCGGCGAGGTGCCCGACCGAGGTTGATCGAATGTAACCGAGGCGGGGATCCTATGGCTTTGTGAGGCCTTGATCGAGACGTCGCCAGCCACGGCCCATTTGGTGTCGTATCCGATATTCAGTGATAATCCCATTTTGCTGTGGGGTACCCCTGGTATGGGTATTCGTCAAGACTCGTGTTGATAACGTGTTGTGAAACGTAGTCGACCACGCACTTGAATCAACGGCATATGAACAAGAACAATTGAAAGCAGGAACACAAGAGCGCAGAATATAGGTGGAAATCTCTCTCGCTTTATTGATTCATTGTTTTACAATGGGAAGCACCCGATATATATAGTAGTATAGAGAGGAGTTCGGATTCGACCACACCATAAAGAGATAGAGTTCTAAACTGAATATGGTTTAGAGTCCTTATCTCATAACTATATATATATAGGAAACTTTTTCCGTACTCCTAGGAGTACATACTCCCACCTCTAATATACCACTTAAATAAATATTTTATACTCCTTTATCACTTTCGGTATACTCCAATAATAATTCTAAGATGCTCCAATACAACATGATTAAAAAAATTCATCAGACCCTTTATTTTTTTTGCTACATAGTCTTTTCCATATGTATAAGGAATATGTAAACAAATTATGCTATAAAGGTTGGATTTTAATGAAATTTTTTATGGAACTCATTTTGGAGTATCTTATAATCAGTATTAGAGCATACTCAAAAGGATAAAGAGGTATAACAACATTATTTAAATGGTATATTAGAAGTGGGAGTACGTACACCCAGGAGTATGAAATCATTTTCCTATATATATATATATATTCAAATCCTATATAAAAATATAAAAAGTCTTTTTTCATACTTCTGGAAGTACATACTCCCACCTCTAGGATATCAATTAAAGGAACGTGTTATACTCCTTTACCACTTTCGGTAGACTTCGATAATAATTCTACGATACTCTAATGCGACATGGTTGAAACAATTTATGAAAATTCTTTATTTTTGCTATAGACAATTTTCCGAATGTAAAAGGAGTGTATACACAAATTATACTATAAAAAATGGACCATGATAAAATTTTTTATGGAACTTACTTTAGAGTATGTTATAATCAATATTAGAGTATGCTCAAAAGGATAAAGAGGTATAATAACATAATTTAAGTGGTATACTTAGGGTGGAAGTACATGCTCTCAGAAGTATGGAACTGTTTTCATATGTGTGTGTATATGGCCAACATATCTAGTGAAAACCCCTTACCATGAAAACTCCATAAAACTTATGTGCACAAGTCTTCAAAAATTCTCAAAAAATTACCATACATAGGCTGAGTTTGTTTAGGCTGGAGCTTGAGCTTATTTGGCTGGAGCTGGAAGAAGCTGCTGGAGCTGGATGAGGATGGCAATTTTTCGTAAATAATAGTTAAGTTGTAAGGGTACCAGGGAAGTGGGATTTTTAAAAGATCCAGCCACCCCGAGAAGCATCGTTTTCCTTACTTCTCTCGCGTAGTGCAAATTGGGCTAGAAGCTTCTTCTCTCCGTCTGGTGGAAAAATATTGTTTGTTTTGACTTGTGGCTTATAGAGGTGTAGAAGCCAAATAAGCTCAAGCTCAAGCCTAAACAAACTGAGCCATAGGGGGGTGAGCTTCTACTATCCTGCAAAATTTGAAAACCAAACTCAATCGCATTTAAAAGATATGAAAAAGAGAATTTTAGCTTAAATAGTGATTTTTCATTGTTCAACACAATTCATCTCGTTGTTTGTCTTTTTCATATCTTTCAAATAATAGAGTTTGGAATTCAAATTCTGCAGGATTGTAGAAACTCACATCCCCTACATATGGTAATTTTTTTGAGAATTTTTAAAAACTTGTACATGTAGATTTCATAAAGTTTTCACGATAAAAAGGGTTTTTACTGGATATATTGCCATACGTATGTATGTAGGTCTTTCCTACAGTCACTGTTCAAAAAAATTATAATAATTAGAATAGAAAATTCCAAAAAATTTAACTATACTATTTGGCTGTGGTGCAGGAATGAAGCGTCCGCTAGCGTGGTTCCTTGTGCTGACCACTAATTTGGCATCCATGGTGGTCGGCGTGTCAGCAGTCAGGTGATTGATTTGGTCGAAACTCGAAATAAGGTGGCTGGGAATTTCATGCGCTGCTGTGCTGTTGCTGTTCAGCCCGGTGGCAAGGTAGAGGAAAGAGAACCGATGCTGTGCACG
Source organism: Guadua angustifolia (assembly GCA_036346375.1). Lineage (NCBI taxonomy): Eukaryota > Viridiplantae > Streptophyta > Magnoliopsida > Poales > Poaceae > Guadua > Guadua angustifolia. Next base: position 9,242,176 of record CM070512.1, on the reverse strand, counting down.
GCACCCGCGTCTAGTAGGCAAGTGCAAAGAACTTAATTAGGAGAGCTTGTTTTTCACCTTCAGGTTCCTGGACGAGTCCGTTGCCGTTGATGAGGGATACAGGGATGATTTCGCTAGTGTAGGAATCTCGCCCTACGGGCTTTGGTTTGTGAATTGGTTTGTGAAGAGCGGTTGGAACTCGGAGGTAGGTAAAGCACCACGGCAGAAAATATGCTTCCATGCAACTGGGATGTATAAATTAGAGCTTTTTACAATACACTAAATTCAACATAGATCTATGTAAATGGTGCAAATCAAACTCGTCCATTCAGGATCCGTTTGGTTCAAAGGCAAAAGGATGAATGAGATGGCTCTATATATCTTTTTGTACCCATCTTGCTATTTGGATGCATGGATGGGTGGATAAGAACAGCCAAGAAAATTGAATATTTCTTGTAGATGTTAAATGAGGCCATCCAAAGAAATTTGCTAGATGAAGCTATCCAACTCTTATCTTACCAACTAAATATGAACTCGATCTCATTTCATTTGCCATTCAACTCTTATTTCTCTAACTGTTGGATTATTTGGGCCAAGCCCACTTAATTGAGACAAATAATTCCTAGAAAATCTCAAAGGCCCACTCATGAGGAGACATGTGTGCAAACATTAGTCCCATATTGCTTGTGGAGGTGGAGGATAACCAACTTATAAGGAAGAGTTCTCTCCACCTTCCTAGAACCATGTGGGAGAAAGGAGAAAGCCCTGCAGCGTCTTCGCCTCGCCCGGCCGGGCGGGCAGTGGGCGTGTGGCGTGAATGGTCCGAATCGGGCGGACGGGGCGGCGAGGCGTGGGCGTGTGGCACTGCGTGAATGGTCCGAAATCCGGTCCAGGCTTTGCGCAGAGCGCAGCCTCCTTTGCGCTTTATTCTTTTGCTACTCGGGATAGTCGCGTTTGCGGTATGAGATACGGACTCGTAATAGACTCCGATCGTGGCACGTCCTCGAGTCACGTTCGGTCACGGTTACCAGAGTAACCCTATAAATACTGCATCGTGCACCCATGTAGAGAGATACGAAAAAACACATCGTTAGAGTTTTGCCACCACGCACTACTGCCGCCGCCGTCATAATCTTCTCCATCCCGAGTGCCGACGTGCATATGCAATCGGGAGAGCAGATCTCTGGAACCCTTCGTCATCGAGATCCTACACCGGGAGAGGGCGAATAAGGTTTTTGGGAAGCGTTCCGCGCGACTGTTCAAGATCGTCACCACGGCTCTTCTTCCTGTTCCTGCTGTTGGACGTCGTCGTAGCCAGCGGCTCCTGCGACGCGCCGTCACCAACGTCGACCTCGTCAACACCGCAACCGCACCTACTACGTCAACACCGCAACCGCACCGTAACGCACCGTCATCCTCTTCTGCTCAGTACATTCGATCTGCTCTGATCTCGTGGTTAATCATGTTTATTAAGATGATCATGATGTTCGTGCTATCTAGTATGTTAGAGATATACATGCTAGTTTACGTGATCTTGTTCATGATTTATATTGAAATTTAATCGGAAAATGTCTAATTTCTCAACAATCCAAAAACCTTATTGTAGACATTTTCTTGGATTAACAATGGCTGGATTGCCGGCCTTGAGGCCGAGAAATTCTCTGGTGTGCACTTTAAGAGGTGGCAAGTCAAGATCACGCTACTGCTTCTGACTATGAATGTATTACGGGTTAGTAAAGGCAAGCTGAAGGTGATCTCTCTGTAAAGCGGCAGAAGAGTTTCACGGATGCCAATACTCTCTTTGTGGGATGCATTCTTAGCGTTCTTCTTGACCGTCTGCGTGTGATGTGTACATGCACATAACGAGCCTTGAAGGTGTTGTGGGATACCTTGAATGCCATGTTGATGCATCGGATCTGCGCGATGAAGCGTATGTCATAGAAAACTTTCATGACTATAAGATGGTGATAATCGCTCATTGTAGAAACAAGCCCATGAGATCTGATGCATTGTCAAGGAACTCGAACTCTGGAATGTATCTTACGATCCTTTTGTGGCGGTTGCATTATTGTAAAAGCGCCTCCCTCGTGGAGGAGTTTGGCACTACTCTAAAACATAAGAGGACAAAGATATCGATCGAAAATCTGATGGCGTCCTTGATGTTGAAGAAAGGCTCGGGCTAAGGATTTCAATAGTAAAGGAGCCAGGGCGATCCAGCGCCAACATGGTTCGGAAGAACTACGGCAAGAACAAAGGGAAAAACAAGCCTAACAAGACTACCAACTCAAGAAGAAGAAGATGAACAAGTCCGAGCATCACCTTCACATGTGGTGAGTCGGACACTTTTCCAAGGAATGCCACGATCGTGTAGACCGTCGAGGAAAAAAGGCCAACAATGGACAGACGTCCCAAGGTCATCAACCTGATGACCGCTAGCAATCTTTGGAGGCGCAGGTATGGTAATTTACCTTCGTATTCTCAGTATTTCAATCTTCCAGTTGGTGGATTGATACGGGCGCTAATGTTCATGTGTGTTTTGACATCAATATGTTCTCTTCTTATCAGGTCATTCGGGATTCCTCCGTCCTAATGGGGAATGGGTCACATGCTTCTATTCATGGCACTGACACAGTGGATCTGAAGTTCACTTCGGGAAAGATCGTGCAGTATGTCCCTTCTATCAACAAGAATCTCGTTAGTGGCTCCCTTCTATGCAGAGATGGGTTTAAGGTAGTGTTAGAGTCCAATAAAGTAGTTGTGTCCAAGCATGGACTATTTATTGGTAAAGGCTATGAGTGCGGAGGCTTATTCCGCTTTTCCCTTTCAGATTTTAATAATAAGTCTGTGAACCATATATGTGGTAGTGTTAATGATGATGCGAGTTCTTGGCACTCTCGTTTATGCCACATTAATTTTGGTCTTATGAATCGGCTTTCCAACATGAGTTTAATTCCGAATTTCACTATTGCCAAAGGTTCTAAGTGCCATAGTTGTGTGCAATCGAAGCAACCTCGAAAGCCTCACAAAGGCGGTGAGGAGAGAACTTGGCACCTCTAGAACTCATACATTACGATCATGCGAAATGAATGGTGTGTTGACAAAGGGTGGAAAGAGATATTTCATGACATTGATTGATGATGCGACTAGATTTTGCTATGTTTACTTATTGAAAACTAAGGGCGAGGCGCTAGACTACTTTAAAATCTATAAAGTGAAGTTGAAAATCAACTAGAGAAAGATCAAGCGTCTTAGGTCGGATCGTGGTGGCGAATTTTTTCCAAAATCTTTGATGATTTACATGTGGAACATGGTATTATTCATGAGAGGACACCTCCTACTCGCCTCGAATCAAGCGGGATTGCCGAGAGGAAAAACCGCCTGTTGATGACTTGGTGAGCACCATGTTGAACCTTCTTTGGTTTATCTAAGGCATGGTGGGGAAGGCTGGGTTGACTTCATGTCATGTCTGAATAGAGTTCCCAATGAAACATGGAGAAGACCCTTACGAGAAGTGGGTTGGAAGAAAACCATCACTTTCTTACTTGCGCACATGGGGATGCTTGGCGAAAGTCAATGTCCGATTAACAAAAAGCGTAGCTCGGGCCTAAGGCGATGGATTGTGTCTTTCGGGATATGCTCGGTGAGCATCGCTTATAGATTTTTAGTAGTTAAATCGATGTGCACGATATGTATGTTGATACTATTATGGAGTCTCGTGATGCTACGTTTTTGAGAATATATTTCGATGAAAGATATGCATAGCACTTCTAGATTTTCTTACGAGATAATTCACGAGACTATTACACTGTTGAGTCTTGAGCAACCACTTGAGAAAATCCTAGAGGAGGATGACAATGAAGCTCCTAGAAAGAGCAAGAGACGAGAGGATTGAAAAATCCTTTGGTAATGATTTTATTGTGTACCTCGTGGATGATACTCCCGTCCATTGCGAGGCATATGCATCTCGGATCTGAGATAATTGAAAAGAAGCATCGAGAATGAGATGGACTCGATTCTGCTAATGGGACTTGGGAGGTGGTGAACGACCCTATGGTTGTAAACACTGGGTTGTAAGTGGGTGTTCAAGAAGAAGCTTAGGCTGATGGTACTATTGAGAAGTACAAGGCTCGGCTTGTGGCTAAGGGTTACACCCAAAAAGAAGCGAAGATTTCTTTGATACTTATTCACTGTTGCTAGAATGACCACCATTAAGTATTACTTTCCTGGTGCCTCATATGGTCTTCTCGTTCATCGGATGGGCGTGAAGGCGACTTTCATAATGGAGAGTTAGATGAGAAATCTACATGGAAGCGACTGATGGGTATGTAGTAAAGGGTCAAGAGAGCAAGGTGTGTAAATTATTGAAATCTTTGTATGGCTGAAACAAGCACCTAAGCAATGGCATGAGAAGTTTGATACCACTTTGACCTGCGAACTTTGTCATTAATGAGGCGATAGATGTGTATACTATCGCTATGGTGGGGGTGAAGGAGTTATATTGTGCCTTTATGTGGACGATATCTTGATCTTTGGTACAAATATTGATGTGATCAATGAGCTCAAGTCTTTTACTGTCAAAGAAATTTGATATGAAAGATCCAGGAGAAGCGGATGTAATTGAACATCAAGCTTATTAAGGATGAGAGTGGGATTACTCTTTCGCAATCCCACTATGTGGAGAAGGTCTTGAGCCGGTTTGGCTTTATGGACTGACAAGCCCTCTCCCACCTTATGATCCCGGTGTGACGAGAAAGAATAAGAGAATTGGCTTAAACCAATTGAGATATTCTCAGTTATCGGTTCGCTCATGTATCTTCTTTGGTGCAACGAGACTGATATATCATTTCTTTGTGAGCAAATTGAGTAGAGTTCATGTCAAACCGGGTTACGATCATTGGCATGCACTTGAAAGGGTAATCGCTATTTGAAAGGTACTATGAGTTATGCGATTCACTATTGAGGCACCGGCGATGCTTGAGGATATAGTGACTCGAATGGATTTCGATGTTGATGAGCTCTATGCTACTAGTGGATATGTGTTTACCATTGGTGGTGGTGCGATGTCATGGAGGTCTTGCAAAGCAGACCATTTTGACAAGGTCAACCATGGAGGCGAGCTCATTTGCTTTAGATCTGACCATTTGTAGAGGTAGATTGCTGCGTGAGCTCTTGATGGACTTCTTGGTGGTTGAAAAACCAATCTGGCTATCCTTATGAATGTAATAATCAATGCTGTGATTGCTAAAGTGAACGATGCTAAGGATAATCGAAGTCATCAAGACACGTCAAAAACGCATGAAGTCTGTCGAGAAATTGAAAACTCCGAAGTTATAAGTGTGACTTATATTCAAGCGGACAAAAACAGCGAGATCCTTCTGAAGGGACTATCACGAAATGTGATAGAAGGTGCATCGAGGAGATGGGTATGAGACCCATATAAGTTGCAATAGTGGTAACTCGACCTTTGTGATCGGAGATCCGTGAATTGGGTCCTAGGTAAAACAAGCTATTAGCGGAACCGAGGAGAGTAATGTTACCCTCTCTAAGTGAAGATGCAATACTCTCAAAATCTTTGTAAGGCGGGATGGCGATATGCCTTAATGTGTTTCTATTGGTTGTAACTAGCGAAGATCTTTGTTCTCTGAGCATTCTTGAAAGAACACACCTATATGAGCCCGATTGTCTAAAGTCGCGATCTATGAGACTCGGGTGATCTCTAGTAAGCTTATGAAGAGACCATGGAGTCGACTCATATGCTCCACCCATGAGAAGGCTCTTGGCAGCCAGTGCTCGATTATGACTTTGAGTGAAACCTGTTCACACAAAACTTGCAATTCAAGGCATAGTCCATTGTTCAAGTTGTGGATGGGTGTAGCTTAGTGCTCTAGGCAAAAGTTCAACTTAACAGTCTCTACTGAAACGCTAGTATATTAAACAGTAGTAAGTATTGGCAAATCTTTAAATGGACTTTGAGATCTGGTGGGGAATTGTTGGATTATTTGGGCCAAGCCCACTTAATTGAGACAAATAATTCCTAGAAAATCTCAAAGGCCCACTCATGAGGAGACATGTGTGCAAACATTAGTCCCATATTGCTTGTGGAGGTGGAGGATGACCAACTTATAAGGAAGAGTTCTCTCCACCTTCCTAGAACCATGTGGGAGAAAGGAGAAAGCCCACCAGCAGCTGCCTCGCCTCGCCTCGGGCCGGGCTCGGCCTGCAGGCGGGGGGAGGCAAGCGCAGGCGCACTGCGTGAATGGTCGGCGAAATCCGGTCAGGGCCTTGTGAGCGCAATATCCTTTTGCAGTTTATTCTTTTGCTACTCGGGATAGTCGCGTTTGCGGTATGAGATATGGACTCATGCAGACTCCGATCGTGGCACGTCCTCGAGTCACGTTCGGTCCGCGATTACGAGTAACCCTATAAATCTTGCGTCGTGCACCCGTGTAGAGATCTGAAAAAAACACATCGTTAGGGTTTTGCCACCGCCTTCTTTGCCGCCGCCGTCGTAATCTTCTCCATCGGCGCCGATGTGCATGCAATCGGGAAGCGAGTCTCCGGAACCCGCCGTCTTCGAGATCACGCACGGAGAGGCGAATAAGGTTTTAGGGAAGCGCTCGGGCGGCCCGCCAAGATCGTCTACCACGGCTCGTCTTCTGTTCTCTTCTTCGGGCGTCGTCGTAGCCAGCGGCTCTCGCGACAGCGCCGTCTGCTTGTCGACCTCGTCAACACCATAACCGCACTTAGTAGCGCGTCATCATCCTCTTACGCTTTCGATGACGTTCGATGCTTCCGATCTCGTGGTGAATCATGTTTATTAAGATGATCATGATGTTCGTGCTATCTAGTATGTTAGAGATATACATGCTAGTTTCTGTGATGCTGTTTATGATTTATATTCGAAATTTAATCTGAAAAATGTCTAATTTCTCAACACTAACTAAATAGAAATTTAGCTCATCCTATCTATTTTTTAGTAGGGATCTACCGGATGTTTTGTTGTTAAAAATTGTCGACGATTCGGGATAGCGTCCCCCGCCGAGCTTACTTGTTGAATGAGGGATCAACGTGAGGCCCCTTTTCATAAGGGTTATGCGTCTGAGAGTAGGCGAGCAAGGAAATGAGGTATCTTGGGACAATCGGAAGCACAAAGGGGTCAATTTTATTTGGTTGGGCCTCCCACGATGGAGATAACAACCCTACGTCGATGGAGATTTCACTAGTATCTTGAGAGGTGTTACAAAAGCGCTTGCTCGGGGTCCCTAGAGGTCCTAAGGGACCTCTGGGAGGCTCAGGCGTGAGTGTGTGTGTATTACAAGAGGTTCCAACCCCGATCCATCGCGGGAGGGGGTATTTATAGAGAATTACGAGACAAATCATTTATTACATGGGCGCGCTCTTGTAGAGATGGCGTGTGAGCGATTGCCGCGCCACCGCCGGGTACCAGCGACGACGGGCACGGTGGGCGTGGACCAAGTCAATGTGAACGTGGCGGTAGCTGGATCCCGGCGCAATCCTCGAGCCGCCATGCATTTAATGCCACGTCGCCTTGTCGAGGACCCCATTTGGCTTGCTCGGAAATTTGGGGTGCCTGACGTCGATTACCGCATGTGTTGTCGGGCAAGAGCACGGTCGGTTAGCGTCGGAGCTTCCATGGTCGTCTTTGTCTTTGTATAGCCAATCCCGACGACTAGCCCCGAGGCTAAAGGAAGGAGGCCTTCCGAGGCCTCATATTTGAGCCTCTAAACTTCCTAAAGAGGATTGGAATCATCACGGTGAACAAGCTATCTTGAACCCGAGCTTACTTGCCGGGGTGGGGATCTCGATGGCGGAAAACCGCCCGCGGCCGAGGAACCATGCTCGTAGCGGGAACCTAATGGCGAAGAAGCTGCAGCGTCTGGCCGCCACGCTTTCGGGAAGAAAGGGGCTATAGCGAGAGGGAAGGCCGCGTTCGCGGTATCCGGCGACTGGCGGGGATATCTGGCACCCAATGTGGCGAGCATACTTAGTGAAACCGGGCGAATAACACACAATGGGTGGGCCTTGCTAAATTTTGCGGCTCAGATCCTTGTGAAGCGTCATGACATAGCCAACGACCCCCTTTTTTTCTTTCAGGGGCTGCGCCTGCCGGGCGCTTTGGAGCCGAACCGCCACGCTGTAGACAATGTTGCCTTTACTGTCCGTCAGACTTCTCCGCCCACAGATTGCATCAGATGCAGCTTTGAAAAGGCTCTTTGCTTTCTCCTTTTATCTTCATCTTGTGTAAACACTCCGCCCAGACTTCCTAAACTCAAACTTCCTCTTCTCGCTTGGCGTCCGTTCGTCTGAGTCCTCCCATGGCGGTTCGGTCGCGAGCAAGATCCGGTGGAGAGGCTCGAGCGCCGCGAGATTATGGATACGGACCCTTATTCTTGGAGGGTCCGGACGTGAAGAACTCTGGCGCCCATGCAACGATATAGTCTCGTCTGAGCTCTACAGTCAATGGGCTCCGGATGCCCGAGGCGAGTTCTGGAAGGCGTTCTAGCGAAATGCCGGTGTGAGGTCACCCACAAACCCTAACTCCATCCTTGTTTTGAACATTTTAGCCCACCTCTGCGAAGGCCGTGGGCGTCCTTCCTCGTCGGATCTTTTCTTCCATTTTACAATCTTTTTCATGCAGGGGCTCTTAGCTCACCGGTGCCCTATCTCTCCACTGAGGCCCAATCGCCGTCTGAGTTCCCGTCTTCACCCTCAAGGACTCCGTCATGGTGGGGTTGGCATTAGTTCTACTGCGGAAGGCTGGAGGGAACTCTGCAGCTATCTGCAAGCGGCGGCGCCAAACAAGGCGCCACGCCCGCGGTGACCCGAGGAGGCGGATCGATGGCGATCCACGAGCTCACAAACATGGGGCTCACCGGGCGGGACATCGTCCGGGACTTCCTCGAGGACCGGATATCCCCGAGGCGAGAGAGCACCCTTTCTTCAAAATCGGCGGGTGGGACGACCTCACCCTTGAAGGGGAACTGGTAAGGTCCCATGACTTGCGGCAATTTTGTCCCGCCTATACGCTTGAGTCCGTCTTGACCTCGTGCGATGTGATGACGGCCGGAACCGGTGGGTCGAGAGAGGGTTCTTAGAGATGTTGAACCCGAAGAGTGAAAGAAGCTTCTACGACCGCCAAGTGCGAAGAACGTGCTTGCTCGGTGTGGCGTGGTAAGCCCCTTGATGCGTTTATGCTCGGGGAGGCACGAGCTTTCTTGAGTACTTGCGCGCAGGGAACAATCATCGAGCTATTCTACTTGTCGCCAGTTGTCCTTTGGTAGGAAAAGATCGCTACCGGAGCTAGGCGTGGCGAGCTCAAATCAAAGCGGGTGGTGGCGGCGTTCTTCTACTGTGACGAGGCCAAAAAGGAAAGGCAAAAGCGCCGCCGCCTTAACACCAGGCGTCAAAGGCGCCGCACCACCACCTGGAGACCCCGGGCGACACTTGGAGTATCTGCGTCGGATGGAGGTAAGCCGCTGAGCTCTGGTTGAAGAATTATAACTGGCGATTCGACGATCGAAATCGGCGGAGGAGATTGATCGAGGATGGTCTGTGCGGCGGACATACTGGCGAGCTTCGAGGACGTGAGAACAGCGGACCGAAGCTATAAACTTCGGGAGTTCGGGATCGTCGGCCGCGATGACTCATCGTGTGAGCCCGAGCAATCGGGAAAAGGCGTTAGTGGGGAGTCGACATGAGTCGACCCCAAACCTAGCGAAATCGCCCAAGCGCCGATAGAAGGCCAAGCCCAGTGCTCAAGGGCGGAGAATCCAACTACCGTGCGGCGAGGAAGGCTCGGCCAAGGGTAAGTCTCGGCAGCTTGCTTTGCCTTAGCTTTGTTCTTGTGTCTTGCGACCGAGCTAGCCCCACCTAAGCGGCGTGGGCGACATGGCTCGTGGGTTCATTCGATTGCTTGGGAAAGTGGCTTCTGAGATCGTTGACAATGTCTTAAGCGGCGATATGCTCCGAGTCGCCGACATTGTGATGGCCGAGGGAGTGGAGGTGGCGGAGGTTCGTTGCCGGCGACCAAGCGGGCGAAACCCTGGCCCTCCAGAGCACGGTAGGCGTGCAAGAGGTGGCCGAGCTTCAAGATTGGTGAAGAATCTGCCTAAGAAGGTTTGAAGCCCGAAGCGAGCGATATGTTCGGGCGACCTTCAGCTGCCCTCGGGCGAACAACGTGCTTGCGGAGGACGCGAAGACCACGAGCAAGGAGCTTCGCTCGGGGAGGGAGGCGCTCCATGGCGATTCCCGCACTCGGGAAGCTTCGTCGTCCCGGCGATCCGCCCTTTCGGGGACTCGGGCTTGGCGGCCTCCTGAGAGGTCTGGAGATATCGGTGGCGATTTTCGAACAATCCGGGTGAACCTGTGGCGCTAGCGTCGTAGAAGTAAGATGCTCTGGCATCGCCACGACTTTCATTATTTGGATTTTGCGGGGAGCTTTACTTGGGGTATTTTACGCATGACTTCTTGAAAAAACCTGGCGACTTTGAGGAGAGTCTTGATCGTCCCTAACTCTGTGAGCTTCTATGAAGCTTCGTGTCGGCCAGGTGGAGAAGTGGGCGAACTCAAGCGAGAGGTTACCTGCTTGAGCAAAGCGCCTCGAGGCGGAGGCGGCGTCTCGAATCAAGGCGTTTCCTCGTGCTCGGCGAGAGCTTGAGCGAGAAAGGTCGGACTCTCGCATGTGCAAGGAGAATCTGCCGCCGCCCATGAAGAAGAGGTGCTAACGCTCGAGCAAGGATTGGGACAAGTGAGGCAAGCCGCAGCCAGCGTCGGAGAAGACCTTGCCCTTAAGCGGGACAAGGTCCATGACCTTGAGCAAAACTTCAACAACATAAGGGTATGCGGGACCATGGAGGCCAAGGTGGCCAGCTCGAGTCGGCGAGGCCAAGGAAGAACTCTCGTGGTGGAGGCAACTGCCGACCAAGCTGGAGAAGGACCTAGCCGTTAGCGGGGCGGGGCTCTTGGCTCGGCGGGAGCTCGGCGGGAGGCGGCGTGCCCAAAGTCTTGAAGCCAAGGTGGCCGGCTGGAGGCCAGGCGGCACGCAGGCGACCGCCGCTTTGCCGACCAAGATAAAGAGGAGATCGAGCAACTCAGTGAGGAAGCTAACGAAGGTCGTGAAGCCGTGGTGGTCGATCTCAAGCCAAATCGCCGATTATAGGCAAAAGCTTTCCTTGGCCTTCGAGCGGCCTTGACCCATAGAGTTGTGTATATATATATATATATTTTTTTGTTGGTACCGATGTCTTGGAATGAAAATTATTCCTTAGTTAATTGTAGTTTTTGTAGCGGTGCCCCGGAAGGTGATGTTAAATCGGGGGCAACACTTTCTGGCGAGTAGTGCCTAGCGATAAAAAGATCTGCAGCTCGGAGCTCGCTTCCATCCAGCCCGCTGCGAATACTTCGTGCACCAAATTGCGAGCACGAGTTTGTTCGCGGAGAGATGAAAGAAAAGCGTCGCCCCTCGGCCAAAACACCGGCTTGTGCAAGCAACAAGCGTGGGATAGGTCGGTGAAAAAAAACGCAGGCGTGTGCTGAAATTTGTTAGCGTTTAGGGCGTGCATCCCTAATTTGTGGGTGTGGTGTGTAGCGACCAACGCCGCAAAGCCGAGCTAAAAAGTCGGCCGACCAAGAAAGGGTGTCTGCATTTGCGGCTTGTGTCGTGTAGCGGATAGCTACCGCGGACCAAAACCGGCTTATCACGGCCAAAGCCTTTGGTGGTGAGCTAAAAAGCCAGCGATGCGTTGTTCATTAAACGCCCAATCCGTGGTAGTAAGATGAAAAAGAATGCCGGTTGGATGAAAGCTATATTGCGAAAAAGTAGGGCGGATTCACAATATAACGTAAAGAGAACATGAGCTTAGACATAGAACTTGCTTGGTGATCGATGTTCCATGAGTTAGGAAGCTTCATGGCCGTCCTCCATGGCAAAGCGGACACCCCGGGCGTGTCGTTGAAGCAGCTGTGAATGGTCCCTCCATTTGGGGGAGAGCTTGTTGACCTTTGACAAGTCTGAATTAGGCGTGGGACAAGGTCGCCAACACCGCAAGGATCGTGGTCGATTTGTCTTGGCCGCGTGCTTGAGTGCTGTTGGTAGGCGGTGATCGAATTGTGCCTTAAGCGAGATTCCTCGGAGATCGAGGTCTAAGCGGCGCTCCGACCACAGTGAGCAGTGTCGGTCAAATGGATTCTTGGGGATCAAAGAGCGATTTAAGCGGGCAAGGCGACCTCCGCACCATAGGCGAGTGGAATGGCGTTTGCGCAGTGCTTCGACTTCTTTGTGGTGTTGCCTTGAGACCGAAGGGCGGAAGGAAGCTCGTCCACCCATGACCCCTTAGCCGGAGAGGTCTTTGAAGACCCTTTTCTTGATGCCTTGGAGTAGTGGCGTTTGCTCTTTGGTGCCCCATTGCTCTGCTGGTGAGCTCTGGTGAGGCGAGATCTTTGTTCCTATTTCCTCGCAGTAGGCTTGAAACAGCTCGCTTGTGAACTGAGTGCCGTTATCCGTGATGAGGCGATTGGGTACCAAACAGCGTCCTGCGTTCTTCTGCGAAAAAATCTCTTGGCTGCCTGAGCCGAAATGGTTGAAACTGGCTCGCCTCAATCCACTTAGAAAGTGTCGATAGCCACGAGCAAGAATTTAGAACCCCTTCGACCACGAAAGGCCCGAGAATGTCGGTTCCCAGTCGAGAATGGCCATGAGATCGGGATGGTTTACCGTCTGCGTCATGGCCGAGTGGGACTTACGGGCGTGGAATCCTTGCGCTCGACAAGTCACAAATTGCGGCGAAGTCCGCTTCATTGGTGATGGCCATGTCCGAGGCGGAATGCCTTGCTTACAAGAGTCCGAAGGACGAGTGGGCTCCGCACATTCCGCATGGATGTCCACGAGGAAGAATTCCCTCTGCTCGGGATCGACTTGGAGAGTACCCCGATGCGCTTTATGGTATAAAGGCGCCGTCTCGAGCTTATAGAGCGGACGGTAGCCTTCTTGCACCGAACTTCGGCTTCTTCCTCGGGCAATGTCCCGTGGGCAAGATCTTGGATGAATGGCGCCATCAATCTGACCTTGCTCGAGGAAGGAGGCGTTACCGCCGTCTCTTGTGCCACCTCGGAGGAATGGGGCTTCGCGGATGCTTTCGTGGCGCCTCGGGCGGCAAGGCGTCGAGTGGTGCCTCCTCTCTGAGAGGAATGGAGGGCTTGTGCTGATATGCTCAACGAGTGCCCATTGTGGGGCGGCAACAAGCGAGGAACCGACTTTGGAAAGTTTAATCGGCGAGAATTGTCCTTCTGAGGGATGTAGAGTACTTGAAATTTCTAAAGTATCGCTCCATCTTCCTCACTTCAACGAATTAAAGCGCCATTGAGCCATCGAACACCGATACTCCTTGTTTACTTGGTTGACGATAGTTGTGAATCGCCTTCACGGTCGGGCATTCCGGACTCGAGCGCCTTTGCACTTGCAAAGCCCGGCCAGAGGTTTTCAGACTCGCCGCGTTGTTGGTTGCGGCGCGGCGTAATTGATGACATATTGCGGCGGTCCTCGAGGGGACACAAGACGACGCCAAATTTCGACCGCTCGAAGCTCGGATCCGTTGGCACATGGTCCAGGGGCCGTCCCTCAGATTCTCGAGATTCGGTGGCGTCGTTTGGCGGGGTTCGCCCATTCCGCCACGAATCGCCAAGATTCGGGACTTGATTGTCGCAGGCGGGCAGAGAAGTGTATGTCGAACTCGTGAGTTCCATGGCCCACTTCGCTGTCGGCCATCGGGCGCTCGGTTTTTAGATCTCCTAAGCGAAAGCCGGCCGACGACGACCTTGTGGGCTTGAAGTAGTGGCGAGCTTCGAAGCCATGAGCGCCGATGTGAGTTTACGACTGGATTCCCGGTAACGCCTTTGGCTCGTGCAATACTTACGCCGACGTAGTACATCGGACGCCGCGCCCCATCCCGCTTACCGCCAGCATCACACATTTACGGCACGGGGTGTCGCCGCGAGGTAAAGAGCGGCTCCTCCGACTTGCTGCGGCTGTGATTGGGGGCGGACCGTATCGCTTTAGCTCGTCGAGGAGCGGTTAGCTTCTTCCGCCCATACAAAGCCCTCATGCTCGCGAGTGCCTTAAAGAAAGGCAAGTCGCTGTCACCGACCGGAAATGAAGCGGCTAAGGGCTGGCTTATCTCGTCCGGTCAAGGTTTGCACCTCCTTTACGGAGCTCCGGAGGGCGATCCTTCGATGGCTCGATCTTTTCCGGTTAGCACCGATGCCTCGGGGCCCGGCGACATACCCGAGTACTTTGCCGCTTTCACCCCAAAAACACACTTCGGGATTGAGCTTTATTTTATGTCTACGAAGATTACAAAAGGTTTCCTCAAGGTCGATATATGACCCGAGGGGAGCTTACTCTTAACTACGATATCATCCACATATACCTCCGTGTTTCGCCTATCTCGTCTCGGAAAGTCTTACGCGATCAAGCGGCTACCGAAAGTGCCTGCTGCCCGCAACCCGGGCGACATGGTCGTAGCGTAACGTGGCCGAACGGGTGATGAAGGAGGTCTTTTTCATCGGCCGGGAACAAGCCGATCCGTGGTAACCTCAATAGGCATCCAAAACTCATTACTCGGGACTCCGCCGCAAGGCCGACTCGGGCTTGATCAATGCGCGGCAATGGAAGTTGTCTTCGGCAAGCGGCGAAAGGCAGGGTCGTGCGACACATGCGCCACTTCTTGCCCCCTTCTTCTTCACGATGACCTGGTTTGCCCGGCCACTCGAAAGTGCCCGACTTCCCTAACGGTCGCTTAAGGAGTTTGTCGAAGTTCGTTCCGGATGATCGCTCGCTTTCCGGGAAAAGCGCCGAGCTTCAAGACGGGCTTTTTGCCAGTCAATAGACACTCAGGCTCAATTACTTCCTTTGGGACCCCGGCATGTCTGGACGGTTCCCAAGCGAACACGTCTGCGCTCCTCCGAGGAAAGTAATGAGCTCGAGTTCCTATTTGGGGTTTAAAGAAGACCCCGTGATGGAAGACCTTGACGGTCGGCCCGCCGAGCTACCGCTTGGTCTCTCCTCCGGGTTGAGGGTAACTTTTGGTCGAACGAAGCCGGCGCTTCCGGTCGGGGCCATTGGGCGATACCGCCCGACCATGTCGAAGCGCCTTTTCATCACGCTCAAGGCCGCCCAGGTCACCCTTGATGGTAATGACGCCTATTTGGCCCGGAGCCTTCAGCATCGGTAGGCGTGGTGTGGCGGCTATGAACTCGACAGGCCGCCCGCCGAGGATGGCGCGAGAGTCGACTTGAAGTCGACGACTCAAATTGATCACTTCGTCCGGAAGTTGGCTGGACCCCGAGCGCACTGCAACGTGATCTCGCCCAGGCTTGACCGGTGTTCGGGGCGATCCCAGAAAGCGGAACGGCAACGCCTCGATCCTCGACCGAGAACCTCGTGATCTCGCCCAGACCGGCGTATATGAGGTCTGAGGAGCTTCCGCCGCTCACGAGGACTCGCCGACCTTAGCGCGGTCGATGGTCGGGCTTACGACCACGGAGCCTCTCCGTCTGGGTCATTCCAAAGGGGGCCTCCTTGGAGAAAGTGAGGGCGACTCGACCACCGTTGCTTTGGGCGGCATGGTTTGCTGTGTGATGTGGCGGACCTCCGTCGCGCCTCCTTGAGGTCCTTGGATTTGTACGCCGAGCCCCCCAATATGACGGGCGATGTGGTTTCGCCTCGGAATCTTATGCCATCGTTAACGCCCTCCGCCGTGCCCTTGCCCTTGCCGCATCCGCCCACTGGCGGCGGCGTGCGGCATGGGACCTCACCGTCAGAGAACCTTTCTGAGCGAGCGCGCCTGTGTCCCAAGTATGGCGGAGGTCGTGACACCGCCGCTGATGGTACGGGGCACCGACGCGACGGGGCGCCGCTGTGTTCGCGCCGCTTTTGGCCTTGGTCGTCGGGTCTTGGTCGCGCCCGTGGTCGCGGCCGGCTTGTTTCGGCGTCAGGCTTCCGTCCTCGCTGAGCACGAGGCGGGCGGCGCCGACGGCGGCAAATCGTTCGACGACACCCGGCTTCTTCTTCTTTGGCTTTTTTCTCAACCGAGCTCGGCGTGCTTGTCCAAGGGCCCTCCATCTTGCTGAGGCGGCATTTTGCCTTCGCCGATCATCCTTTTCCATTGCACCGCGTGCTGGCGTTATGCAGACGATCGGCCATACTGAAAGCTCGTATGGCACAGGTCGGGTGGATTTCCAAATCTTGTGTGAAGCGACGTCGCGACCCAAATTTAAAGGCCCGGACGACCGTCATTCCGAGATGCTCGAATGGAGTTCCTTACTTTGATGAACCTCCGACAAAGTGACGCAGGTCTCCTTGTCCGTCGATCACCGCTCCACCATCCAAGCGTCTCGGCGAGTGTAGCAGTTTTGAAATTTGGCGGAGGGCATCGCAGAGTCAGCCTCCACGAGCGGATCGAACCCTCCTTCGGTTGAAGAGCCATGTCCCAGCAGAGCCATCGAGAACCTGTGGGGTAGTTGGTTATGACTCTCTCGTTTCCGCCGCCACGATGGCGTGGAGTAGATCGAGAGGAACTCATCCGGATTCGGGTCCGCGAATGCCGATGTGGCTTCAAGCTTGAACTTGCCCGCCACACTACTGCGAAGAGACGCCGAGAACGCCGCAACCGAAAGTTTGCCGTCTATAAGCGTTCCAGCGGGGTAGAGATCGCGTGGTCGGGTCCAAGCCGGTCCTTCGCACAAGGCTTGACGCTGGAGAACCACGCCCTTGCCATGGGCGCCGAGGACGAGCATTCGAAGGCTCGTAAGCGGTCGGGGCACGCCCCTGAGCCCGCGAGTCTGCCCGGGAACTGCTCCGAGCGTCATCGTGGAGCCGTTCTTGCTTCCCACGGCCCCCGAAAGGTATCAGGAAGGGCGGTGGTCCCGAGAAGCATTCCGGGCCTGGGCGCCACTGCCGTACGGGAGCCCTATGTCGGCGGCAAGATTTTCCAGGTTTTCAGCCACAAGCGCCCCCATGGCTGCCAGGTCCGCCTGACTGGAGAAGTTTTGGAGGTCACAGACGATCGCCGCAGAATGACGCTCGGCGCGCCAGCCGCCTGGGAGCGACGGGCGATTCGACAACGCCACAAGACGCGTTCGGGAATGGTACCGCGGGTCCTTGCTAGGCCGATTCCCGGCCCCCGCGTCCGCCCCCTCGCTAGGTTGGTGGCGGGCGACGACCACGTTCTCGCCGAACAACTCCGGGGTCCCCGCCCGGCATCGCGGCCGTGGTGGGGGAAGCTTCATGGACCGATGTCGCTTACCGTCGCCCTCGCCCGCCCGCGTTGACTGCCGCGGAATATTAAGATCGCGCGAACGACACCGAGTGGTGTCAATGCGCCGGTTCTCCTGGCCGAGCTCGAGGCGATCGGGAGGGCTTTGCCGCCACCGAGGTCGCCGTGGTTCTTCCCTGGCGAGGGTATTCGATCGGGCGAGAGGAAACGCCTCGCGACCGCAGCCAACCGGGAAAGGCTCCTTGCCTTGGTGGCCTCGGGTCGGCCAGACCGCCACGCCATCGCCGGGCGAGTACTCATCTCCGCCTCCGCGGCGCCGAAACGCAGAGGTCCCGATTGTCCCGCGAGTTCGGCATCCTCGTGATTTCTTGCGATGGACTTCACCGATCCTCACGGACGGCGCCACTGCCGACACCGGGATAGCGTCCCCGCCGAGCTTACTTGTTGAATGAGGGATCAACGTGAGGCCCCTTTTTCCGCAAGGGTTGTACGCGTCGAGAGTAGGCCGAGCAAGGAAATGAGGTATCGGACAATCGGAAAGCACAAAGGGTCAATTTTCGCTGGTTCGGGCCTCCCACGATGGAGATAACAACCCTACGTCGAAGAATTTCACTAGTATCGAGAGGGTGTTACAGCGCTTGCTCGGGTCCCTAGAGGTCCTAAGGGACCCACCGGAGGGCTCAGGCGTGAGTGTGTGTGTATTACAAGAGGTTCCAACCCCGATCCATCGGGAGGGGGTATTTATAGAGAATTACGAGGAGACAAATCATTTATTACATGGAGCTGCCATGTAGAGGATGTGAGCGAAGCGGCGCCACAGCCACTCCGCCGGTACCACGGCGACGTGGCACACATGGGCGTGGACCAAGTCGTCGCCACACCGTGGCGGCGCGATCCCGCGCACAATCCACGAGCCGCCATGCATTTAATGCCACGTCGCCTTGT